>LR738711.1:291328298-291352438 GCA_902687465.1 Secale cereale
GACACCCCCGACCCCGACACAGCACCCCGACCCCGAAACGACACCCCAACACCCGACACCTCCTGAAAATGTGCTCTTCGGCCTTCCAGAGGCCAATGAGGTCATATATTTGTGAATTATGAGTTAGGTCATATATTTTTTGATTTTTTATAAAAACATCGTATTTGTCTTTATCAGTTGGTTTTAAATGTGTAGTTGTTTCGTCGCTGCGAGGGTCTGGTGTTCGATGACCTCCCTGTGCGTTCGACGAGCTCTACCCCTGCGTTCGTGGGTGACAAGAAATGACATCTCCTCCTCCCACTTCATTTGCTCTGTTCCGGTCCTCGAGCCAATGAAACTTGCTAGCTATAGGTGTCTTCAATCACCAGTATGCTCCCGTTCGAAAGGATTACATCTATAAATATGCATGCATTTGCATATTTATAACCGTGATTCTTTTGAATTGTCCAACGTTATCCATGGACAATTTGAGTATGTGTAGATTGGGTTCGTTTTCCCATATGCTCCCCTCCGGATTCGATGCAGAATTTCATTAGTGCCTTCGTGTTGTTCTCCGGGTACACATCCTCTCTGCTCATTGCCAAGACGTGTATCAGTAGAACGGCGGGGAGGTGCTGCCGAAATTTTGTGTCGGATCCGGAGAAAAGCATGGGAAAACGAACCCAATATACACATACTCGGGTGGGATTAGGACCTATCTTTACCTATTAGCGTCTAGGTTGTCTGGACGTAATAAAAGTGACAAACTCCATTAACTGATGGATATAGTTTGCTGAATTATGTATATATTTCTTGTGTGTCCAGTAGCTAAGTGCAATATAAGTGATCATGCGTGGATATACACTGGTCACACTAGTCAGAAAGACATTACAGACGAATGGTTAACAAAAACTAGGGGGTTTGTGAGAGCCGCATTTCCAAATGGCCAGACAATAAGCTGGTGCCCCTATGCCTGGTCCGACAACTATCATAGGAGGGATGAGCTTTAATGAGTAAACAACTGCAGAAGTTTGGTTTTACACCTGGTTATATGGTCTGGACATTTCATGGTGAGTCTGCCCAACGTGCCAGAGCCGAGGTGGTTTGTCGTCGCACCGACGAGCATGGTACCGAGACGGAAGACATGGTGCGAAAATTTGATGATGCTCGGGACTCAGGCAATGAGATTGAGGAATATGCAAAGGCCTTCAATGAAATGTT
This sequence comes from Secale cereale, assembly GCA_902687465.1. NCBI lineage: Eukaryota > Viridiplantae > Streptophyta > Magnoliopsida > Poales > Poaceae > Secale > Secale cereale. The sequence continues at coordinate 291,329,499 of LR738711.1, forward strand.
GGAGTCCTCAAACCATCCTCTCCATGAGCACACTAAGCTATGTCAGTTGGATGCCATCTCACACATAATGGCTCTGAAGGCTCAATTCAACTTGCGGCAGAGAATGCTACGACGCGATGATGATCGTATTTTGGACGTTTTCTACCCAAAGGCCATGTACTACCTGCAAACATGTACCAGTCAGACGATGCCATATGAGATGATACATGCCTGTGAGAAAGGATGTGCCTTATTTAGGCTTCAATATGCGGATTTGAACTATTGTCCCATTTGCAAGTCATGCAGGTACGTTGTGGTAGACAACGGTATGGGTGAGAAGACGCATACCAAAATCCCTGTTAATGTTCTTCGGTATATGCCAATTGTACCAAGACTTCAACGTATTTTCATGATCGAAGAGATGGCTAGAGAGATGACATGGCACAAAACGGTCAAAAGAACCCAACTAGATGCAGATGGGAAGCTGATGATGGTGAACACATCGTACGGTGAAGCGTGGAAGCGATTCGATGCATTACATGGCGACAAACGGCAGTTGTGAGGAATCCTCGAGTCGCTATCAGCACGGATGGGTTCGGTGTGTTTGGTTTGACGGCATCCCAATATAGTTGTTGACCTGTATTTGTCATTCCACTCAATCTCTCCCTGGACAGATTATGCAAAGAAAGAACATTTTCCCAACGTTGATAATTCCCGGGCCCAACTAGCCGGGGAAATATGAATGTGTACATGCAACCGCTGAAGGACGAATTGCAAGAAGCCTGGGATAATGGGTTCAAGACATATGATGCCTTTAACAAATAGAACTTCATAATGCATCTCTGGTACATGTACTCAACGCATGACTTGCTGGCGTATGCGCTATTCGTTGGCTGGTGTGTGCATGGAAGGTTCCCGTGCCGCACATGCAAGTGAGATCTTGAGTTTCGTTGGCTTCAGGCCGGTCGCAAGTTTTCTTGCTTCGAATTGCATAGAAAGTTCCTGGATCCTCGCCATATGTTTAGAAAAGACAAGAAGAACTTCATCAAAGGTAAGTTGTCAAATACTCTACACCACCTGCGTTGACAGGCCAAGAGACCATATATCAGCTAAACACTATCTAGCTAGGTCCATAGCGTCCAGGGTATTTCAAGGGGTATAATTTGAAACACACTTGGACTCGCAAGACAAGCTTGTGGGAACAGCCTTACTTCAAAGATCTCCTTTGCCCACACAACATCGACGTGATGCACACTGAAAAGAATATCGCCAAGGCACTTTTTGGTACATTGTTCGGCATAGAGGGGAAGTCAAAGGATAATATTAAGGCTAGAGTCGATCTGGAGGCGCTATGTGATAGACCATTACAAAACATGCAACCACCGAAAGGAAAGCAGAATTGGATGAAGCCAAAGGCATGGTTCAATCTTGGAAGGCCAGCTATGAGGGAAATTATCTTGTAGGTGAAAATGTTCTTGATGTTTCTCGATGGGTATGCAGCGAATCTAAAGAGGGGAGCGAGTCTTGAAAAATTGAATATATTTGGTCTCAAGAGTCATGTTTGGCACATACGGATTGAGCGGGTAATGCCGGTAGAGATGAGCTATTTCTTCCGTGTTCTTTGTGCGAAAGAACTATCGCCTGTCCTGCTAGAAGAATTGGAAGAGTTGGCGCTAGAGTTGATCAACAAGTTAGAGAAGATCTTTCCGCCGGGCTTCTTTAATCCAATGCAGCACCTGATTTTGCATCTCCTGGCCGAGGCAAGATTGGGGGGGTTGTGCAAAATCGTAGGTGCTACGCAACTAAGAGGATGCAGAAGACGCTTTGAGCAAAATGTAAAAATAAACATAGAATTGAAGCATCGAAGGCCGACCCATTCATTACTGAGGAGGCAACAAACTTCGTGAGAGCACACTATGAAGACAAAAATCGTCATTTGCATAATCCGAAGCCTCGGTACAATGCTGGCGACCCTAAAAAGGGTGGACCCAACCTCAGCCTATTCAAAGGGAAGCTTGCACCAGTCGGTACTTCTTCTCACTATTCATTGGATGCGGAAGAATGGCAGAACATTTCCTTGTATATCTTCACAAACCTAACAAAAGTGCGGCCGTACATCGAGTAAGTTCTTGGTACATTGTTTCGCAACTTATAATTACTTTGAACTGCTCTTATTCCCAGATATATTTGATATAGATGATACGTCGCCAAATTCTAATATGGAGAGGTGATCCAAAAGGATTTCGTGGAAGAGTATGAGCTTCTGGCAAACATGGAGGCGGATATACCAGTTTCATCTCTTGGTTCAAAAAACGGTAATTTCCATTATACCATTTCATTTATTTGTCTAATTTGCGGCTAATGCAACAATCCTTCTTTCGTATTAAACTTGTAGAATAATTCAGAGTTTATTAACGCATAATTGAGAAAAGTCGCTAATGGTTTTGACTATAAGGTCCGTTCATTTGACAAATATGACATCAACGAGTATCGCTTTTGTACCTATGGCAAAGAGCTATCTATGGCCGACCAAAAGTCTACAAATTGTTGTGTCTCTTCTATCAGCGAAGGAGATACCGAGTATTATGGAAGAGTTGAATCAATTTATGAACTTCAATTCTATGGTGCAAACCGACCAAACGTCGCAGTCTTCAAATGTTATTGGTTCCAGCCGAAGGAGACTAGAAGGACTCATGAACATATAGGGCTAGTGGAAATCAAACAAAGCAGCCATTTGGATGTTCCCGATGTCTATATTACGGCTCAACAGGAAACCCAAGTTTTCTATCTACCATGGGCCTTTCAAATTGATCCAAATCTCAATGGTTGGGATGTCGTTTGTGAAGTGCCGCCACATGTTAGACCACCTCCCCCCAATGAAGAGGATTATGAACCTCACATTAATCCACACACATATGAAGGAGAATTCTTCCAAGAAACACATATTTCCCAAAAACGTTTCAAGAACCGCTCTACTTCACACCAGAACATTGAAGTAGATAGCGACAATGAATCCGACTTCACCCTTGAGGAGGAACAAGAAGAGCCAGAACTAGAAGAGGTTACTGCTACGTATGACATGTTAATGCTTGACCGATTATGAAAAGGAGGCCTTCCACATGTTGATGCATTTATTGATGATGATGAGCACGTCATTACTGATAGTGATGATGATGATGCGATTATTCATCCCGGAGCATATATATACGATGATGAGTAATATTAGTAATGGTAGGTAAATATATATATTATTAATTAGTTCATGTTGTTAGGTATTCAATTTTTTATTATGTTCATGATGATGGTACACTTCAAAATTTTATTATGTTTATGTTGTACTAATTTCGTTTACTCTTTGTCATTGCAGGTGTTGATAGGTGGTGGGCGCGGGTCGAGAGCGCTCCGAGCCTCCTTCCTCGGCGCATGCTGGGCGGGGTGGTTCCATTCCATCCCAGCACCTCCGGAGAGCACTGCTAGAAAATATGCAGACACCACTGGCGGGCACTTCTTCTTCGGCCGGGAGAGGTCGGGAGAAGATGAAGAGGGGTACTAGAGCTGGCCGTGGCGGCGGGAGAGGTAGGAAGGCCCCTACGCCTTCCTCGCAACCACCCTCAGCTGATTCTCCCGACTACAGGACTGCTCCGTCTGAGGTGAACCTGTCTAATGTGGACCCATCTCAGACTCCGGTCCACGAGCCTTGGGACGCCGGGCCTTCGTCCTACGAGACTCGGGCCCCAGAGTCTTCGTCCCACGAGACTACGATCCCAGAGTCTTCTTCCCACGTGACTCCGGAGGCTAGTGGCCATGTTGATGGTGGTGTGGACAGCTTTTCTGAGGATAGCTATAGCGAGGGCGAGCTAGATGAGGGGGTCAAGAAGGTCGACCAACATGGTGGTAAAAAGCTCTCGCCCGTGCTGGCGACCCGCGATCAGAGGTGGTTGATTGTGCCTACTGGGGAGAAGTAAGTGCATTTACTCTTTTTTAACATTTGCCTTCATATTTCTTCAAATTAATCTCTAATGTGTTGGCCTTGTCATACTATAGGGGTTGGATACACGCCCGTGGTCTCCGTAGGCCCAACCAGTTCCTTGGTGTGCTTTGCCGGCAGAGCTTCCCAGGCTGGGTCATGTTGCCCGGTGAGGGTGAGGTTCCACAGCTAGCACTGAGCTGGCAGCTGTACTTGGCTATCCGGCCACGCGGGAGAAGAGGGTCGATGGTGTCTTCTGCGAGACAGTGGCCGACATTGTGATCAGGATGTTTGGGTAATTTCTCCTTTACAGAATTAAAAATCAACAGTACCTAGTGTTTATACTAATCAGTGTTGTCTTATTTGATTCCAGACCTTCTATGGGTGTCTTGAGGAACACGAGGCGGGCATGACTATGGTTGTCGAAGCTGAGTGCAAGCGCCTACTTTAGAACTTACGGCATGAGGCTCGGGTGTAGGCTGTTCGAGACTAGTACGCCTCGACTAACATTAAGAGGTCCTAGAAGAAGTGTCGCACCAAGTTTCTGAGTAAGGAGAAGTACATGAAGGTAATTATGTATTCTTAAGGCCTTGTACTTAGTTTCCTTGATTTGATTCATAGGCTTAGAACTAAAATTTCTCTTATCTAACTTAGGTGCCCCCGAGATGGTGTGCGGATAGGATGGACTGTTGGGAGGCGTTGGTGGATGAGTGGTGCTCTCCCCAATGGCTAGACGTCCACAACAAGGCCAAGGATAAGCGTTCCCAAATGCAAGGTGTGCCACACCATCAAGGGAGCTCCAGCCTGTATGAGTACAAGGATCACTGGGTATGTCGTTTGCTTCATGAGTCACGCAATTTCATTCTTCATGCTAGCTTGAGCCCTTAACTAATATTTTGTTCATCCCTTTTAGTCGCATAACAACATGAAGGAGGTGTCACCGCTGCTCAATCTCTATGTCATGGCCCATACTGCCCCGTACAAGAAGGCCAAGGCATTCTCTGAGTCTGACCTCAATCATCTAGAGAGCTTCACCAACATCTCCTCCCACAACAAGATCGTGAGGTACAGAGACTTTGGGAAGATGAGGAAAGGAGAGGACTTCAACCCGAGCCAGAGTCCTTTTGATCTAGAGCTCGTGATGCCATCTGGTGGCGGGAGGTACCATGGCTCGGTAGCCATTGGGCATGGACTGACACGATGTCCTAGAACTCTCCAGGAGATCAAGAGGCACCAGACGAGCTCTGATCCTGAGATAAGGCCTCGTCCATGGCCAATGGAGCTCGCCATCGAGGCTAGGGCCCAGGAGCTTCTAGCGGAGGCAAACAGGATGGCGGCGGAGAAGGAGAAGGACATGGAGGAGAGGACAGCTAGGCTGTTGGAGGAGGAGAGGAACGGGAACGACGCTTCTCACCTCGCCCTATACGAGATCCTCGTGGTAAGTTTCTCCTGTATATTAGCCAATTCATGCACGTAATGTTCATTTCATTACTAACTAATATGACTGACTCGTGAAAAAAAATGTGCAGTCCGCGTGCCAGAGCAATGGCCAGACCCATCCACCGATGCCCCAGATTGGTATAACGACCATGGTGAGTTCCCTTTGAATGGTCATTAGTTACTAGTATTCACATTTGAGTTGCATCATGCTAACGATACATTGCAAATTATCTTTGGTGCAGCATGCCTCCCAACAATCATCGACCTATCCTTCTCCGTCTGGCACTGGCGCAACCCCAACCGGTCCTTCGTCTCCCTCGTGATGGTAAGTTTTCCTGAGTGTTTTGCTTAACCAATGCATACTTAGCTTAAGAAATGACATATTTAGCTCCAAAATGACCTATATTTAGCTTATTTTCCTCGAAAATGACATAGGGCCAGTTCTTTTGCTGGTTTTTTTGGGCTTTCACAATAAGCTGCCCCCAACCCAGCTTATTCTAGAAGCCCAAGTTAATTTTTTCTCTTAGAAGCCTACTAGTGATGTCTTAACTACTAGGCTTCTTAGAAAATAATTCGGTTTGGGCTTCTAGAATAAGATGGGTAGGGGGCAGCTTATTTCAGCTTATTCTAGAAGCCAGCAAAAGAACTGGCCCATAAATAACCTTACTTAGCTCCAAATTGACATACTTTACCCAGGATAGCTATAAAATGACCTACACTTAGCATTTTTCCCTCCAAAATGACTTAATATGCTTAGTTAGCTAAAAATGGCATAACTACCTAGGATAGCACAATAATGATCTATACTTAGCTTAGCTAGTTCATTTATGACATAATTAGCTTACTTAGGTAAAAAAAGGCATAATAACCTTGGTTTAGCACCAAACTGTCATATAATTAGTTTATTTTCCTCCATGATGACACAATAACCTTACGTAGCTCTAAAATGACAGATTAACTAGGATAGCTCTAAAATGAACTACACTTGCAATTTTGTCCTCCAAAATGAATAAATATGCTTAGTTAGCTCCAAAATAGCATAACTACCGAGGTTAGCTAAAAATGACCTATACTTAGCTTCTTTAGTTCAGTTATGACATACTTAGCATACTTAGGTAAAAATGGCACAATAACCTTGGTTTAGCTCCAAACTATCATATCATTAGTTTATTTTCCTCCAAAATGACAAAATAACCTTACCTAGCTCCAAAATGACTGATTTTAACTAGAATAGCTGTAAAATGACCTACACCTACCATTTTGTCCTCCAAAATGAATAAATATGCTTAGTCAGCTAAACATGGCATAACTACCTACGTTAGCTAAAAAATGACATATACTTAGCTTCTTTAGTTCATTTATGACATACTTAGCATACTTAGTTTAAAAAATGGCATAATAATCTTGGTTACCTCCAAAATGGCATATACTTAGCTTGTTTTCCTCAAAAATGATATAATAACCTTACTAAGCTCCAAAATGACCTATTTACCTAGCTTAGCTCTAAAATGACCTACACTTAGCATTTTTACCTAGCTTAGCTAAAAATTGGCATAATTACCTAGGTTACCTTAGTAAGAACAAGAAGAAGATAAAGATGAGGAGAAAAAGAAAGAGAAGAGAAATTCTTCTTCTACTTCTTCTTCTTCTTCTTCTTCTTCTTCTAGTCTTCTTCTTCTTCTTCTTCTAACTTTCTTCTTTCCCAATTTACAGATTCACTTTAGGTCACAGAAGCTTGCATTGATGGAGTCTACTCTTCTCCTTGTCCTTCCTTTTTGTTTTTATTTCGTAGGATGAACAATGTGAAACTTTCTACCTATATATGTATGTATGGATGAAACCATTGTATGCTTGTTGTTGGATATATGTTGGATACGGACTTTTGAGTTGGTATGTATATGTTGGATGATCATATCCATATGGGAGGGATATGTATGCTTATTGAAATTATTTTCAAATATATATATATATATATATATATATATATATATATATATATATATATATATATATATATATATATATATATATATATATATATATATATACAGCCGGTTTATTCTCATAACATTATGAGAATAATATTCTCATAACACTTCCGCACTGCACGCATAACGCGAGGGCACCGCACGCACAACGCGAGGGCACTGCAACACAACGAAAGGTGAACTTTCGTTACGAAAAAACTATACGTGTTGTTTTTTGTGTACCTCTTTTGCTCTAGTTTTTTAACCGTTTATTGGAATTATGCGTGTAATATACCGTTGAAAAGCTATGGAGTAGACGCAACTTCGCCATGTTGAAGACTTTTCAAAATTCATCATAGTTTAAGATCTGTTTCGAAAATTGTGTGGCTCGCAACAAATGACAGCGAGCGTTTTTTTTTTGCGTTTTTTTCTAAACCGCTAGTCGGAATGAAGCAAGTGATACACCATTGGAAAGGTATCGTCGGCGCGCATCTTTTTCATATCTATTATTTTTTCTAATTCGCTACGGTTTAAAAGCAGTTTTGAATTTAACAAATCACGGAATTATGTTTTTTCGAATTTTTTGCAATTTTCGGTACTGTTTTAGCTTCAGTTTTTAACCGTTTATCGAAACGAGGCATGTGATATGCAGTTGGAAAGCTACGAACGAGGCGCAACTTTCATATGTTGAAATGTTTTTGAGATTCCTTACGGTTTTTTGTTAATTTTGAAAATCGTGCGGCTTACTACGAAGGGCAGTGGCCGTTTTTCGTGAAATTTTTACAAAACGTTGCTCGAAATGATCCAAATGATACACCGTTGGAAAGATATCGTTGAGACGCTTCTTTTTCATGTAGAACACCCCTCTAATTCATTACGGTTTAAGAGCAGTTTTGAAATTACAAAAACGCACACACTCTATTTTTCGGCGACACAAATATCAACGCGTGTAGTGCATCAGACAGAAGAACGCACTTTTTTAGACTGAAAACCGCACTGCATCAAATGAATTGCTTGATTTGTTTTTGTTCTTTTCTCTAAGTTTTTTATGAACGACTTTAAATTCATTTTTTTTCAAATGAAGTGTACTGCAGTCTTTTAGAGTGGACCTTTTTAAGATCGAAGTGCACTACATTTCCTTTTTATTTCCTTTGTAGTACACTTACAACAAATGTAGTAAGTGTACTACAAAGTCCTTCGGAGCGAACTTTTTTAAAGACCGGAGTGCACTACATTTTTCTTTTTCTTTTTCCCTATAGAGTTTTAATTTTCCCATAGTGCACTACACATATATTTTTTTGGTTTAAAAATGAAATATACACTGCAGGGACTGTAGCAACCAGACCTCAAACAGTCTGATCTCTGTGCATCAGTGTCATCCCTGGATCAGTAATGCTGACATGCACAGTACTTGAAGGATTTATAACAGAGTAGCAATCACACACTTATTACATCGATAGTCCAACGATGAATTTATTACAAATAATATGGCTGAAGGCCATCTAACACGATAACAGCGGAAGGCTTGGAAGATAAGTGAGTCCATCAACTCCAGCGGCATCACTGAGTATAGAACCACGACCTAAAAGGGCATCTTACTCGTCGTCTGAAAAGTCTGCAACATGAAACGTTGCAGCCCGAAAACGGGTCAGCACATGGAATATGTTGGCAAGGTAACACAAGAGAATGCAATGAAAGTAAAGCTATACTATATGCAATATGGCTGGTGGAAAGCTCTATGGTTAAGTTTTTGCGTAAAGCCAATTTTTCCCTACTTCAAAGGATTGCATTTTAATTAACTATCATGGTAGTTGAAACATCGTTGAGAAGATAGACATCCTCTCAACCCCAATTAAAGTTCATCATTAAACCCAACAAAATTAAATTAAAGTAACATGATGAGATGCACATGAAAATCCAAGTACTAGATACTCAAGACGTCCATAACCGGGGACACGGCTAATCATGATCAGTTTGTACACTCTCTAGAGGTTTGTGCACTTTTCCCACAAGACTCGATCGCCTCCGTTTGGTTTCTCGCACTGCATGGTGTTTGAGAAACGGATGATCGAGACATAGTCTTTCAGAAGCGCTAGCACCTTACGATCGGGCGGACCGTACCAACCTACATCCCCTACATCTGTTAGTCGACCACTGTAAGAGTTCGCACAACTTACTCATACTATGCTAAAGCCCATAATAGCATTGTGGCTGCACACAAAAGTTTCTAGTATGAATAATCTCATGATCCCTATGAACCTGGGTGGCGGTCCAAAAGAAAAACAGGCAATCACTGTAATACCCAGATGCCTCAGTCCACCCAGATGTGTATTAATGTTGCCACCTTAAGTTGAAGCATTAATTAACAAACTCACATATGTCATGGATTTCACTCACCCAATCCATGTCGACGAGCATAGCATGTCCTAACAGCAAACATAGAAGTAACTCCCAAAGGTTTGAATGTAATGCAGGTAATAGGTACTACCTCAATCTACTTCCCAATCCCACAAGTTAATTGATCCTACTCATGCAATGTGTGAGGGTTTGACTAATGCAATGAAAACTGGGTAATTGGAAAGCACGATCATAGTGTTACTTGCCTTGCTGATGATCCGCAAAACCTAGAGACTCAAAGTAACAAGCGGCGCACTCCGGGTACTCTATCGCAATCAAACAAGCATACAATAAGTACTTAACTAATGCACGGGTAAAACTCAAATAAGAGATCTAACCAGAAAGTTCAACTTAAGAACTGCGGTTTACGAAAAGAATCAACTCGAAAGAAGCAACGAAACTCAAACTGCAAAAGAAACGAGCTCCGGTTTACTAGTTAGCCTAAAGTCAAATTTTACAGTAGCCAAAACTTTGTTCAAGTTGATTAAACGTAAAGAGGGCTTCGATACGAAGATCTGGGATTTTGAATCACCTGATTCCGACTCTCGAGCGAAAAGAAAAACGAAAAACAAGATCAGGGTAGAAATCGCGATCGGAATAACCGCGGATAAATACCCCGAAAAAGAAAAACGACGAACATGCTAAGGAGCGAACGTTCGCTGTCTGTGGTTAACTAACGAAAACAGTTCGTTAAAACGAACGTACGGACGAACGTCCGCTAAATAGCTAAACTGAAAAAAACGAACCGATGTAATCTAATAATAAAAAAACGAATCTACGGTTTTATTACTAAGCCGATCGGTTTTTAAAAGGAAACCGTAACTACCTCGACGATCTCCGGCGACTCTGGCGGACGGTGGCGGGGCGGCTCCGGCGGGCGGCGGGCGGCGGCGGCAGCGGCGGGGCGGCGGTGTGCGGCGGCGGCGGCGGCGGCGGCGTCGGGTGGCGGCGGGGCGGCGTGCAGCGGCGGCGGCGCGCGGTGGCTTTGGCGCGGCAGGCGGCGGCGGCGGCTACGGCTGGCGGCTCGGGTTCGGGCGGCGCTGGCTGGGGCGACTTGGGCCAGCGGGGCTGGCTTATAAAGCCCAGTCTCCTGGTCCTTCACGAGTCTAAGCCGGTTTTCTATTTTTTTTTTAATTTTTTTTTCTAAAAGAGTCCCGGCACAGAAAAACTAACGAAAGAAATACCAAACGGACTCCAAAATTCCCGAAATAAATTTTCACCGTCCTCTAATAATATTTAGAACAAAGTGACATTTTCCCCGGACCTAAATGCAATTTTGAAAAACGCATATTTTTCCTATGCAAATAAATCCGCAAATAAATCCAGAAAAATACCAAAAGTGATTTTAATATTTTTCCTCCAATATTTCTGTTATTTTGGAGAAGTCATATTATCTCCGCTCATTTTTTGTATTTAGAAATATTTTTAAGAAAGAAAAAATTATTATAATCACACTGTCCTCGTACCGGTATTCGAGTGAACTCAAATACGAAAACGGTAAAATCCCCAACTCTCTCCGTAGGTCCTTGAGTTGCTTAGAATTTCGATGAACTCCACGAACAAACATGCAAAAACATGAAATGCAAATATGATATATGTATAACATTCCAAATTGAAAATTTGGGATGTTACAAACCTACCCCCCTTAGAATGAATCTCGCCCTCGAGATTCGACTTGGCTAGAGAACAGGTGTGGGTGGTCCTTGCGTAGATCATCTTCTCGTTCCCAGGTGGCTACTTCCTCGGTGTGTTGACTCCACTGCACTTTGCAAAACTTGATAACCTTACTGCGAGTAACTCTGCTCGAAAACTCGAGAATCTTAACAGGCTTATCCTCGTAGGTCAAATCACTGTCCAACTGAATTGCTTCCAGGGTACAGTGTCTCTAAGCGGTATATCGGCCATCTCCGCGTGGCACTTCTTAAGCTGCGAAACATGAAACACGTCGTGCACTCCTGAAAATCCTTTGGGCAATTCCAACTTGTGGGCAACCTCTCCCATGCGTTCCAAAACACGGTAAGGTCCCACAAATCTCGGGGCTAACTTCCCTTTAATTCTGAAACGCTTAACTCCTCGCAGAGGCGATACTCTCAAGTATGATCTGTCTCCGATCTCATAGGCTATCTCCTTGCGCTTCGAGTCTGCATAACTCTTCTGCCTGGACTGAGCTACCTTCAGTCTATCTTGAATCAACTTAACCTTCTCCTCAGACTCTTTGATTATGTCTGGTCCAAACAACTTTCGGTCTCCAACTTTGTCCCACGACAACGGTGTTCGGCATCTCCTTCCATACAATGCCTCGAACGGTGCCATCTTCAAACTGGCTTGGTAACTGTTGTTGTATGAGAACTCCGCGTAGGGCAAGTTGTCATCCCACCTAGATCCATAATCTAATGCACAGGCTCTTAACATATCCTCCAGAATCTGATTGACTCTCTCCGTCTGTCCATCTGTCTGCGGGTGAAACGCGGTGCTAAACTCTAGTCTGGTACCAAAAGTTTCATGTAACTGATTCCAGAACTTTGAGATAAACTGGGTTCCTCTATCTGATACGATGCTCCTCGGAACTCCATGCAGACATACAATTCTGGTCATGTATATCTTAGCCAACTTGGCAGTGGTATATGTGGTTTTCACAAGAATAAAGTGGGCTACCTTCGTCAATCGGTCTACTACTACCCAGATTGAATCATAACCTGCTTTGGTCCTGGGCAATCCGGTGATAAAATCCATGCCAAGCTTCTCCCACTTCCATTCGGGTATTGGCATAGGTTGTAACAATCCTGCTGGCTTCTGATGTTCTGCCTTTACTCTCTGTCATACATCACAAACTGCTACATACTCTACAATATCCTTCTTCATACCGGTCCACCAGAAAATATCCTTCAAATCCAAATACATCTTAGTATTTCCTGGGTGAATCGAGTATGGGGAATCATGGGCCTCCTATAAAATCAACTTCCTGATCTCCGGGTCATTGGGCACATAGATTCGATCCTCAAACCATAGGGTGTCGTGTTCATCCTCAAGAAAACCTTTAGCTTTTCCTTCGCTCATCCTCTCCTTTATAGAGGCAATCTCTTTGTCAGCTTTCTGAGCTTCTCTGATTTTATCCATCAGGGTAGACTAGATTTCTAGTGTTGCTACATAGCCTCTCGGAACTATCTCCAAACGTAGTCCTCGTAGGTCCTCGGCTAACTCCTTTGGAAACTCCTCCATCATTAGGGTATTGACATGGCTCTTACGGCTTAGCGCATCAGCTACTACGTTAGCCTTTCCGGGATGATAATGCAATCTCATGTCATAATCCTTAATGAGTTAAAGCCATCTCCTTTGCCTAAGATTCAGCTCCTTCTGAGTGAATATATACTTCAAACTCTTATGATCCGTATATACCTCACAATGGTTTCCAATAAGAAAATGTCTCCACGTCTTCAATGCATGCACTACGGCTGCTAACTCCAAATCGCGGGTGGCATAGTTCATCTCATGAGGTTTTAGTTGTCGTGAAGCATACGAAACAACTCTTCCTTCCTGCATAAGAACAGCTCCAAGTCCTCGACGTGAAGCGTCACAGTACACCTCATAATCCTTATGTCTATCTGGCAAAATTAACACAGGGGATGATACCAACCTTTTCTTCAATTCTTGGAAACTAGTCTCACATTCTTCGGTCCATCTGAACTTGGTGTCCTTCTTCAACAACTCCGTCATTGGCTTTGCAATCTTCGAGAAATTCTCGATAAATCTCCGGTAGTATCCTGCGAGTCCAAGAAAACTCCGGATCTCTCCAACTGTTGTCGGTGCTTCCCAATTGGTCACAGTGTCCACCTTGGCAGGATCTACTGCTATTCCTTCTCCGGATATAACATGTCCGAGGAATCCGACTTCCTTCAACCAAAACACGCATTTGCTAAACTTGGCATATAACTGATGTTCTCTGAGCTTCTCCAATACGAAACGCAAATGCCATGCATGCTCCTCTTCATCCTTCGAGAAGATCAAAATATCGTCTATGAACACTACGACGAACTTATCCAAATACTCCATAAACACTATGTTCATCAGGTTCATAAAATATACCGGTGCGTTTGTCAGACCAAACGACATAACGGTATACTCGTACAACCCATACCTACTGGTAAAGGCCGTCTTAGGTATATCCTGCTCTCGGATCTTCAATTGATGGTAGCCTGATCGCAGATCGATCTTGGAAAATACCTTAGCTCCTTGCAATCTATCGAACAGATCATTGATCATCGGCAATGGTTACTTGTTCTTGATCGTTACTTCATTCAATCCTCGGTAATCAACAACCATTCTTAATGATCCATCCTTCTTCTCCACTAGAAGTACTGGCGAACCCCAAGGTGAAGAACTTGGGCGTATGAATCCTTTATCCAGTAACTCCTTAATCTGCTTCTTAATTTCCTCCAAATCCTTTGCGGGCATCCTATAAGGTCTCTTAGAAATTGGCCCGGTGCCTGGCAAAAGTTCAATCAAAAACTCTATATCTCTATCCGGTGGCATGCCAGGTAACTCCTCTGGAAACACATCCGGATAATCCTTCACTACTGGCACATCCTCCTGAACAACTCCTGACAAGGAATTTAACCTACTCCTCTTTGACTCATGCCGGGATACATACTTGATCCTTCTTCCTTCCGGCATAGTAAGCAAAATGGTCTTGCTGGCACATTCAATATTCCCTTCATACTTAGATAACCAATCCATGCCTAATATCACATCCAGTCCTTGAGATTCCAATACTATTAGGTCCGAAGGGAAAATGTAATTACCAATCCTTAAGGGCAACTGATCACACCATGACTTAGCCATATACTCTGTTCCTGGTGAGGTTACTAACATGGGCGATCTAAGGGCTTGGGTCGGCAGCTTATACTTATCCATGAATCCCCTTGAAATATATGAATGCGATGCACCAGTATCGAAAAGAACGAGTGCAGTAAAGTACTTAACTAAGAACTTACCTATAACTGCATATGGTTGCTCCTCTACCTCCTCCACAGTCACGTGGTTCACTTGTCCTTTGTTGAACGGGTTGGGCTTCTTCCCGGCGCTTCCATTGCCGTTCCCATTCTTAACTTCTGGGCATTTATTAGCATAATGTCCATTCTTCCCGCACTTGTAACAAGTGACATGGCTAAAATCCCTCTTGGTGGGTGTGGACGGTGTAGGGCGGTTCTGGTTTCCATTGGCTCCATTCCCATTTCCATTCCCATTCTTGGTGCCATTGTGGTTGTGTGAGCTACTTCCTCCATGGGTATGCTGAAACTGTCCTACCGCTTTAGGGGTAAAACGAGGCTTCTGCTGAGCTCCAGAGTTATACTTTCCTTGCCCATACTTCCTCTTGCGACTCTCAATCTGTTGATGCTTCCTTTCAATCATTAGGGCGCAGTCAACCAACTCCTGGTAGTTATTGAAAGTTGCCACCATCAACTGTACACTCATCTCATCTTTTAGCCCTTCCATGAATCTCTCCTGCTTCTTGGCATCTGTGGCCACATCATCTGGGGCATAACGAGATAGGGTACTAAACTCATCCACGTATTGGGCCATAGTACGATTTCCTTGGCGCAAATTGCGAAACTCTTGTTTCTTCATACTCATTGCTCTAGTTGAGACATGGGCGGTACGAAAAGCTTGCTGAAACTGATGCCAAGTGACATTGGCTACGGGGTAAGTGGTTGTGTAATTCTCCCACCATGCTGCGGCTGGTCCAGACAACTGGTGTGCGGCAAATCGCACCTTCTCAGCATCCGAGGAATTGGCGGTGCTCAAATCCCTTCCATTCTTGCGTAGCCAGTCATCAGCCACAATTGGTTCGATGCTGCTAGCAAACACGGGTGGTTGCAACCTTAAGAAGCGTGTCAGGTTGTCCACGGGTGGTGGTGGTGGAGGGTTGTTGTTGTTGTTGTGGTTGTTCTGAGTGTTCTGGACAAGAAGTTGCATCAGGGTGTTCCGCTGCTGGATCAACTGGGTGAGCTTAGGGGGAAACTCAAATTCACGTCTTGGAGGCATCTGATGGGAGTAGAGGGAAGAGATTAGAATAGAAAAAAGGTCTAAGGGAAAATCACTACCCATATGCACATGAGACAAACACACAATCATATCACACCAATCAATTTCAAACAAGGTCTTAAAAATCTAACGATCATTACAAACGTGCTCTAAATCTAATATTGGGTGGTAAACTACTAGTCACAGGGTGGTCATCTAAAAATATTGATCGGCAGAGGATTCCATAATATCTGCTCCAGCTTCATCTTCATAGTCTTCATCCTTGCTATCCTCAGCTTCCGAATCCGTGTCATCTATGATGATATAGTCTTCCGGTGGAATCTCCTTGGGTTCTTCTTCGACGTCTTCTTCTCCCATGAGTATCCCTAACTTCCGGGTCAAGTCATCATTCTTCTCCACAAGTATTTTCATCTCCTCCTCATATCCGTCGCGTGTAGACTTGAGTTCTTCTTCTAGCTCCTAATTCCTATTTAGGGCTTTCTTCAAATCTATCATCCCTGCACACATTTGGTGCTC
The DNA here is from genome assembly GCA_902687465.1 of Secale cereale. NCBI lineage: Eukaryota > Viridiplantae > Streptophyta > Magnoliopsida > Poales > Poaceae > Secale > Secale cereale. The sequence goes on from LR738711.1 coordinate 291,345,807, forward strand.
ATGACGACGAATGTGGTGGTTCAACTCCTGGATGAATGCTGCAATGGACCTATCTTTCCGGGTGCTAATCATATCCCAATTCTCATCTCGGCGTCCACAAATCTGGTAGATGGTGTCCATTAGCTCCTGCTTGTAGACTTCTCCAATCCTTCCCATAGCAATGTGGGTTGCCATACTCCTTCCTAGGCTCCATGTAGGTGCATTAAAAGAAAATGCTATGAGTGAGGTGACGGGTGCGAACGTCCTTCCTGGAACTTGAGCTTGAATCAACCAACGCTCCTCCTCAGGTAGAGTGGCATTGTAGGTTGCAGTGAAACTTGGCAATCCAATGTTGAGATATCTTGTGACTTCCTTCAGGTGTCGTCCAAAGGGTGTTTCTTCATCCGGTTGCATGAACTTGTGCTTTGCTTCCACCATCCTATGGAGTAGAAAAGATGAGGATCAGAAAGAGAAGTGTGAATTCTGCTCTAGGGCTTGTCTTAGTGGTCGTGTCCTATAGTCAGAGTGTACTCTGATACCATCTTGTAGCGACCAGACCTCAAACAGTCTGATCTCTGTGCATCAGTGTCATCCCTGGATCAGTAATGCTGACACGCACAGTACTTGAAGGATTTATAACAGAGTAGCAATCACACACTTATTACATCGATAGTCCAACGATGAATTTATTACAAATAATATGGTTGAAGGCCATCTAACACGATAACAGCGAAAGGCTTGGAAGATAAGTGAGTCCATCAACTCCAGCGGCATCACTGAGTATAGAACCATGACCTAAAAGGGCATCTTACTCGTCGTCTGAAAAGTCTGCAACATGAAATGTTGCAGCCCGAAAACGGGTCAGCACATGGAATATGCTGGCAAGGTAACACAAGAGAATGCAATGAAAGTAAAGCTATACTATATGCAATATGGCTGGTGGAAAGCTCTATGGTTTAGTTTTTGCGTAAAGCCAGTTTTTCCCTACTTCAAAGGAATGCATTTTAATTAACTATCATGGTAGTTGAAACATCGTTGAGAAGATAGACATCCTCTCAACCCCAATTAAAGTTCATCATTAAACCCAACAAAATTAAATTAAAGTAACATGATGAGATGCACATGAAAATCCAAGTACTAGATACTCAAGACGTCCATAACCGGGGACACGGCTAATCATGATCAGTTTGTACACTCTGCAGAGGTTTGTGCACTTTTCCCACAAGACTCGATCGCCTCAGTTTGGTTTCTCGCACTGCATGGTGTTTGAGAAACGGATGACCGAGACATAGTCTTTCAGAAGCACTAGCACCTTACGATCGGGCGGACCGTACCAACCTACATCCCCTACATCTGCTAGTCCACCACTGTAAGAGTTCGCACAACTTACTCATACTATGCTAGAGCCCATAATAGCATTGTGGCTACTCACGGAAGTTTCTAATATGAATAATCTCATGATCCCTTTGAGCCTGGGTGGCGGTCCAAAAGAAAAACAGGCAATCACTGGAATACCCAGATGCCTCAATCCACCCAGATGTGTATTAATGTTGCCACCTTAAGTTGAACCATTAATTACCAAACTCACATCTGTCATGGATTTCACTCACCCAATCCACGTCTACGAGCATAGCATGTCCTAACAGCAAATGTAGAAGTAACTCCCAAAGGTTTGAATGTAATGCAGGTAATCGGTACTACCTCAATCTACTTCCCAATCCCACAAGTTAATTGATACTACTCATGCAATGTGTGAGGGTTTGACTAATGCAATGAAAACTGGGTAATTGGAAAGCACGATCATAGTGTTACTTGCCTTGCTGATGATCCGCAAAACCTAGAGACTCAAAGTAGAAGAGGCGCACTCCGGGTACTCTATCGCAATCAAACAAGCATACAATAAGTACTTAACTAATGCACAGGTAAAACTCAAATAAGAGATCTAACTAGAAAGTTCAACTTAAGAACTCCGGTTTGCAAAAAGAATCAACTCGAAAGAAGCAACGAAACTCAAACTACAAAAGAAACGAGCTCCGATTTACTAGTTTGATAAAGTCAAATTTTACAGTAGCCAAAACTTTGTTCAAGTTGATTAAATGTAAAGAGGGCTTCGAGACGAAGATCTGGGATTTTGAATCACCTGATTCCGACTCTCGAGCGAAAAGAAAAACGAAAAACAAGATCAGGGCAGAAATCGTGATCGGAATAACCGCGGATAAATACCCCGAAAAAGAAAAACGACGAACAGGCTAACGAACGAACGTTCGCTGTCTGCGGTTAACTAACAAAAATCGTTCGTTAAAACGAACATACGGACGAACGTCCGCTAAATAGCTAAACCAAAAAAAAAACGAACCGATCTAATCTAATAAAAAAAAGAATATACGATTTTATTACTAAACCGATCGGTTTCTAAAAGGAAACCGTAACTACCTCGACGATCTCCGGCGACTCCGGCGGGCGGCGGCGGGGCGGCTCCGGCGGGGCGGCGTTCGGCGGCGCTGGCGGCGGTGTGCGGCGGCGGTGGCGGCGGCGGCGGCTGCAGGCGGCGGCGGCGTCGGGTGGCGGCGGGGCGGCGTGCGGCGGCGGCGGCGCGCGGCGGCGCTGGCGCGCTAGGCGGCGGCGGCTAGGGTTCGGGCGGCGCTGGCTGGGGCGACTTGGGCCCGCGGGGCTGGCTTATAAAGCCCAGTCTCCTGGTCCTTCACGAGTCTAAGTTGGTTTCCTATTTTTTTTCTAAAAGAGTCCCGGCGTAGAAAAACTAGCGAAAGAAATACCAAACGGACTCCAAAATTCCCGAAATAAATTATCACCGTCCTCTAATAATATTTAGGACAAAGTGAACATTTTCCCGGACCTAAATGCAATTTTGAAAAACGCGTATTTTTCCTATGCAAATAAATCCGCAAATAAATCCAGAAAAATACCCAAAGTGATTTTAATATTTTTCCTCTAGTATTTCTGTTATTTTGGAGAATTCATATTAGAATCACACTGTCCTCGTACCGGTATTCGAGCGAACTCAAATACGAAAACAGTAAAATCCCCAACTCTCTCCGTAGGTCCTTGAGTTGCTTAGAATTTCGAGGAACTCCACGAACAAAAATGCAAAAACATGAAATGCAAATATGATCTATGTATAACATTCCAAATTGAAAATTTGGGATGTTACAGGGACAAGGCGAGAGGACTGCATTTGTTGTTTGCACGCTACATATTACAGACAAGCATATTACATACACCGTTGTCATGAAGAGGTGCGTTGCACTGCAGCAACAACAACCAAAATTACCCCAAGGGATGACAGTGAGCTACATATTAAAAATTTGACATTTTCTGCTGTGCACCACGAGGAAAGTGAACGAGAAAACTTTGTATGTATATGTTGTTTTTTCCGAGCTCTGGTTGATGACTACAGTGGACTTCTTTAACAACAACAAAGCTCTAGTGTACTGCTGCTATACACCAATGACCCACCGAATGCTCGGTGGCCAAACTGCACGGAGGTCATGTGTAGCTCATCTTCTCCAGCGACGCGGTTAATTTCTTTCAGTGAAGCAAACAACGAACTGCAAGAAAGGAAGAGGGAATCAGTAGCAATCCTTCAATCTCCTAGGACTACGAGAATAAAATAAACCAAAAACACAAAATGAACTGCATTAGTCTCGATCACCGGCGGTATGTCTCCGGCAAGAGCATTCACCCCCAAATCCAACACTCTCAGGTTGCGGCAATTCACCACGCTCTCCGGGACCGGGCCGGCGAGGCAGTTCCTCGACGCGTCGAAGTAAGAAAACTTGCTGCCGCAGGTGGCAATGTTGGGGATTTCGCCGTCGAAGGCGTTGGAGGAGACGTTGAAGTAGGTGATGTTGGCAAGGCCCAAGAGGCCGAAGGGCGTGGCGCCGGAGAACCGGTTCCTCCCGACATCGAGCAGGTCGATGCTGCGGCAGGCATCGAGCTTGCCATCGATGCGGTCGGAGAGCTCGTTGCTCCGGACGGAGATGTACTTCATCTCCGGCGGCGCGTAGAGCTGGTCGGGGAGGACGCCGGAGAGGCGGTTGTAGGAGAGGTTGAAGCCTGCGAGGCTGGAGCAGTTGGCGATGCCGGGCAGGACGGTGCCCTAGAGCGCATTATGGGCGAGCGAGACGTAGCGGAGGCGGGGGCAGGGGTCGAAGAGGCCTGGCGGGATCTCGCCGGAGAAGGCGTTGTAGGAGAGGTTGAGCAGGCGGAGCCAGGGGAAGGCACCGAGGAAGGGCGGGATCTCGCCCGAGAGTGCGTTGCGGCTGAGGTTGAGCTTGCACAGTGTGGGCGCCAGGGAGGCGTAGCCCGCCGGGATCCAGCCGGAGAGCGCGTTCCCGAAGAGTGAGACGGACTCGAGCGCGGGGAGGCGGTGGGGTGGGGCGCCTCAGTGGTCGGGGCCCTTCCCGTGGTGGTCGGTTGCCAGGTGATGGGCCTCTAACCCCTCGTTGGTTACCACAAGTGGAAGGTGTAAGATGCAGTGTTGTGGAAGTTTTTCCCTTAGCAAAGATGCCAAGGATCGAATCCCCAGAGACTTCTAGGTTCAACAAGTAGGTGTCAACTTCAAACGGCGCGGATTAGGAATCAACGTGGACCTGCACACAGATACAAATAACTTTGCTCCCAACGAGTACAGAGAGGTTGTCAATCCCTCCGGCCTTGTAGTTCACAAAGGATTAAACGCAAATGATAGTAGTGATAGATAATGTTTGCAATAGTAAATAAAAGCGAAAAGTAAATAGCGGATGTGATCAATGATGGTAATATGGACCGGAGTCTCATGATGTTCACTAGTGATGTCTCTCTCCCAAAAGACGATAAAACGGCTATGTGAGGTAAACGAATTACAGCTGGGCAATTGACAGGACCACGAACGCAAACCAATGCTGACTACATTGCAAGAAAGGTTGAGGTTCAAAGCATGGGCGGTACGCCAAAGTAAGTAGACCGAAATCCGTCAATATCTACTAATAATCATCCACCTTGAGATATCTATCCAGAACATCTCGCTGGTATTAAGTTGCGAGTCCCACCCATAGTGTAAACTCAATGCAACAGACAACTGCATTAAAAGAACTTTGCGTAAAGTAAACAATCCTTACACCCGCGGGCACAAGCACCGTTGTTTTCCCCCTTGTGGCAACATCGCATCCCCTAGACTCATGTTTGTGTCACTCAAACTAGTCATCGAGGGGCATGAACCCACAATCGAGCATAACGTTCCCTTTTGGAGTCACTACGTATTACTTGGCCAAAGCAATAAATAACAACAGAGAACATGCAAGAATTACTTATGAACATAAATATAAAAGAGGTAGATCAAATATATTACTCAATCACAATCTGAACATAATCTCATAATCTATCGGATCCCAGCAAACTCATCCTAGCAACAGCATAAGGATTACATATGTGCCTCGATCATGTAGGGCAGCTCACGAGGACTAATTAGTGGAGCACAAGAACGGGAGGAGAACATCACATAGCTACTGGTCGTGGACTCATGGTCCAAGGGAGACTACTCACAACTCATCCGAGAGGCGTCCATGGTGGTGGAGAGGCTCCCGATGGTGATCCTCCCCTCCGGCAGGGTGCCAGGAAGAGTTCTCCTGGTGCTCCCGATCTTGGAAGCGGCGGCGGCGGCGGAACAGAGATGAGATCGGGAAAAAGAGTTCCCGTCCCGAGGGTTTTGAAGGACGCTCTAAATATATGCCGAAGGGGGGCACCAGACGGGGCTCGGGGGGCCCAGGCGCCCCCCCCCCCCCGGCTGTCCTTCGGGCGCAAGGTAGGTTCTGGAACGCTGATTTTTTATATAATTTTTCTGGATTTTTCCTGGCAGTTCTCGTAACGTGAAAACCTGAAATACAAAAACAGCCGAAAACAGAAACTGGCACTGGGGTGCACTGGATTAGTAGGTTAGTCCCAATATGATCAAAAGTGTATGGAAGTGTATGAATATCATAGCAATATCACCCAAAAGTGGCATGGAGCAAGCAGAAATTATAGATACGTTTTGGACGAATCAACATCCCCAAGCTTAATTCCTGCTCGTCCTCGAGTAGGTAAATGATAACAAGAATAATTTCTGTGGTGACATGCTATTAACCATATAGGACTTTTTATAGTCATATGACAAAGAACTGGCTGATGGCAAAGACCTACTGGAATCAGCTACTTTGCCATCTGCCAGCTCTTTGCCGTCTGCTAGCAGACGGCAAAGAAGCTCTTTGCCATCAGCTACCCAAAAGCAGACGACAAAGAACTGGCTGATGGCAAAGACCTTCTTTGCCATCAGCTAGTTCTTTGCCGTCCGCTAGCAGACAGCAAAGATTCTTTGCCGTCAGCTGGCAGACGGCAAAGAGGGAGGTGGCCCACACTAACGGGCTGATTAAGGAAAACCTAACGGGGCCCCTCTTTGCCGTCCGCTAGCAGGCGGCAAAGAGTAAAAAAGCGGACGACAAAGGGGGCGGACGGCAAACAATTAGGGTAATAACGGCCGAGCCCCACCCCGCCCACCTCGATCTCTCTGTTTCTATCCCCCTCCTCCTCGATGACCGCCGCCTCCCGACGCAGCCCACGCCACCCACTGCCGCCGAAGCCCCCGCTGCCGCCGCTCCCACCCCCTCCCCCACCCGCCA
>LR738711.1:291352587-291364978 GCA_902687465.1 Secale cereale
ACCGACCCCCTGACCCCGACACCACACCCCGACCCCAAAACAGCACCCCGACCCCGACACGGCACCCCGACATCGACAGGACACCCCGACCCCCGACACCTCCCGAAAAGGTGTTCTTTGGCCTTCCAGAGGCCGACGGGGTCATATATTTGTGAATTATTAGTTAGGTCATATATTTTTTGATTTAGTTATGAAAAACATCATATATAATTGTGTTGATCGTGTAGTTTTAAATGTGCAGTTGTTTCATCGCTGCGAGGTTTGGTGTTTGACGACCTCGTCGTGCGTTTGATGAGCTCTGCCCCTTCGTTCGTGGGTGAGCACAAATGACAAGTCCTCCTCCCCCATTAATTATTTGATCTATTCCGATGAAACTTGATAGCTAGCTATATATGTGTCTCGAATCATCAGTATGCGTAACCAATATGTGTCTCCCGTTCGAAAGCGTCATAGTTATAAATATGCATGCATTTGCATATTTATAACCTTGATTCTTTCGAATTGTCCAACGCTATCCATGGACAGCCCGAGTATGTGTAGATTGGGTTCGTTTTCCCATATGCTTTGCTCCGGATCCGACGCATAAATTTCGTCAGTGCCTCCCCTGTTGTTCTCCGGGTACACATCCTCTCTATTTATTGCAGGGACGTGTATCAGGAGAACAGCGGGGAGGTGCTGCCGAAATTTTGCGTCAGATCCGGAGCATAGCATGGGAAAATGAACCCAATCTACACATACACGGGTGGGATTAGGACCTATCATTACCTATTAGAGTGTAGGTTGCATGGACGTAATAAAATTGACAAAAAGAACTTCATCAGGGGTAGAGTTGTCAAAAACTCTGCACCACCTGCATTGACAGGCCAACAGACCCTGGATCAGTTAAACGCTCTCGAGCCAGATCCACAACGTCCAGGGTACTTCAATGGGTATAATACTAAGCACGCGTGGACTCACAAAACATGCTTATGGGATCTGCCTTACTTCAAAGACCTCCTTTGCCCACACAACATCAACGTGATGCACACTGAGAAGAATATCGCCGAGGCACTTTTTGGTACATTGTTCGGCATAGATGGGAAGTCAAAGGATAATACTAAGGCCAGAGTCGATCTGGAGGCGCTATGTGATAGGTCGTTCCAAAACATGAAAGAACCGAAAGGAAAGGAGAACTGGACGAAGCCAAAGGCATGCTTCAATCTTGGAAGGCCAGCTATGAGGGAAATTCTCTTGTGGGTGCAACAGCAGTTGATGTTTCCCGATGGGTATGCAGCGAATCTAAAGAGGGGAGCGAATCTTGATAAACTGAAGATATTTGGTCTCAAGAGTCATGATTGGCACATATGGATTGAGCGGGTAATGCCGGTGATGTTGCGTGGCTTCATCCCTGAGGATGAATGGCTAGTACTGGCAGAACTCAGCTATTTCTTCCGTGTTCTTTGTGCGAAAGAACTAGCGCCTGGCGTGCTAGAAGAAATGGAAGAGTTGGCGCCGGAGTTGATCTGCAAGTTAGAGAAGATATTTCCACCGGGCTTCTTTAATCCAATGCAGCATTTGATTTTGCATCTCCCGACCGAGGCAAGATTGGGGGGGCCCGTGCAAAATCGTTGGTGCTACCCAACTGAGAGGATGCAGAAGACGCTTCGAGAAAAATGTAAAAATAAACGTAGAATTGAAGCATCGATGGCTGAGGCATTCATTACAGAGGAGGCGGCAAACTTCGTAACAGCGCACTACGAAGCCAAAAATCGTCATTTGCATAATCCGAAGCCTCGGTACAATGCTGACGAGCCTAAAAAGGGTGGATCCAACCTCAGCCTATTCAAAGGGAATCTCGCACCAGCTAGTGTTTCACATCCAGTATCTTTGGATAACGAAGAATGGCGGACCATTTCGTTGTATATCTTCAACAACCTGATAGAAGTGCGGCCGTACATCGAGTAAGTTCTCGGTACATTGTTTCGCAACTTCTATTTCCTTTGAACTACTCTTATTCCTGGATATGTCATACAGTCGATACGTTACCATATTCTTGTATGGAGCGGAGATCCAAAAGGATTCCGTCGAAGAGTATGAGCTTCTCACAAAGCAAGGAGGTGGCTATCCCGGTTTCATCTCTTGGTTCAAACAAACGGTAATTTCTATTAGACAATTTCATTTCATTCGCTAATTTGTGCATAATGCAACAATCCTTTCATATTAAATCTGTAGGCTAATTCAGAGTCTATGGACGCCGAATTGAGACAAGTAGCTAATGGTTTTGACTATAAGGTCCGTTCATTTGACAAGTATGACATCAACGGGTATCGCTTTCGTACCTATGGCAAAGAGCTATCGATGGCGGACCGAAAGTCAACAAATTGTTGTGTATCTGCTATCGGTGAAGGAGGTACCGAGTATTATGGGAGAGTTGAAGCAATTTATGAACTTCTGTTCTATGGTGAAAACCCACCGAATGTCGTAGTCTTCAAATGTTATTGGTTTCAGCCGAAGGAGACTAGAAGGACTCATGAACATGTAGGGCTAGTTGAAATCAACCAAAGCACTCATTTAGATGTTCCTGATGTCTATATTATGGCTCAACAGGCGACCCAAGTATTCTATCTACCGTGGGCCTGCCAAACTAATCCAAATCTGAAAGGTTGGGATGTCGTTTATGAAGTGCCGCCACGTGCTAGACTTTCTCCCCCAAAGGAAGAGGATTATGAACCTCACATTAACCCAGACACATATGAAGGAGAATTCTTCCAAGAGACACGTCTTTCCAAAAAGCGTTTCAAGAACCGCTATACTTCACCCCAAAACATTGAAGTAGATAGCGACAATGAATCCGACATCACCCCAGAGGAGGAACAAGAAGAGCCAGAACAAGAAGAGGTTACTGCTGCGGATGACCTATCAATGCTTCACCGATTACGTCAAGGTGGCCTTGCACATGTTGATGCCAATGAACCCTATGAGCCCGTCATTGATTATAGTGATGATGATGATTATGCATTTATTGATGATACTGATCGAGATTATTAGTAGTGTCAGGTATACATTTTTTTATGTTGTACTTGATGATGATACACTTAAGTGATACACATATTATTATTCATGTCGGTCTTTTTTTATGTTGTACTAATTTCGTTTACTGTTTGTCATGGCAGGTGTTGAAAGATGGTGGGCGCTGGTCGGGAGCGTGGTCTGAGGTCTTCCATTCCAGACGCACCTCTCCGCCGAGCGTTGCTGGACAGTATGGCCACACCGCCGGGCCCTTCTTCGTCGACCGTGGTGCCCAGCAGGGGACGAGGTAGGAAGAGAGGAGGTGGGGCACGTGGTCGTGGGAGAGGAGGTAGGGTGACTGCTACGGTGCCTTCCTTGCCGCCACCCCCAGCCGTTTCACCCGAGCACGTGACTGCTAGGGTGGACTCATCCGAGGAGGAGGCTACACGGACTCCGGTCCACGAGCCTCCGGTCCACGGGTCTTCGGCCCACGAGAGTTCGGCCCACGTGACCCCGGAGGAGCACACGTCCGGATGGGGTACCTGGCCGGATCAGCCCGAGGAGCCGAGTGGCCATGCTGATGATGGCGGGGAGCCGACTGATCTTGAGGAGGAGGGGGGCACCGTCTACCAGCGTGGTGCTACACGGCTCCCGTCCGTGCCGGTGACCCGCGAGCAGAGGTCGTTGATTTTCCCTGATGGGGAGAGGTACGTAAGTGCATTTAATATTTGTGTACCTTCTGCATTCACGTTTTTTCAAATAACTAATGCGTTGGCCTTGTCATTCTGCAGGGGTTGGGACCACCATCATAGTGTCCGCCGGCCCAACTCCGTCCTTGGAGTTCTTTGCCGGCAAAACTTCCCGGGGTTTGTCACGTTGCCTGGTGAGGGTCGGCTTCCAGAGCTTGGATTGAGCTGGGAGCACTACGTGGCTGCCCCGGCCCCGCCAAATGAGATTATCGACGGTGTCGTGTGTGACACGAGGGCAGATATGGTGATCAGAAAGTTCTGGGTAATTTCTCCTTTACACATTTAAAAATCTTCAACTAGCTAGTTATTAATTGTACTAATCAACATTGTCTCATTTGATTGCAGACATTCTACAGGTGTGAGGAGGGATACGAGGAGGACGTGGCACATGTTATCGAGAACGTCTGCAAGCGCCTACTCCAGAACTTACGGCACGAGGCTCGGGTGCAGGCTGTTCGAGACTACTACGCCTTGCGTGGTATCAAGAAGACCAAGCCGGCGTGCCGCGATAAGTTCCTGAGTAAGGAGCAGTACATGAAGGTAATTCTTAAGGCCTTCTCTACTTAAGTTCCTTCATTTAGTAATTCTTAGCCGTAGCGCTCAAGTTTCTATTTGCTAACTTAGGCGCCTCCGAGATGTTTTGCGGATCGGATGGATTGTTGGGAGGTGTTGGTCGATGAGTGGTGCTCACAACGATGGCTAGCCCTCCACAAGGAGGCCAAGGACAAACGTGCCCAAATGGAAGGTGTGCCACACCATCAAGGCAGCTCCAACTTATATCAGTTCGGGCGCAACTGGGTATGTGGTTTGCTTCATGATTCATGCAATTCATTCATCATGCTAGCTTGAGCCCTTTAATTACTAATTTTCATTGTTTCTCTCTTTCAGGCACGCTACAATAAGGCGGATAAGGTGCCAGAGGTGTATGACCTGTATGCCATGGCCCACACTGCCTCTTTCAAGAAATTCAAGGCTTTCTCTCAGTCTGACCTCGATGATGCAAACAACTTCACCAACATCTCCTCCCACAACAAGCTCGTGAGATATAGAGATGAGGGGAAGGCGAGGAAAGGGGAGGACTTTAACCCGAGCCAGGGTCCCATTGATCCAGAGCTGTTGATGATATCTGGTGGTGGGAGGTCCCATGGCTCCATAGCCATTGGAGATGGACTTATCCGTTGTCCTAGCACTCTCCCGGAGATCAAGGCGCGCCAGTCGAGCTCCGCTCCTGAGATAAGGCCTCGTGAACGGCCAGTGCAACTCGCCATCAAGGTTAGTGATACGTACTCAGTTATCTTTCTCCATTACATTGTGTGCGCTTCCATCAATGATTACAAATGGTCATGTGAGTGGTATTGCAGGCTGCTATACAGAGTGAGAGAGATAGAACAGAGAAACTTCTGGCGGAGGCGGCGGAGAGGCAGCGGGAGTTGGAGGAGAGGACGACAAAGATGCTGGAGGAGGAGAGGTCACGGAATGACATGCAGGCAAGGGCCATGTACGAGCTCCTTGTGGTAAGTTTCTTCTGCAGATTAGCCAAAACATTCATGTAGTGTTTGTCTCATTACTAACTAGTATGACCGAGTCGTCAAAACCAAATGTGCAGTCTGTGTGCGAGAATTCAGGTCAGACCGCTTCGCCGATGCCAGTGATTGCTCCTGGGACCATGGTGAGTTTTATTTGAATGGACATTACTTGCTAGTCTTATCATTTGAGTGTCATCATGCTAACAAGACATTGGAAATGATCTTTGGTGCATCATAACTCCAGACAAGCATCACACGATCCTTCTCCAGCTACCGACACGAGCCACCCCGCTCCTACACCTCCTGGATCTTGGTAAGTTTATCTAGTGTTTTGCTTAACACATGCATAAAGACCTAGACTTAGCTTTATTTCCTCCAATGCTTACCATAATGACGTAGACTTAGCTTCTTCTCCTCCAAAATGACTTAATAAGCTTACTGACCTCCAAAACCATCCATTTTACCTAAGTTAGCTCTAAAACGATCTATACTTAGCTTACTTATGTCAAAAATTGCATAATTAGCTTAGTTAGCTCATATACGATCCATTTTACCTAAGTTAGCTCATAAATGATCCATTCTACCGAAGTTAGCTCTAAAATGACCCATTTTACCTAGCTTAGCTCCAAAATGATCCATCTTACCTAGGTTACCTCTAAAATGATGCATTTTACCTAAGTTTGCTCATAAGCGATCCATTGCACCTAGGTTAGCTCATAAACGATCCATTTCACCTAAGTTAGCTCACAAATGATCAATTTCACCTAAATTAGCTCATAAATGTCATATATATTCTTCTTCTTCTTCATTTTCTTCTTCTTCTTCTTCTAATCTTCTTCTTCTAACTTTCTTATTTCCCATTTTGCAGATTTCATTCACTTGACGAAAGCTTGCTTAGATGGAGTGCTCCTTATCCCTTTCTCTGTTTCTTTTGTATCGTTGAACTATGCATGTATCGTTGGATGAAACTATTGTAATATATATGGTTGGATGCCTCTATGTTGAACTTGTTATGTATGATGGAACTATGCATGTAATATATATGGTTGGATGATGAAGTTATGTGTTGCATATCTTATATGTTTGCTCTGTAATGGCCTTTTGAAATATACCTATATATGTCATATATATTTGTGATGAAAATTGTTGGATTTAATAAAAAAACAGATAAAAGAGCCAATATGCAGGCTCTTTGCCGTCTGCCACCGACGGTAACGGGCTCTTTGCCGTCCGTCGCGGACGGCAAAGAAGCCACGTGGCGTCCACCTGTTCTTCCTGGGAGCTGACCCATTTGGTCAGTTTGCTGTCAGTGGCAGACGGCAAAGACTTTGCCGTCAGTGGCAGACGACAAAGAACCTGCCATGTAGTGACGTGCAGATGACATCATACGGCGGACGGCAAAGACCCTAGAAATTTTGCCGTCCGCGGCGGACGGCAAAGGCCTTCCGTTAGCCACTTAACGGACTGCGCAATTATTGCCGTCCACCATCTTTGCCGTCTGCCGCTCTCTCTTTGCCGTCCGCTGCAGACGGCAAAGACTTTGCCGTCAGTAGCAGACGGCAAAGAACCTGTTTACCGTAGCCTACTTTGCCGGAGCCTTTTGCCGTCCGCCGCTGACGGCAAAGGCCTTTGCCGTCCGCCGTTCGTGCCTTTGCCGTCCGCTATGGCGGACGGCAAAGTAGCTGATTCCTGTAGTAAGCTTACTGAGACAATGATTCTATAGTAATTAAGTTGCCTCATGAGAAAATCACAAATGACTGAAAGTTTTACAACATGGCATTGAAGCATCAAAAAGATTTGCAATGAACATAATGTGCAAATATGATAAAGTGATATCTAGCTTGCCCCCTTTAGTGAAGCAAAACATAAATGCAGGGGCACCTTCAAGGTTTAAGTGATGACTAGATACAATGATTTCAAAATAAACGATATCACAATCATGCAAAAGACAATGCTACTTTGGGACAATGCACATTACACTTAGAATGACAATCATGCTCTCATTAGTTGGTGCTTTTAAAAGAAGGTGGAGACTCAACATAAAAGTAAAAGAATGGTTATGTGCTAGAGCTTTTTATTTTAAAAACATAGAAGCAATTTTGTCGACGGTAGTAGTACTTCATATGTGTCATGCATAAGACATCCTATAAGTTGCAAGCCTCATGCATCGAATACCAATAGTGCTCGCACCTTGTCCTAATTAGCTCGGATTTCCATGGGTTATCATTGCATTACATATGTTTCAACCAAGTGTCACAAAGGGGTACCTCTATGCCACCTGTACAAAGGTCCAAGGAGATAAATCGCATTTGATTTCTCGTTTTTGATAGATCTCAACTTGAGGACATCCATACCGGGACAACATAGAAAATAGATGATGGACTCCTCTTTAATGCATAAGCATATTCTCATAAGAGATTGAGGATTAATGTCCAAGCTAAAACTTCCACCATGATACATGGCTTTGGTTGGCGGCCCAATGTTCTTCTCTAACAATATGCATACTCATTCAACCCATGGCAAATCACCCTTACTTCAGACAAGACGAACATGCATAGCAACTCACATGATATTCAACAAAAGTGTGACAGTTGATGGCGTCCCCAGAAACATGTTTACCGCTCAGCAAGCAACTTTTAAGAAATAAGATACATAAGCAACATATTCTTTACCACAATACTTTTTAAGCTACTTTCCCATGAGCTATGTATTGCAAAGTTAGTCTGCTTAGTACAGGTGGAGGTTAGCAAAAGACTGGGAGCGACCAACTAAGAGAGCAATGACGGTCATAATCATGCAGAGCGACAAAGAAATATTCAATCAGGCATGGAAGTTATATCGCTACTCAGAAATAAAAGATCATCAAGGCTTGACAGACTTTCTTTACAGTCTTAAATATGCGTGAACATACGCCAAGTCAATCAAAATAAATTCTTGAAGGAAGATATTACTAAACCATACCACATCATTGGCAAACAAATCATGTTGGTACTCCAATAACACATTGGGAATCCCCCAGCTATTTGAGACAAACCATAAGAAAACCTGAACTACTAAGCGCCAGTATGCACGTAGCATCTTTATCATAGACACATTAACCAATGCAACGGAAGCAAACTCTCTTAATTAGATAAGCATGATAATTAAAGAGAGTTCAAGCAACCAACTAAACAAAAGCTCTTTGAAAAGATAAGCATGAATACTAAGAGCAGAGCATGATAGTAGCTATTAAAAGACAAAGAACACACACAGCAAAGATAGACATGAAAATTCTATGTTATGTTCTAGGTAGAAGTGGAGCGTTATTCTCTCCCACATAAAGAACGCTGAGTTCCGACTCGTTATGAAAAACTAAAAAGAAAACTAAAAGCAAGACGCTTCAAGCATAGCACATAACACATAAAGTGATAAAAATATAGCGAAACGAAAGACGAACTGATAATGTTGATGGAGAAGGGGATGCACGGGGGCATCCCCAAGCTTAGACGCTTGAGCCTCCTTGAATATTTCTTGGGGGTGCACGGGGGCATCCCCAAGCTTGAGCGCTTGACACTCCTGAATCTTTTTATCATCTTCCCTCGCACACTTGAAAACTCCCTTCATACATAACTCATTATAATCTGATTAGCGAGGTTAGTACCCTTAATAAAATAATTGCACCTTGCTGGAAATAAAGATATTCTTGAAGTTATACTGTTTCTCAAGATTGCCAAAAGGTTTTTGCAAAGAAAAAGCAAGCTCTTGGTTTGCAAAATGAAGGAAAGGCAAAACAGGACAGAATCTGTGAAAAACAGAACAGCAGGTAGTAAATGATTTGTTCGGGGTACTTCTGCAACTCAAATCAAAAAACTCAGAACAGATGCACGAAATACAATTATATAGAAAACGCTTTCGAAAAAATTCAGACCAAAAAGATGATCTGGTGATTTTATACGAATTTTTCTATCCAATGACAGAATCTGTTTCCTGGACAGCACCTCACAACTTTTGAACTTTCTAGCAATCAGAGGCTATACTTGGCACAAATATGAAAAGCAAAGATACAATGATGATGCTACTGTAGTAAACAACATCAAGACACAACAAAAGCAAAATATAAAAATTTATTCATGTGGGCTGCCTCCCAAAAGCGCTTTCTTTTATGCCTTTAAGCTAGGCATAATGCATAGAGATCAAGTTTTATCAAGAGTAAAAGAATAGCTAGCCCGCACAACGGACTCAAAAGGTAACTTGGTCTTCTTTCGAGGGAAGTGTTCCATCCCTTTCTTGAGAGGAAACTGAAATTTTATATTACCCTCTTTCATGTCAATGATAGCACCAACGGTGCGTAAAAAGGGACGTCCCAAAATAATTGGACATGAAGGATCACATTCAATATCCATAATAGTAAAATCAACGGGAACATAGTTGTCATTGACAATGATAAGAACATCGTCGATCCTCCCCAAAGGTTTCTTTATGGAAGAATCGACGAGACGAACACCAAAAGAACAAGAATCATAAGGTTTCAATTTAAGCATATCATATAGTCTTTTGGGCATAATAGAAGTACTGGCTACAATATCACATAAAGCATAGCATGAGAAGTTGTTTATCTTAATTTTAATCATAGGATCCCAACCATCTTTTAGCTTTCTAGGTATGGTGGCTTCTACTCTAAGTTTCTCCTCCCTAGCTTTGATAAGAGCATTAGTGACGTGCTCTGTGAAGGCGAGATTAAGCGTGCTAGTGTGGGGATCTTTGGCCATTCCTTGTAGAAAGGTGACAACTTCTGAAATACTACAATTATCAAAATCAATTTTATCATTAGCGGGCAGAATTGTAGTGTCATCCTCTTTGTTTGAATCGCTCTCTATTATAAGAGTTTGAACATCTTCCCAAGTTTGGGGAAGCTTAGGAGCAATTTTAAACTGAGGCTCATACTCTTTTCCTGGAAGACCATGCCATGGGCATAACCCTCCGTCAAGACTAATATAATCACAAGGTTTATCACTTTTGTAGATCCCGACAGTGGTAATTGGGGTAATGGAAGAAGGGGTGTACACCTCCCATTTAGTGTTTTTGGTAGAACCCATAATAGCAAGCAAGCAAGATAACTATTTTTGTGATTTTCGATAAAAGGTACTAAAGCAAAAACTGAAAGGTAAACTAACAAGACTAAAAGCAAAGGTAAAAGATAGCATGCAACTCCCCTATCCTGAAGAGTGGAGTCCCCGGCAACGGCGCCTGAAAAACTCCTTGATGGGCCTCTAACCCCTCGTTGGTTACCCCAAGTGGAAGGTGTAAGATGCAGTGTTGTGGAAGTTTTTCCCTTAGCAAAGATGCCAAGGATCGAATCCCCATAGACTCCTAGGTTCAACAAGTAGGTGTCAACTGCTAACGGCGCGGATTAGCAATCAACGTGGACCTGCACACAGATACAAATAACTTTGCTCCCAACGAGAACAGAGAGGTTGTCAATCCCTCCGGCCTTGTAGTTCACAAAGGATTAAACGCAAATGATAGTAGTGATAGATAATGTTTGCAATAGTAAATAAAAGCGAAAAGTAAATAGCGGATGTGATCAATGATGGTAATATGGACCGGACTCTCATGATGTTCACTAGTGATGTCTCTCTCCCAAAAGACGATAAAACAACTATGTGAGGTAAACGAATTACAGTTGGGCAATTGACAGGACCACGAACGCAAACCAATGCTGACTACATTGCAAGAAAGGTTGAGGTTCAAAGCATGGGCGGTACGCCAAAGTAAGTAGACCGAAATCCATCAATATCTACTAATAATCATCCACCTTGAGATATCTATCCAGAACATCTCGCTGGTATTAAGTTGCGAGTCCGACCCATAGTGTAAACTCAATGCAACACACAACTGCATTAAAAGAACTTTGCGTAAAGTAAACAATCCTTGCACCCGCGGGCACAAGCACCGTTGTTTTCCCCCTTGTGGCAACAGCACATCCCCTAAACTCATGTTTCTGTCACTCAAACTAGTCGTCGAGGGGCATGAACCCACAATCGAGCATAACGTTCCCTCTTGGAGTCACTACGTATTACTTGGCCAAAGCAATAAATAACAACGGAGAACATGCAAGAATTACTTATGAACATAAATATAAAAGAGGTAGATCAAATATATTACTCAATCACAATCTGAAAATAATCTCATAATCCAGCGGATCCCAGCAAACTCATCATAGCAACAGCATAAGGATTACATATGTGCCTCGATCATGTAGGGCAGCTCACGAGGACTAATTAGTGTAGCACAAGAACGGGAGGAGAACATCACATAGCTACTGGTCATGGACTCATGGTCCAAGGGAGACTACTCACAACTCATCCGGGAGGCGTCCATGGTGGTGGAGAGGCTCCCGATGGTGATCCTCCCCTCCGGCAGGGTGCCGGGAAGAGTTCTCCTGGTGCTCCCGATCTTGGAAGCGGCGGCGGCGGCGGAACAGAGATGAGATAGCGAAAAAGAGTTCCCGTCCCGAGGGTTTCGAAGGACGCTCTAAATATATGCCGAAGGGGGGCACCAGACGGGGCTCGGGGGGCCCAGGCGCCCCCCCCCCCCTGGCGCGGCCCAGGGGGGGGCGCCGCCAGGGCGCCTGGAGCGCTGGTGCCCCCCCCTCGGCTGTCCTTCGGGCACAAGGTAGGTTCTAGAACGCTGATTTTTTATATAATTTTTCTGGATTTTTCCTAGCAGTTCTCGTAACGTGAAAACCTGAAATACAAAAACAGCCGAAAACAGAAACTGGCACTGGGGTGCACTGGATTAGTAGGTTAGTCCAAATATGATCAAAAGTGTATGGAAGTGTATGAATATCATAGCAATATCACCCAAAAGTGGCATGGAGCAAGCATAAATTATAGATACGTTTTGGACGTATCACCAGGTAGGTGGTGGACGGCGGCGGTGCTGGTGGCTGGTGGTGGTGGGGTGGGGAGGGAGGTTGGTGGAGGAGTGGTGGGCAGCCGTGGGAGGAGGGGTGGATTTTTTCTATTCGCTAGGTCCGCGCGGGTACAGGTGGCTAGTGGGTAAGGTGTTAGGAGAATAAGCTTTTGTTATGAGAATAAGGTCTTAAGGGGTGTTATGAGAATAGACCCACCCTATATATATATATAT
>LR738711.1:291372865-291543771 GCA_902687465.1 Secale cereale
CCCCCCCCGCCCCTCGCTGGAGCACCGTCGGCCAAGCCCATCGGCCACCAGGTTCGCCCTTGGATCAGTTTCCCATAGGTAGCATGTTCTTCCTACTCCTCTACCTACTACAGCAGCACAATGTTCTTCTCTATTGCAATAGAGTAGGAGTATTTGCTAGAGTAGCTAAGACGTACAGCTATGGTTAATTGCCGCCATGTGTATTGTTTTGTTGGAGCAGATGGCTCCCATGATCCCATCAATTTCACATTGTTGGATGCTTTATGTACACATGCACGGATCTGTCCTATTGCCACCGACTAGAAACTATATTATGATATTCATCAGATTTTCTAGCTAAATTAGTACTGCTGCTGTCTAAAAGTTGAAGATTGGATTAGATTAATGGCTGCATAAAAGTTTATATTTCCTCCCAATCAGTAGTCCTCCGTATACTCCGGTGCTTCTAATCTTAATTTTCTATCTCTTTATCCATATGGATGCAAGAAATCGTGACGGCATAAGCACTACATTGGTGCCTTCCAAGAAAGACTGGTGTTCACATTCACACATGTATGTTAGCGTCTCCTTCCCGTTTTTAGTTTTACTAATCTATTTGTCCATAAGTGGTATTTACACCATTCCTAAAGTTCTAGCAAAAAAAGATCAATAGCTTTAATAACTTATCTGAGTTTCAGAACCCTTACTTTTCAAGTAGTGTAAATAATCATGATGTGTTAGTTTGGACTTTTTTACTTGCAGCCACCAATTTGGTTAGTAGTGCTAGAGTGAGATTGTCAGTTCTCGACAGATGTGATAAAGTATATGTGTATTCCGTATGATCTTTCTAACTCAGATATATATTGTCATTTCTGAAGGATGATAATAGACATACGGTGTGAACCATGTTGTTTAATTCACTTTAAGGATAATTTTATGTATTTTTCCTCTTTTCCAGCGTATATGTGTGGTCTGTATAATACATATGTTGAGGCCTTGAGACTATATACATAGTGGCATAATGGCAGACTGATAGCACCTTGATTATATGGCCCTTTTTTATCTGTACGTTGGGTATGTCATGCGGTAGAACTGGGATTGTTTTTGGTTTTGGCCTTGATAATACTAACTCTACCCTTTAGTTCAATCAGTTTCAAGGCCGCCCTTTTGATCTCCACAATTCAGCCCTCTATTTTGCTGTTTGAAAAAGATGTGCGTATGTCATTGTGTTTGTTGAACTATACACAATAATAACAATGGAGTGACTTTCAGGTGCCTCATGTAGATTTTTGTTCAGTAAGATTGACCTAACGCCTCATATTTTAATTTGGACAGTGGGACTTGGTTTTATGTATTTATTGGTTCTACAAATGGTTCTGCTATGGTTCACATCACAATTCTTCTAATGAGTAGGTAATTTAATACCCTCTACTATTTTATTGGTGTTCAGTTCTGTAATACCCATTAGTATTGGCTGGCAAGTATTATTAGTTTATATGAGCATGTTCATTTATACTAATGTAACTGATTTGAAAGGATTGGAGTAGTTTGGAAAAATCAACTTAAATGGTGACTCCACATATTTTCACAAGGAGGTTATTACACGCAAAAAAAGTTCCTCTTAGAGCATTGCCTTCAGTTTCCCCCCTTCTACCATATAGTAGTACTGATTATATGTGTCATCTCGATATTAATTTAATTGCGACTTTTGTGTATGCCTTGAGAGTGTTGTATTTGCTTCTCAATTGGTTTCGTTTAGTTACAGCACTATGCCAAATAATCCAAAAATAAATAATTAAATCATTGGACCGGCCGGATATAAAGAGCATGATTTATACCATCAAGTGAACATATATTTTCATATGAAATGAAGACAGAATCTTAATTCTGCGGGTCATGCACTGTTTCCTGCCTGTGTGCTCGCAATTTAAATGAGGTATATGTCACTCACTAATACATCTTGAATAATCTAAAAAATATATAGCTTGGTTTATCTTTGTAACTCCTTATCTGATTTTTCCATTTTCCGCATTGGTGTCTCTATTTCTCAGTTTGGTCCTGTGTAAATACTTGTCTTAGGGTCTCTGTATTGCATATACACGGAATCTTCAATTTGTCTCAAATGCTCAGTGGTAAAAACCAGCCATGCTAGCGGTTCTTATCAGTGTGATTGTATGCTAATTGTTTCTGGTATAATTCTGCTCTAAAAGCCCTACACTATTTTTGTCTGGTGGATATGCCATGCAGACAAATGCTGAGTTAAAAGGTCATAACTTTACACTAATTTAAGATTGTCTTGATCTCAAGTGCTGGCTCCTACAGCATTGCATTTCACCAAGTGAAATGCTACATTTCTACTCCTAACCCATTCTCTCTTTCTTAGTGTTTTTGTTATGCAGGTTGGAAGAAAAGAAGAAGATTTAGAGAAGATCTTAGTAATAAGATAGTTTTGACTTTGTGAAACTTGCTACCTATCGATGAAACTGTGTAATATTGATGAAACTATGTATATGTATGGATGCAACTTGCTACTATTGGTAACATGTGTTGGATATGTGTTGGATATATATATATATGTGTGTGTGTGTTCATGACTATTGGTAATATGTGTTAGATATGCTATAGTGGTCATATATATACGTTTGATTTTCTGTGAAAATGAAGTGATATAAGAAAAAACAAAATGAAATGGGGAAATATAGGCTCTTTGCCATCAGCTGGCACATGGCAAAGAGGCATCTTTGCCATCTGCCAGCATATGGCGAAGAGCATGCAACCTTTCCCGTCTGCCAGCAGATGGCAAAGAGCCATGCCCTTTGCCATCCGCTGGCTGACGGCAAAGGTCTTTGCATCTTTGCCATCCGCCAGCAAGTGGCAAAGTGCCCTTTGCCGTAGCTTGTTCAGCCGAACGTTTTGTCGTCTCCTGGCTGACGGCAATGGCCTTTTCTATCCGCAAGGCATGCCTTTGTCGTCCGCCATGGCAGATGGCAAAGTTCCTGATTCCTGTAGTGAATGTGATGTTCAACTATGAACTGTTAAGTTCAATTTCACCAATACAAGTTACAAACTTACAACGCATATGTTAGGTTGTTGTTAAGAATGTTGTAGTAAATAGTTATATCCATTTTTACCATGTCCCATTGCTAGCGTGCTACTACACACAACGAAGATATCCCTGGAGATGTCGTATTTTAATTACCATTGCTATTTTTGGTGGATGTTAACCCTATTGAAGTTAAAATGAATTTTCATGTTCTTATAGAGGGCCAAAAACACACTTGGCCGGGTTAATCATCATTTTATAAACCCAGAGATTATCAAAATTCTCTTTCATATCCTCCTACAAGATTTCCTTCTTTTTGGACTTGAGCACGATATCATCTACATAAGCATGCACGTTGCACCTGATCTGGCCATGAAAACAATTCTGCACACAACACTGGTAAGTCGCCTTGGTACTCTTGAGCCAGAAAGGCATCGACACATAGCAGAAAGATCAAAAAGGCATAATGAAATCCGTCTTCTCTTGGTCCTTAACCGCCATCTTGATCAGATGATAACCAGAGTATGCATCCAAAAAAAATAAACGCTCGCAACCCGTCGTAGCATCTATGATATGATCAATACGGGGAACAGCAAAAGTATCTGCTGGACAAGCTTTATTGTGGACCGTGTAATCCACACACATGCGCCAAGTGCCATTCTTCTTAAGAACCAGTACTGGGTTAGCCAACCACTCTGGGTGAAAAACTTCTACGATGAACCCGGCCGCCAAGACCCAGGCCACTTCTTCTCCAATGGCCTTACGTCTTTCTTCATTGAACCGGCGAAGGAATTGTGTCACCTCCTTGAATTTGGGATCAATATTAAGCGTGTGCTCAGCAAGTTCTCTAAGGATGCCCGGCATGTTTGAAGGCTTCCATGCAATGATATACCGGTTCTCACGGATGAACTCAATGAGCACTCTTTCCTATTTCGGCTACATATTTGCGCTGATGGTGAACTGCTCAGATGAGTCGCATGGAACAAAATCAACTTGCTTCGTGTCATAAGCCGACTTAAACTTCAGCAAAGGATCTTGCTCAGTGGTTGGTTTTTTCAAAGGAGTCATATCAGCCGGGTCAACATTATCCTTATAGAACTTGAGCTCTTTCGTAGCACAAGCCGACTTAGCATATGCAGCATCTCCCTCTTCACATTCCACCGCAATTCTTTGATCCCCATGCACTGCGATCGTGCCTTTACGTCCTGGCATTTTGAGATGGATATAGACATAACACGGTCGTGCCATAAATTTGCCATAAGCCGGCCGCCCAAATAAAGCATGTTAAGGTCTCCTTATTTTAACCACCTCAAACCATAATTTATGTGCCCTATAATCATAGTCAATACCAAAGGCCACTTCCAAACCAATCTTTCCGACTGGGTATGCTGATTTTCCAGGTACCACACCATGAAAAACAGTAGACGATGACTGAAGGTCCTTGTCAGTTAAATTCATCCGGTAAAAGGTCTCATAATAGAGAATGTTGATGCTACTGCCGCCATCCATCTGCACCATAGTGAATTTATAACCCCCAAGTTGAGGAGCTGCCATCAAGGCTAGCTGACCCAGATTCTCAACCAATGGTGGGTGATCTTCTCTGCTCCATGTGATTGGATGTTCTGACCATCGTAGGTACTGAGGTACCGCTGGCTCAACTGCACTGACAACCCGCTTATGCACCTTCTGATCACGTTTGCAAAGACTCGTGGTGAAAACATGATATTGGCCATGATTGAGTTGTTTTGGGTTGCTTTGATATCCTGACTGGTCATTCTATTGTTGCTGGCCCCCTTGTCCAGATTGTTGATTATAACCCCCATGGTTACCTTGACCTTGAAAACTAGAGTTTGAGCCATCATTGCCACAAGCAGGTCCCTGAGATCCGGAGCCTGGCCCGCCAGGGGGCCCATTTTTATTGCCATCGCCCCAGGTCATGAGCCGCCATTACTTCATGATGAAGCGATCTTTCCAAGCATGAGTTGCTGGCTGATCCTGCCTGCCATGCATTCGACGAGGGCCATTGAGGGTCGCCTCAAACTTAAACCTCTGTCCTCTCCTATCGTTCCAACAACACTGATTCTTATATTGAGTGTTGGTGTTCGCCACAAAATCTGACTTGCTACCATGATGCTTACACTTTCCACCATTGCCCTGACCATTGCCATTGTTTTCCTTTGCCTGATGTTGCTGCTCCTTAGCTGTATTAGTTTTCTTTCCTTTGCCGCATTTCTCCTCATCAGACCCGGGATCCTTAGTAGAATATGAGTCAGCATATTTTCTCAAAGCCACCATATCGTGGCAATACTTTATAAGCCGGCCAAGCGTCTACTTGAGAGGACCGAACTGGCAATTCTTCTCCAAAATTAAAACAGCAGAGCTGGCGTTGATGCTATCTGAAGAATTAATGACACCTGACACCCGGCAAACCCAGCTGCTGGTTGACTCACCCTCAACTTGGACACAATTGTCTAAGTCAATGATCAACAGAGGCTGCTTGCATGTGTCTTTTAAGTTCTGGATAAAGCGTGCCTTCAACTCAGCCCATGAATTAATGGAATTGGTAGGCAACACTTTCAACCAAGTCTGAGCCGGCCCATGCAGCTTCATAGTGAAGTATTTGGCACAAACAGTATCATTAACATCTAGCATTTCCATGGCTAATTCGTAACTATTTACCAAAGTTTCTGGGGGGAGATCGGACATGTAATTGGGTACCTTACGAGGGCCCTTAAAATCCTTGGGTAGATGCTCGTTGCGCAGGGCCGGCACCAGACACGGCACTCCCACCGTTCTGGGCGTCGTTTCAGCTTCCACCGATGGCAAAGGAGTCCCTGAAGGTAGCCAATAAGCGCCCTGTTGTGCTGCTGCCTCCATGTCACGCTTGGTTCTGGCGCTATCTGATACGTCTCCAACGTATATATAATTTTTTATTGTTCCATGCTATTATATATTCTATTTTGGATGTTTAATGGGATTTATTATACATTTTTATATTAATTTTGGGACTAACCTACTAACCCAAGGCCCAGTGCAAATTGCTGTTTTTTTTGCCTATTTTAGGGTTTCGCAGGAAAGGAATATCAAACGGAGTCCAAATGGAATGAAACCTTCGGGAGAGTTATTTTTGGAACCATATCTACCCAGAATACTTGGAGTACATGCGAGGGAACGAAGCAGGTGGCCACGAGGGTCCAGGGCGCGCCCCTCTCCCTGGGCGCGCCCCCACCCTCATGGGCCCCCTCTGGCTCCCCTGATGCCCTCCTTCCTCCTATATATATCCATGTACCCTGAAAACATCGAGGCAACAGAGAAAACCCTAATTCTACCGCCGCAACCTTCTGTTCCCGTGAGATCCCATCTTAGGGCCTGTTCCGGAGCTCCGCCGGAGGGGGGATCTACCATGGAGTGCTTCTACATCAACACCATAGCGTCACCCATGAGTTCTGAGTGTTTACCATAGACCTTCGGGTCCATAGTTATTAGCTAGATGGCTTCTTCTCTCTTTTTTTGATCTCAATACAAAGTTCTCCTCGATCTTCGAGGAGATCTATTCGATGTAATCTTTTTGCGGTGTGTTTGTCGAGATCCGATGAATTGTGTGTTTATGATCAAGATTATCTATGAGAAATATTTAATTATTTTCTGAAATCTTTTATGTATGATTATATTATCCTTGCAAGTCTCTTCAAATTATTGGTTTGGTTTGGCCTACTAGATCTATAGGTCTTGCAATGGGAGAAGTGCATCGCTTTGGGTTCAATCTTGCGGTGTCCTTTCCTAGTGACAGTAGGGGCAGCAAGGCACGTATTGTATTGCTGCCATCGAGGATAAAAAGATGGGGTTTATATCATATTGCTTGAGTTTATCCCTCTACGTCATGTCATCTTGCTTAAAGCATTACTCTTTTCTTATGAACTTAATAATCTAGATGCATGCTGGATAGCGGTCGATGTGTGGAGTAATAGTAGTAGATGCATAATCGTTTCGGTCTACTTGTCACGGACGTGATGCCTATATATAATGATCATGCCTAGATATTCTCATAACTATGCGCTTTTCTATCAATTGCTCGACAGTAATTTGTTCACCCACCGTAGAATTCTCCTATCATGAGAGAAGCCACTAGTGAAACCTATGGCCCCCGGGTCTATTCTCAACATATTAATCTTTCATCTACTTTACTTTGCTTTATTTACTTTCTGTTCTAATATCCAAAAATACCAAAAATATTATACTATCCTATCTATCAGATCTCACTTTCGTAAGTGACCGTAAAGGCATTGAACCCCTTACCGCGTTGGCTGCGAAGTTCTTATTTGTTTGTGCAGGTGCGAGGGACTCGCGCATGGTCTCCTACTGGATTGATACCTTGGTTCTCAAAAACTGAGGGAAATACTTACGTTACTATGCTGCATCACCCTTTCCTCTTCGAGGGAGTACAACGCAAGCTCGAGAAGTTGAAAGAAGAATTTCTGGCGTCGTTGCTGGGGAGCCTTATGCAAAAGTCATATACCAAGTACCTATCACAAAACCTTATCCTCCGCATTACATTATTTGCCTCTCGTTTTCCTCTCCTCCACTTCAACCTTTCCGTTTTATTCGCCCTTTTTCTGTTCGCCTTTCTGTTTGCTTGTGTTGCTATGTGTCCTCTATTAGCTTGCATCTTCGTTTGCTAAATTATGGATCCTCATCCACTTGCTAATCTTTCGAAGAGATCCAATTATGATGAACCAATTGCTAGTGAGCTGCGTGCACTTGATTATCTTTATGAGATTTTCCTTGAAATTCGTGAATCTGAAATTTGTGATGAAGTGTTGAAAGAAGAAATTTATGAACTGATTCATGATAGCCCTTTGAATGAAAAACATGATTGCAATGATACTATTGTAAATTATATTAATGTCAATTATGTTAATGATATGCAAAACCCTAAGCTTGAGGATGCTTGTATTGCTATATCCACTACTTGTTGCAATGATCATGATTGGGGTGATTCTTCTTATGATCTTGATTATTTATTTAAGCCCCATGAAGAATATGAGATTGATAATAATGTTTGCAATAATATCGAAAGTGTGTTTGGAAGAGTTTCAACTTTAGATCCCACATATTTGGAGAATCTTCAATCTTATGATATTTTTGATAAAAGTGGGTTTGGAGAGGTCATGACTTTAGTTACTGTTGATCCCACTATTTTAGAAGAGTGTCAACTTCGCATGCATGCAGATCGTGTTGAGAATATGTTATGTGATAGCTATATTGTTGAATTTGCTTATGATCCTACATGCAATTATTATGAGAGAGGAAAGTATGGTTGTAGAAATTTTCATGTTACTAAATTACCTCTCGTTATGTTGAGATTGCTATTGGCTCTTTCTTCTTCCTTGCATATGCTAGATCTTGATTGTCTTGCTAATTTGTTTTCCTATAAAATGCCTATGCATAGGAAGTATGTTAGACTTAGATGTGATCTACACATGCTATATGATGCTCATTTTTTCTTCAAGTCTTGTCTTTCATGAGAGCATCTTTGAAATCTCAAGCCTATCTTAATGGCTATAAAGAAAGAGCTTGTTGGGAGACAACCCAATTTTATTTTCTTTGTTTTTGCTTCTGTTTAGGAATAAATATTGCATCTAGCTTCTGTTTACATGTGGGTTTGTGTTTTAATTAGTGTTTGTGCCAAGTAGAACCTTTGGGAAGACTTCTGTGACGTTTATATGACCATGCTGTAAAAAACAGAAACTTTAGCGCTCACTAGTTTGGCTGTGATCTTTTACCTTAGAGTACTATATAGTTGATTCTTTTTTCAGATAATTAATAGACAAATTCCTCACGTTTACCAATTTATTTCCATTTTTTTGGAGTTACAGAAGTATTCAAAAGTTACAGATTACTACAAACTATTCTGTTTTTGACAGATTCTATTTTTCGTGTGTTGTTTGCTTGTTTTGATGAATCTATAAGTAGTATTGGGAAGTATGAATCATAGAGAAGTTGGAATATAGTAGGTTTAACATCAATATAAATAAATAATGAGTTCATTAAAGTACCTTTCAATGGTGGTTTGTTTTCTTATACTAACGTAGCTCACGAGATTTTTGGCTAAGTTTTGTGTTGTGTAGTTTTCACGTTTTGAGTATGGCTTTGATGGAGTATGGAACAAAGAGTGGCAAGAGCCTAAGCTTGGGGATTCCCAAGGCACCCCAAGGTAAAATTCAAGGATAACCAAAATCCTAAGTTTGGGGATGCCCTAGGAAGGCATCCCCTCCTTCGTCTTCATCTATCGGTAACTATACTCGGGGCTATATTTTTATTCACCACATGATATGTGTTTTGCTTGGAGTGTCATATGTATGATTTGAGTCTTTGATTTTTAGTTTGGCACAATCATCCTCGCTGGACGCTCCTTTTGAGAGAGATAAATATCAATTTATTAGATTACTCTATGTGCTTCACTTATATCTTTTGAGCTAGATAGTTTTGCTCTAGTGCTTCACTTATATCTTTTAGAGCATGGTAGTTGTTTTATTTTGTAAAAATTGTTGATCTCTCATGCTTCACATAAATCTATTTGAGTGTCTTTTAGAACAGCATGGTAATGTGATTTGGTTATAAAACTAGTCCTAATATGATAGGCATACAATATGAGTATAGTGAAAACTTTCACATAAAGTGCATTGAATACTATGAGAAGTTTGATACTTCATGATTGTTTTGAGATATGAGGATGGTGATATTAGAGTCATGCTAGTAGAGTAGTTGTGAATTTCAGAAATACTTGTGTTGAGGTTTGCAAGTCCAGCAGCATGCACATATGGTAACCGTTGTGTGACAAATTTGAAGCATGAGGTATTTCATTGAGTGTCATCCTTTGTGTGGAGGTCGGGGGCGTGCGATGGTTAACTCCTACCAACCTCCCCCCTAGGAGCATGCGTATAGTACTTTGCTTTGATGACTTGTAGATTTTTGCAATAAGTATGTGAGTTCTTTATGAATAATGTTGAGTCCATGGATTATACACACTCTCACCCTTCCACCATTGCTAGCCTCTCTCGTACCGCGCAACTTTCGCCGGTACCATACACCCACCATTTACCTTCCTCAAAACAGCCACCATACCTACCTATCATGGCATTTCCAAAGCCATTCCGAGATATATTGCCACGCAACTTTCCACCATTCCATTTGTTAGGACACACTTCATCATTGTCATATTCCCATGCATGATCGTGTACTTGACATCGTATTTGTGGCTAGGCCACCATGCATAATTTTTCATACATGTCACTCTTGATTCATTGCACATCCCAGTACTCCACCGGAGGCATTCATATAGAGTCATACTTTGTTCTAGTATCGAGTTGTAATATCGAGTTGTAGATCAATATAAGTGCGATGATCATCATTATTAGAGCATTGTCCCAAAAAAACAAAAAACAAAAGAAGGAAAGGCCAAAAAAAGGCCCGGGCCGCCAGCACCACCGCCCGTCAGAGCCGCCGCCGCCCCGCCCGCCGGATCCCGCCGCCGTCGCTGAGGTATACGCCGCCGCCGCCATCGGTTTTTTTTTAAAGAACCGATCGGTTTTTTTAGGAAAACCCTAGATCTGTTTTTTTAGAATAGATCGGTTCGGTTTTCGTCGGTTTAGTTATTTAGCGGACGTTCGTCCGTATGTTCGTTTTAACGAATGGTTTTCGTTAGTTAACCGCAGACAGCGAACGTTCGTTCGTTAGCCTATTCGTCATTTTTCTTTTTTCGGGGTATTTATCCACGGTTATTCCGATCGCGATTTCTGCCCTGATCTTGTTTTGCGTTTTTCTTTTCGCTCGAGAGTCGGAATCAGGTAATTCAAAATCCCAGATCTTTGTCTCGATGCCCTCTTTACGTTAGATCAACTTGAACAAAGTTTTTTCTACTGTAAAATTTGACTTTAGGCCAACTAGTAAACCGGAGCTCGTTTCTTTTGCAGTTTGAGTTTCGTTGCTTCTTTCGAGTTGATTCTTTTTGCAAACCGGAGTTCTTAAGTTGAACTTTCTGGTTAGATCTCTTATTTGAGTTTTACCCGTGCATTAGTTAAGAACTTATTGTATGCTTGTTTGATTGCGATAGAGTACCCGGAGTGCGTCGCTTGCTACTTTGAGTCTCTAGGTTTTGCGGATCATCAGCAAGGCAAGTAACACTTTGATCATGCTTTCCAATTACCCAGTTTTCATTGCATTAGTCAAACCCTCACACATTGCATGAGTAGGATCAATTAACTTGTGGGATTGGGAAGTAGTTTGAGGTAGTACCCATTACCTGCATTGCATTCAAACCCTTGGGAGTTACTTCTACGTTTGCTGTTAGGACATGCTATGCTCGTAGACGTGGTTTGGGTTTGAGTGAAATCCATGACAGATGTGAGTTGTTAATTAATGGTTCAACTTAAGGTGGCAACATTAATACACATCTGGGTGGATTGAGGCATCTGGGTATTCCAGTCATTGCCTATTTTTCTTTTGGACCGCCACCCACGCTCAAAGGGATCATGAGGTTTTTCATACTAGAAACTTCCGTGTGCAGCCACATGCCAATATGGGCTCTGGCATAGTTGAGTAAGTTGTGGGAAACCTTTCCATGATGGGCTAGCAGATGTAGTGGGTTTTTGTAGGTGTACCGGCCTATCTATCTGGTTAAGGGGACCTCTTCGGAAAGACTGTGTCTCGGTCATCCGTTTCTCAAATACCATGAAGTGCGAGAAACCAAACGGAGGAGATCGAGTCTTGTGGGGGAAAGTGCACAAACCTCTGCAGAGTGTACAAACTGATCATGATTAGCCGTGCCCCCGGTTATGGACGTCTTGAGTATCTAGTACTTGGATTATCATGTGAATCTCATCATGTTACTCTAATTTAATTTTGTTGGGGTTAATGATTATTTTAATTGGGGTTGAGAGGATGTCTATCTTCTCAATGATGTTTCAACTACCATGATAGTTAATTAAAATACATTCATTTGAAGTAGGGAAAAATTGGCTTTACGCAAAAACTTAACCATAGAGCTTTCCACCAGCCATATTGCATATAGTATAGCTTTACTTCTATTGCATTCTCTTGTGTTACCTTGCCAGCATATTCCATGTGCTGACCCGTTTTCGGGCTGCAACGTTTCATGTTGCAGACTTTTCAGACAATGAGTAAGATGCCCTTTTTAGGTCGTGGTTCTATACTCAGTGATGCCGCTGGAGTTGATGGACTCACTTATCTTCCAAGCCTTCCGCTGTTATTGTTTTACATGTCCTTCAGCCATATTATTTGTAATAAAGTCATCGTTGGACTATCGATGTAATAAATGTGTGATTGCTACTCTGTTATAAATCCTTCAAGTATTGTGCGTGTCAGCATTACTGATCCAGGGATGACACTGATGCACAGAGATCAGACTGTTTGAGGTCTGGTCGCTACAAGATGGTATCAGAGCACACGCTGACTGTAGGACACGACCACTAAGACAAGCCCTAGAGCACTATTCACTCTTCTCTTTTTTGACTCCTCATCTTTTCTACTCTTTAGGATGGTGGAAGCAAAGCACAAATTCATGCAACCGGATGAAGAAACACCCTTTGGACGACACCTAAAGGAAGTCACCAGATATCTAAACATTGGATTACCAAGTTTCACCGGAACCTACAATGCCACTCTACCAGAGGAGGAGCGTTGGTTGATTCAAGCCCAAGTTCCAAGAAGGACGTTCGCACCCGTCACCTCACTAATAGTATTTTCCTTGAATGCACCCACATGGAGCCTAGGAAGGAGCATGGCAGCCCACATTGCTATGGGAAGGATTGGAGAAGTCTACAAGCAGGAGCTAAAGGACACTATCTACCAGATTTGTGGACGCCGAGATGAGAATTGGGATATGATCAGCACCCGGAAGGGTATATCCATTGCAGCATTCATCCAGGAGTTGAACCACCACATTCATCGCCAGGAGCACCAGATGTGTGCAGGGATGATAGACCTGAAGAAAGCCCTAAATAGGAATTTGGAGCTAGAAGAAGAACTCAAGTCTACACACGACGCATATGAGGAGGAGATGAAGATACTTGTGGAGAAGAATGATGATTTGACCCGGAAGTTAGGGATACTCATGGGAGAAGAAGACGAGGAAGAAGAACCCAAGGAGATTCCACCGGAAGACTATATCCTCATAGATGACACGGATTCGGAAGTTGAGGATAGCAAGGATGAAGACTATGAGGATGAAGCTGGTGCAGATATTATGGAATCCTCTGTCGAACAATATTTTTAGATGACCACCCTGTGACTAGTAGTTTACCTCCATATATTTGTTTTAGAACACCTTTGTAACGATCGTTAGTTAGTAAGACCTTGTTTGAAATTGATTGGTGTGATATGATTGTGTGTTTGTCTCATGTGCATATGGGTAGTGATTTTCCCTTAGACCTCTTTTCTATTCTAATCTCTTCCCTCTACACCCATCAGATGCCTCCAAGACGTGAATTCGAGTTTTCCCCTGAGCTCACTCAGTTGATCCAGCAGCAGAACACCCTAATGCAACTTCTTGTCCAGAACACTCAGAACAAACAGAACAACAACAACAACCCTCCACCACCACCACCCGTGGACAACCTGCACGTTTCTTAAGGTTGCAACCACCCGTGTTTGCTAGCACCATCGAACCAATTGTGGCTGATGATTGGCTACGCAAGATTGGAAGGGATTTGACCACCGCCAATTGCTCGGATGCTGAGAAGGTGCGATTTGCCGCACACCAGTTATCTGGACCAGCCGCAACATGGTGGGAGAATTACACAGCCACTTACCTCATAGCCAATGTGACTTGGGATCAGTTTCAGCAAGCTTTTCGTACCGCCCATGTCTCAACTGGAGCCATGAGTATGAAGAAGCAGGAGTTTCGCAATTTGCCCAAGGGAATCGTACTGTAGCCCAGTACGTGGATGAGTTTAGTACCCTATCTCGTTATGCCCTAGATGATGTGGCCACAGGTGCCAAGAAGCAGGAGAGATTCATGGAAGGGCTAAATGATGAGATGAGTGTACAGTTGATGGTGGCAACTTTCAATAACTACCAGGAGTTGGTTGACCGCGCCCTAATGATTGAAAGGAAGCACCAGTGGATTGAGAGTCGCAAGAGGAAGTATGGGCAAGGAAAGTATAATTTTGGAGCTCAGCAGAAGCCCCGCTTTACCCCTAAAGCGGTAGGACAGTTTCAGCATACCCATGGAGGAAGTAGCTCACACAATCACAATGGCACCAAGAATGGCAATGGAAATGGGAATGGAGCAAATGGAAACCAGAACCGCCCTACACCGTCCACACCCACCAAGAGGGATTTTAGCCATTTCACTTGTTACAAGTGTGGGAAGACTGGACATTATGCCAATGAATGCCCAGAAGTTAAGAATGGGAACGACAATGGAAGCGCCGGGAAGAAGCCCAACCCATTCAATATAGGACAAGTGAACCACGTGACCGTGGAGGAGGTAGAAGAGCAACCCGATGCTGTTGTCGGTAAGTTTTTGGTTAAGACATTTACCACAATAGTTCTTTTCGATACTAGTGCATCGCATTCATACATTTCAAGGGGATTCGTAAATAGACATAGGATGTCCACCCGAGTTCTTAAGACCCCCGTGTTAGTAAGTTCGACTGGAGCAGATTATATGGCACACCAAGGATGTTTTCAGACGCCATTGATCATAGGAAGCCACACATTCCCCTCTGACCTAATAGTTCTGGAGTCACAAGGATTGGATGTGATATTAGGTATGGATTGGCTATCGAAGTATGGAGGTAACATAGACTGTGCCAGTAAATCTATTTTGCTCACCACCCCGGAGGGAAAAAGGATTAAGTATGTATCTAGGCATTCGCCTATAAGGACTCAAGTGCATTCTCTCACGGGAGTTGTTCAGGAGGAAGTGCCAGTAGTGAAGGATTATCCGGATGTGTTTCCAGAGGAGTTACCTGGCATGCCACCGGATAGAGATATAAGGTTTTTGATTGAACTTTTGCCAGGCACCGGGCCAATTTCTAAGAGACCATATAGGATGCCCGCAAAGGATTTGGAGGAGATTAAGAAGCAGATTAAGGAGTTACTGGATAAAGGATTCATACGCCCAAGCTCTTCACCTTGGGGTTCGCTAGTACTTCTAGTGGAGAAGAAGGACGGATCCTTAAGAATGGTTGTTGATTACTGAGGACTGAATGAAGTAACAATCAAGAATAAGTACCCATTACCAATGATCATTGATCTGTTCGATAGATTGCAAGGAGCTAAGGTATTTTCCAAGATCGATCTACGATCAGGGTACCATCAATTGAAGATCCGAGAACAAGATATACCTAAGTCGGCCTTTACCACTAGGTATGGGTTGTACGAGTATACCGTTATGTCGTTTGGTCTGACAAATGCACTGGCATACTTTATTAACCTAATGAACAAAGTGTTTATGGAGTATTTGGATAAGTTCGTCGTAGTGTTCATAGATGATATATTGATCTTCTCGAAGGATGAAGAGGAGCATGCAGAGCATTTGCATTTGGTATTGGAGAAGCTCAGAGAACATCAGCTATATGCCAAGTTTAGCAAATGTGAGTTTTGCTTGAAGGAAGTCGGATTCCTCGGACATGTTATATCCGGAGAAGGAATAGCAGTAGATCCCGCTAAGGTGGACACTATGACCCATTGGGAAGCACCAACAACAGTTGGAGAGATCCGGAGTTTTCTTGGACTCGCAGGATACTACCGGAGATTCATCGAGAATTTCTCGAAGATTGCAAAGCCAATGACGGAGTTGTTGAAGAAGGACACCAAGTTCAGTTGGACGGAAGAATGTGAGGCCAGTTTCTAGGAATTGAAGAAAAGGTTGGTCTCATCCCCAGTGTTGATTCTGCCAGATCAACATAAGGATTATGAGGTGTACTGCGACGCTTTACGTCAAGGACTAGGAGCAGTTCTTATGCAGGAAGGAAGAGTTGTTTCGTATGCCTCACGACAACTAAAACCTCATGAGCTGAATTATGCCACCCACGATTTGGAGTTAGCAGCCGTAGTGCATGCACTGAAGACGTGGAGACATTTTCTCATTAGAAACCATTGTGAAGTATATACGGATCACAAGAGTTTGAAGTATATATTCACTCAAAAGGAGCTGAATCTAAGGCAAAGGAGATGGCTGGAACTCATTAAGGATTATGACATGAGATTGCATTATCATCCCGGAAAGGCTAACGTAGTAGCCGATGCGCTAAGCCGTAAGAGCCATGTCAATACCCTAATGATGGAGGAGTTTCCAAAGGAGTTAGCCGAGGACCTAAGAGAACTACGTTTGGAGATAGTTCCGAGAGGCTATATAGCAACATTAGAAATCCAGTCTACCCTGATGGATAAAATCAGAGAAGCTCAGAAAGCTGACAAAGAGATTGTCGCTATAAAGGAAAGGATGAACGAAGGAAATGCTAAAGGATTTCGTGAGGATGAACACGACACCCTATGGTTTGAGGATCGAATCTATGTGCCTAATGACCCGGAGATCAGGAAGTTGATTTTACAGGAGGCCCATGATTCCCCATACTCGATTCACCCAGGAAATACTAAGATGTATTTGGATTTGAATGATATTTTCTGGTGGACCGGTATGAGGAAAGATATTGCGGAGTATGTAGCAGTTTGTGATGTATGCCAGAGAGTGAAGGCAGAACATCAGAAGCCAGCAGGATTGTTACAACCTATGCCAATACCCGAATGGAAGTGGGAGAAGCTTGGCATGGATTTTAGCACCGGATTGCCCAGGACCAAAGCAGGATATGATTCAATCTGTGTAGTAGTAGACCGATTGACGAAGGTAGCCCACTTTATCCCTGTGAAAACCACTTATACCAGTGCAAAGTTGGCAAAGATATACATGACCAGAATTGTATGTCTACATGGAGTTCCGAGGAGTATTGTATCAGATAGAGGAACCCAGTTTACCTCAATGTTCTGGAATCAGTTACATGAAACTTTGGGTACTAGGCTAGAGTTTAGCACAACGTTTCACCCGCAGACAAATGGACAGACGGAGAGAGTCAATCAGATTCTGGAGGATATGTTAAGAGCCTGTGCATTAGATTATGGATCTAGTTGGGATGACAACTTGCCCTATGCGGAGTTCGCATACAACAACAGTTACCAAGCCAGTTTGACGATGGCACCGTTCGAGGCATTGTACGGAAGGAGATGCCGTACACCGTTGTCGTGGGATGAAGTTGGAGATCGACAGTTGTTTGGACCAGACTTAATCAAAGAGTCTGAGGAGAAAGTGAAGTTAATCCGAGATAGACTGAAGGTAGCTCAGTCCAGGCAGAAGAGTTATGCAGACTCGAAGCGCAAGGAGATAGCCTATGAGATCGGAGACAGAGCATACTTAAGAGTATCGCCTCTGCGAGGAGTTAAACGTTTCGGAGTTAAAGGCAAGTTAGCCCCGAGATTTGTAGGACCTTACCGTGTTTTGGAACGCATGGGAGAGGTTGCCTATAAGTTGGAATTGCCCGAAGGATTGTCAGGAGTGCACGACGTGTTTCATGTTTCGCAGCTTAAGAAGTGCCATGAGGAGATGGCCGATATACCGCTTAGAGACACAGTGCCACTAGAAGCCATTCAGTTGGACAGTGATCTGACTTTCGAGGAGAAACCTGTTAAGATTCTCGAATTTTCGAGCAGAGTTACCCATAGCCAAGTTATCAAGTTTTGCAAAGTTCAGTGAAGTCACCACACCAAGGAAGAAGCCACCTGGGAACGAGAAGATGATCTACGCAAGGACCACCCACACCTGTTCACTAGCCAAGTCGAATCTCGAGGGCGAGATTCATTCTAAGGGGGGTAGGTTTGTAACATCCCAAATTTTTAATTTGGAATGTTATACATAGATCATAATTGCATTTCATGATTCTTGGTTTTTGTTTGTGGCGTTCCTCGAAATTCTAAGCAACTCAAGGACCTACAGAGAGAGTTGGGAATTTTACCGTTTTCGTATTTGAGTTCGCTCGAATACCGGTACGAGGACAGTGTGATTCTAATCATTTTTCTCTCCTAAAAATATTTCTAAATACAAAATATGAGCGGAGATAATATGACTTCTCCAAAATAACAGAAATATTTGAGGAAAAATGTTAAAATCACTTTTGGTATTTTTCTGGATTTATTTGCGGATTTATTTGCATAGGAAAAATATGCGTTTTTCAAAATTGCATTTAGGTCCGGGAAAAATGTTCACTTTGTCCTAAATATTATTAGAGGATGGTGAAAGTTTATTTCAGGAATTTTGGAGTCCGTTTGGTATTTCTTTCGTTAGTTTTTCTGCGTCGGGACTCTTTTAGAAAAAATAAATTGGAAACCGACTAGGAGTCTTACTAGCCCAGGACTCCTGGGCTTTATAAGCGCCCGATCCGGCCCGTCGCCTCCCCAGCCCACAGCCGCCCCTGCCCCAAACCCTAGCGCGCCTCGCCGCCGTCGCCATTGATGCCGCCGCCCGCGCCACACACTGCCGCCGCCAGCACCGCCGCCCGCCGGAGCCGCCGCCGCCCCGCGTCGCCAGCACCGCCGCCCGTCGGAGCCGCCGCCGCCCCGCCCGCCGGATCCCGCCGGAGCCGCCGGATCCCGCCGCCGTCGCCGAGGTATACGCCACCGCCGCCATCGGTTTTTTTAAAGAACCGATCGGTTTTTTTAGGAAAACCCTAGATCTGTTTTTTTTAGAATAGATCGGTTCGGTTTTCGTCGGTTTAGTTATTTAGCGGACGTTCGTCCGTACGTTCGTTTTAATGAACGGTTTTCGTTAGTTAACCGCAGACAGTGAACGTTCGTTCGTTAGCCTGTTCGTCGTTTTTCTTTTTTCGGGGTATTTATCCGCGGTTATTCCGATCGCGATTTCTGCCCTGATCTTGTTTTGCGTTTTTCTTTTCGCTCGAGAGTCGGAATCAGGTGATTCAAAATCCCAGATCTTCGTCTCGATGCCCTCTTTACATTAGATCAACTTGAACAAAGTTTTGGCTACTTTAAAATTGGACTTTAGGCCAACTAGTAAACCAGAGCTCGTTTCTGTTGCAGTTTGAGTTTCGTTGCTTCTTTCGAGTTGATTCTTTTTGCAAACCGGAGTTCTTAAGTTGAACTTTCTGGTTAGATCTCTTATTTGAGTTTTATCCGTGCATTAGTTAAGTACTTATTGTATGCTTGTTTGATTGCGATAGAGTACCCGGAGTGCGCCACTTGCTACTTTGGGTCTCTAGGTTTTGCGGATCATCAGCAAGGCAAGTAACACTTTGATGATGCTTTCCAATTACCCAGTTTTCATTGCATTAGTCAAACCCTCACACATTGCATGAGTAGGATCAATTAACTTGTGCGATTGGGAAGTAGTTTGAGGTAGCACCTATTACCTGCATTGCATTCAAACCCTTGGGAGTTACTTCTACGTTTGCTGTTAGGACATGCTATACTCGTAGACGTGGTTTGGGTTTGAGTGAAATCCATGAAAGATGTGAGTTGTTAATTAATGGTTCAACTTAAGGTGGCAACATTAATACACATCTGGGTGGATTGAGGCATCTGGGTATTCTAGTGATTGCCTATTTTTCTTTTGGACCGCCACCCAGGCTCAAAGGGATCATGAGATTTTTCATAGTAGAAACTTCCATGTGCAGCCACATGCCAATATGGGCTCTCGCATAGTTGAGTAAGTTGTGGGAAACCTTTCCATGATGGGCTAGCAGATGTAGTGGGTTTTTGTAGGTGTACCGGCCTATCTATCTGGTTAAGGGGACCTCTTCGGAAAGACTGTGTCTCGGTCATCCGTTTCTCAAACACCATGCAGTGCGAGAAACCAAACGGAGGAGATCAGTCTTGTGGGGAAAAGTGCACAAACCTCTGCAGAGTGTACAAACTGATCATGATTAGCCGTGTCCCCGGTTATGGACGTCTAGAGTATCTAGTACTTGGATTATCATGTGAATCTCATCATGTTACTCAAATTTAATTTTGTTGGGGTTAATGATTATTTTAATTGGGGTTGAGAGGATGTCTATCTTCTCAACGATGTTTCAACTACCATGATAGTTAATTAAAATACATTCCTTTGAAGTAGGGAAAAATTGGCTTTACGCAAAAACTTAATCATAGAGCTTTCCACCAGCCATATTGCATATAGTATAGCTTTACTTCTATTGCATTCTCTTGTGTTACCTTGCCAGCATATTCCATGTGCTTGCCCGTTTTCGGGCTGCAACGTTTCATGTTGCAGACTTTTCAGACGACGATTAAGATGCCCTTTTTAGGTCGTGGTTCTATACTCAGTGATGCCGCTGGAGTTGATGGACTCAATTATCTTCCAAGCCTTCCGTTGTTATCGTATTAGATGGCCTTCAGCCATATTATTTGTAATAAAGTCATCGTTGGACTATCGATATAATAAGTGTGTGATTGCTACTCTGTTATAAATCCTTCAAGTACTGTGCGTGTCAGCATTACTGATCCGGGGATGACACTGATGCACAGAGATCAGACTATTTGAGGTTTGGTCGCTACAGAGATCAACCACGGAGTGCTTCTACATCAACACCATAGCCTCACCCATGAGTTGTAAGTAGTTTAGCAAAGACCTTTGGGTCCATGGTTGTTAGCTAGATGGCTTCTTCTCTCTTTTTGGATCTCAATACAAAGTTCTCTTCGATCTTCGAGGAGATCTATTCGATGTAATCTTTTTGCGGTGTGTTTGTCGAGATCTGATGAATTGTGGGTTTATGATCAAGATTATCTATGAGAAATATTTGATTCTTTTCTGAAATCTTTTATGTATGATTATAATATCTTTGCAAGTCTCTTCGAATTATTGGTTTGGCTTGGCCTACTAGATCTATAGTTCTTGCAATGGGAGAAGTGCTTGGCTTTGGGTTCAATCTTGCAGTGTCCTTTCCCAGTGACAGCAGGGGCAGCAAGGCACGTATTGTATTGTGGCCATCGAGGATAAAAAGATGTGGTTTATATCATATTGCTTGAGTTTATCCCTCTACATCATGTCATCTTGCTTAAAGCATTCCTATTTTCTTATGAACTTAATACTCTAGATGCATGCTGGATAGCGGTCGATGTCTGGAGTAATAGTAGTAGATGCAGAATCGTTTCGGTCTACTTGTTACAGACGTGATGCCTATATATAATGATCATGCCTAGATATTCTCATAACTATGCGCTTTTCTATCAATTGCTCGACAGTAATTTGTTCACCCACCGTAGAATTATGCTATCATGAGAGAAGCCACTAGTGAAACCTATGACCACTGGGTCTATTCTCAACATATTAATATTTCATCTACTTTACTTTGCTTTATTTACTTTCTGTTCTTATATCCAAAATACAAAAAATATTATACTATCCTATCTATCTGATCTTACTTTCGTAAGTGACCGTAAAGGGATTGACAACCCCTTATCGCATTGGCTGCGAAGTTCTTATTTGTTTGTGCAGGTGCGAGGGACTCGCGCGTGGTCTCCTAATGGATTGATACCTTGTTCTAAAAAACTGTGGGAAATACTTACGCTACTGTGCTGCATCACCCTTTCCTCTTCGAGGGTGTACAACACAAGCTCGAGAAGTAGCACTATCCACGATAGGTTGGGCTTCGGCCGCCAGATTATTACCGGCCAGGTTATCCTCACACCACAGATTGCGGCATTGCTCATTACTGGACACTGAGGGCGACTCAATATGCCGGCTGTTGGGGATATAACTATTGGGTATGACCCGCCCAGGAGGGGCCGGGTCATGCCACTAGCGGCTTAGGATAAGCAAGCCTAGGATGGTGGTTCATAGAGAAGGCGTACATGAAGGCCCAAGACCCGGAGACGGTTTAAGGCCCACAGGAATGAACCGCCATATGTATAAACTTGTATTGTAAGGCAAGCTTAGTTGGTCACTGAGCCAGACACATTGTGTATGAGCCAGCCGAGACTCTGTAAGCCACCGGGCATCGACCTGCATATATAAAGGGGTGACCCGACGGCGGGTTAACTCAAGAAACAATCGCTCGAGAGCTAGGTCAAGCGTATTCACTCCCTGGTTATTGAGTCTCGAGAAAAACAACCCCAGCTGGATTAAGATTTTACCTTATCGAGGGGCTGAACCAGGATAAAAACTCTATGTGTCCTTTGTCCCGTTTAACCCCTTCAAGTTAACCTAAGTCCCCTTCAAGTTAGCCTAAGTCACGATGGATCCACACCTAAGTCCTAAACCTAGGGAATCTGTCATGATAAATCCGCGACAGTTGGTGCCCACCATGGGGCCAGCGCACGGTGGTTTCGAGTTCTTGAATGGCAGCTTCGCAGGGCTCAAGGGATATGCCATAGGCCGGATGACCAAGAGTCGCCGTGGCAAGCTCTACATCGACAATGTAAGCTGGGGCCCCGAGGCCGGCTCAATCGAGTATGGGTACCGGGTGCCCTTCGGTGGAATCCATGTTTTCATTGACAAGATCGGTGAGTCAGGGCCTGAGCCAGACATCTGCACCGACATCATCGAGATGGCTCAGCACGCATGACCCTCCATGGTTCAAGCTGCAACGAAGCATGTCTTTGTTGGTTTCACCCAGGGGCGAATCTCATTGAAGGATCTCTGTCTAGGGGGGAGACGGAGGTCTACTCTGATGGTGAATCTTCAACTGGTGAGACCAATTCAATGTACTAATTGCAGGACGGCGGGCTTGGGGCTGCTACGATGGTGACAGTATTTCGGACCCCTACGAGCCGCCGAATAGGACGGCGATCTTCATGACGAGCACACAACCGATGCTCAGCTCGACGGCTGCCATAGCCATCACCTCCGGTTCAACGATCGCAGTAGCGGCTGGTGCTGGCAGCTTTGCACGCTCGCCGGCTCGGGTTTTATCTAAATTGTTGGACGCATTGGCAACCTTATTAGCTGTAGAGGTGACACCAGAAAACCAGGCATAACATAAGGTGGACATGGCGAAGTAGAGGGATGAGATAGCTCAAGCAAAGGAGGATTTCAGTGCAAAGAGCACTAGGATGGCGACGGAACGAGCCGCCTTGGATGTTCAGTCACAATAGATTCAGGCAGAGTCGTTCCAGCTTACCTTGGATCAGAACGCTTCAAACGCTCACGACTAGGGAAAACCCTAGCAGTAGCGTGTGTTTAAAGCCTATCAGTAGCGCGAGGTGAGGCGCTACTATTAAGGCGCTACAACTAAAGCTTGGTAGTAGCGTGGGTTGGACCGCGCTACTGCTATATCGACTTAGTAGCAGCACTTTGTAGTATGAGCGCTATTGTTAATTAGAAGTAGCGCTTCTCCTAGAATGTGCTACTACTATTATTCCGTATTTATTTTTTGTTTCTTGTTGTATTCATACACCTTTATACAAGTTTTCATACCGCAGCAATTTAGAGAATGATTTTACATCATAATGAGTTATTACATCACTAGGAGAAAGAACCGTGGACTAGACATCCACTTGAAACTAATTTGCGGTTCTTTCACCCAATGATATAATTAATATATCATCATCGTCATCATATCATTAAAACTTATCATCATTGTCATATAACACCTCCTCATGATCATCGTTTTCATCAATGAGACATCATATACAAGTTGGTCACTAGACATAATCACAACTACTCATCATCATCAACTCTCATAAACATATTGTACCTCATAGGACCTACTACATTATCTTAGGGCCTACTACCTTGGCACATGATCATGAGTATTAGCTAGGACCTACTACCTTCCCCTAGGTAAAATTGAATAAAACAAGATAGCCCGTGACTATCAATTTTGGAGAATGGAGATTATCCT
Organism: Secale cereale; assembly: GCA_902687465.1. NCBI lineage: Eukaryota > Viridiplantae > Streptophyta > Magnoliopsida > Poales > Poaceae > Secale > Secale cereale. Next base: position 291,396,761 of record LR738711.1, read on the forward strand.
GTCTCTAATTCTTGCCTTTCGCACAATCTTGCTTCCAAGAACGTCCTAACGACTGTCCATACATTTTTTCCATTCTTTGATTACCATGTCTTCACTGGTTTTAGAAATCCGATATGGACAGGTGTGATACGTTGGATGACCTGGCAGTATGTTCAAAACATTAAGGAGGCCATTCTGAAACATCAGATGAGGCACACAATCCTTCGGGATTTTCTGTTGAAAAACATAGTAATAACTTTGTAGTTAGCAATGTACTTAAGTTTTGAAAGAATTTATGCAAAAGATGCAGGGATGTCGTAATAGTAAAAAATCTTACCATGGCATCGCCATGGATGTTACCGTGGTTCAACACGTGCACTAGTTGCATGTATTGACCATAATGTGGAGGAGTTTGATTATAAATATTGTAATTCTCAAGATCAGTACAAAATGCGACCATATGACTTTTCTCCTGATAAGTTAACTGATAACCCACAAGTGTAGGGGATCGCAACAGTTTTCAAGGGTAAAGTATTCAACCCAAATTTGTTGATTAGACACAAGGGGAGCCAAAGAATACTCTTAAGTATTAGCAGCTGAGTTGTCAATTCAACCACACCTGGAAACTTAGTATCTACAACAAGGTAGTTTAGTAGCAAAGTAATATGATAGTGGCGGTAGCGTCAATAAAAGTAACGGTGGTGTTTTTGTAGTCTTTGTAATAGTAGCAGCGGAAAAGTAAATAAGCAACAAGCAATATGTGAAAAGCTCGTAGGCATTGGATCGGTGATGGGGAATTATGTCGGACGCAATTCATCATGTAGAAGTTATAACCTAAGGTGACACGGAACTAGCTCCAGTTCATCAATGTGATGTAGGCATGTATTCCGAATATAGTCATACGTGCTCATGGAAAATAACTTGCATGTCATCTTTTTTCCTACGCTCCCGTGGCAGCCGGGTCCTATTGGAAACTAAGGGATATTAAGGCCTCCTTTTAATAGAGTACCATACCAAAGCATTAACATATAGAGAATACATGAACTCCTTAAACTAAGGTCATCACAGGGAGTGGTCCCGATTATTGTCACTTCGGGGTTGCCGAATCATAACACAAAGTAGGTGACTATAGACTTGCAACATATGATCAAGAACACACATATATTCATGAAAACATAAGAGGTTCGGATCTGAAATCATGGCACTCGGGCCTTAGTGACAAGCATTAAGCATAGCAAAGTCATAGCAACATCAATCACAGAACATAGTGGATACAAGGGATCAAACCCTAACAAAACTAAGTCGATTACATGATAGATCCCATCCAACCAATCACTGCCAGCAAGCCTACGATGGAATTACTCACGCACGGCGGTGAGCATCATGGAATTGGTGATGGAGGAAGGTTGATGATGACGATGGCGACGGTCTCCAATCTCCGAAGCCCGGAACGGACTCCAGATCCGCCCTCCCGAGAGAGATTAGGGCTTGGCGGTGGCTCCGCCTCGTAAAACGCGATAATTCTTCCTCTCAGATTTTTTCCTCCCCGAAAGTGAATATATGGGATCTGGAGATACGTCGGTGGAGCACCAGGGGGCCCACGAGGCAGGGGGCGCGCCCCCACCCTCGTGGACAGGGTGTGGGCCCCCTGGTCTGGATCTTCTTGCAGGTATTTTTATATTTTCCAAAATAATTCTCCGTGGATTTTCAGGTCATTCCGAGAACTTTTTATTTCTGCACAAAAACAACACCATGGCAATTCTGCTGAAAACAGCGTCAGTCCGGGTTAGTTCCATTCAAATCATGCAAGTTAGAGCCAAAACAAGGGCAAAAGGGTTTGGAAAAGTAGATACGTTGGAGACGTATCAACTCCCCCAAGCTTAAACTTTTGCTTGTCCTCAAGCAATTCAGTTGATAAACTGAAAGTGATAAAGAAAAACTTTGACAAACTCTGTTTGCTCTTGTTGTTGTAAATATGTAAGCCAGCATTCATGTTTTCAGCAAGGTCATGAACTAACCACATTAACAATAACTTTCAAGTCTCATGTCTACTCACATCAATGGCATAATCAACTAGCAAGCAATAATAATAAACCTCGGATGACAACACTTTCTCAAAAAAATCATCATATGATATAACAAGATGGTATCTCGCTAGCCCTTTCTGAGATTGCAAAACATAAATGCAGAGCACCTTTAAAAATCAAGGACTGACTAGAAAATGTAATTCATGGTAAAAGAGATCCAGTTATGATCATACTCAATGCAAATTAATAGTAATACATGCAAATGATAGAGGTGCTCTCCTACTGGTGCTCTTTTATAAGAGGATGATGACTCTGCATAAAAGTAAATAGATAGGCCCTTCGCAAAGGGAAGCCGGGATTTGTAGAGGTGCCAGAGCTCGATTTTTAAATAGAGATGAATAACATTTTGAGCGGTATACTTTCATTGTCAACATAACAACCAAGAATCTCGATATCTCCCATGCTACTTTACATTATAGGCGGTTCCTATACAGAATGGTAAAGTTTATACTCCCCCAACCACCAACAAGCACACTCCACGACTAGCCCGAAACAACGGGTACCGTCCAAACCAGCAACAGCCCTAGGGGAGTTTTGTTTGATTATTATGATTTTGAGCATGGGACTGGGCATCCCAGTTACCAGCCATTTTCTCGTGAATGATGAGTGGAGTCCACTCACATGAGAATAACCCACCTAGCATGGAAGATATGGACAACCCTAGTTGATACTTGAGCTGTTCGAGCATACAAAACCGAATTTTATTTGAAGGTTTAGAGTTTGGCACATACAAATTTACTTGGAACGGCAGGTAAATACCGCATATAGGACGGTATAGTGGAATCTTTGGAATAACTTTGGGGTTTATGGAAGTGGATGCACAAGCAGTATTCCCACTTAGTACAGGTGAAGGCTAGAAAGAGACTGGGACGCGACCAGCTAGAGAGCAACAACGGTCATGGACATGCATTAAAATTAATCAACAATGATTGCAAGCTTGAGTAGGATATAAATTACCATGAACATAAATATCGTGGAGGCTATGTTGATTTGTTTCAACTACATGCGTGAACACGTGCCAAGTCAGACCACTTGAATCATTCAAAGGAGGATACCACCCCATCATACCACATCACAACCATTTTAATATTATGTTGGCACGCAAGATAGACCATTATAAACACTCAGCTAATTAAGCATGGCATAAGCAGCTATGATCTCTAATTGTCATTGCAAGCATGTTTCATTCATAACAAGCTGAATCAGGAACGATGAATTAACATATTTACAAAACAAAAAAGGTTGAGTTCATACCAGCTTTTCTCATCTCAATTAGTTCATCATATATCATCCTTATTGCCTTTCACTCGCACAACCGAACGGTGTGGATAAAATAATAGTGGACGTGCATTGGACTAAGCTGGAATCTGCAAGCATTTAATACAAGAGAGAAGACAAGGTAATATGACTCAAGGTTAAATCCACAATAAAGCATATGAGAGCCACTAAGCATTTTCAATCATGGTCTTCTACCCTTAACCCCCAAAGAAAAGAAAATAAACTATTTACACAGGAAAGCTCCCATCAAGCAAAAGAAGAACGAGAAATATTTTTGGGTTTTATTTTAGTTACTAATACAAGGAAAGTAAACTAGCTACAAGCTACGGCTAATATTTTTTTGTTTTTCTTAAGGTTTTTTCCAGCACATGAGAAAAAGACTAAGAAAAAGAATTGAAACTAAACATGGATGGTACAATGAAAGAGTGTGAGCACCGACAACTAGAATAAGTGTGTGGACATGAATGTAAAGTCGATGAGAAACACGTAATCCCCCAAGCTTAGGCTTTTGTACTAAGTTGGTCTATGGCCAGTATTAGCCTGACGGACATCCAAAGTCGTAGTTGGGGTTGTACTGAGATGCAGCAGCTACTGCCGACTGAGATGCCGCTCGAAGGAGGGATACTTCCGTCATCCTGTTGTATTCATTTGCCTCCTCCATGGTTATAGTGTATCTCCCTCTTGCCTGAAAGTCAAACAAAGTAGGGGTAGGAAGAACAATAGGGATGGCATGACGACTGTTAAAGATTAGTCGATATTTGAGGGATTGTTCATCTCTCTCTATAAACCTGTGACTAGTCATAGCATTGTAATCCAAATGAGCAGGCGGTAAAGGTTCATCATTTTCATGGACATGCACACCAAGACGGCGGGCTATGCGAGTGGCATAAATCCCACCAAATAAATCTCCATGCAAACCATTATGATGTAGCCTACATGCAACAATGGCTCCCAAGTTATCTTATCTATCAACTAATACATCACTCTTGAGAACACTAAGATCAGGGACACACATGTGGCAAGCCTCATCCTTACCGTTTATGCATCTACCAATAAAGAGAGCAAAGTAATGAATAGCAGGAAAATGAATGCTCCCTATGGTAGCTTGTGTGATTTCTCTAGATTCCCCCACAGTGATACTAGCAAGGAAGTATCTATATTCAGATTTGCGAGGGTCACCCATACTGCCCCACTGAGGGAGCTTACAAGCATCATTAAAATCATCTAAGTCCATGGTATATGATTTATCATAAAGGTCAAACAGGACAGTGTGAGAATTACATGAAGATGAAAATTTAAACCTTCTCACAAAGGTATTAGTTAAGCCACGATATTGAGGGCACTTATCTTGTATTAAGCCCTCGAGGTCAGCGTTGCGCACATATGCGTAAAATTCATCCTTGATGCCAACCTGATCCATAAAGTCATCTGACGACCATTCACAAGGCCACACGTCAGCATCCCTCTGTAGTTCATCGTCCGGCTCACGAAACGCGAGCCTCGGTTCTTGCTTCCTTGAAGAACCACCTTGGAAGTTTTTTCTATGCATTTTTCTAAAACTTTCTGAAATTTTTAGTAACTCAAAATAAAAGTTAACCAAACTCAACAAGATTGATAGCAACAACTCCTACTAGTTCCTAGAGACTATATCAGGCATTAGAACTACTTGGGACCAAAAAAATTTAACATGCAAGCTCAAGAACAAGGTCATCACAGCAACAAAAATTTGCAATAAATAAGGCACTGGAACAAAAACTAATTGGACCAATGGAGGAGTCACATACCAAGGAACAATCCCCCCAAACAGTTTGGTGAATGGTGCTTTAAGCAAGGAGATCGGGAATGGCAGCAAGATGAGCTAGAACTCGTGCTTGAGCTGGTTGGTGATTTTTTTGGGAGGAAGAAGAAGAGTGTGGGTGCAGGAATAAGTGGAGGGGGCCACGTGGGGCCCACGAGGCAGGGGGCGCGCCCTGGACCATCGAGGCCAGGTGCTGGCTCCCCTCGATGTGTGCTCTATGCCATATATTCTCAAATATTCTAGAAAAAATCATATTTAATTTTCAAGGCATTTGGAGAAATTTTTTTTTCGGGGTATTTTTTTATTGCCCGGATAAGTTTGGAAACAGACAGAAAATAATATTTTTGTTTTATTTATTCTAATTAACAGAAAGTAAAAGGAGGGTACGGAAGGTTGTGTTATCTAGATTCACCTATCCCATGCTCATCAAAAGGGATCCATTAACAAGGTTGATCCGTTCTTGTTAATAAACTCTTTCCGAACAACATGAAACCGGAGAATTTTCGAAAAACACTAGGTTACCTCAATGGGGATATGTATGTCCCCAACAATAAGAATGTCATATGTCTTCTTGAAAGTAGGAAGAGGAAATTCAAAACCTCCAATAGTAATAGTTGAAATTTTTCCAATATAATTGATACTGTGGACCTGAGGTTGTTTCCTCGGAAAGTGTACTGTATGCTCATTACCATTGACATGGAAAGTGAAATTGCCTTTGTTGCAATCAATAACAGCCCCTGCAGTATTCAAAAATGGTGTACCAAGGATAATAGACATACTATCGTCCTCGGGAATATCAAGTATAACAAAGTCCGTTAGAATAGTAACATTTGCAACTACAACAGGCACATCCTCACAAATACCAACATGTATAGTAGTTGATTTATCATCCATTTGCAAAGATATTTCAGTAGTTTCCTTTAATGGAACAAGGTATAGTTGGTACTCCTGGATCTCCTAGTTTCTTAGGTATTCCACCCTTAAAAGTGTAATTGGCAAGCATGGTGGAAATTTCTACTCCAGGTATCTTTCTTTTATTGGTAATAATATATTTCATATACTTAGCATAAGGATTTGTTTTAACCACATCAGTTAAACGCATACGTAAAAATATAGGTCTAATCATTTCAGCAAAGCGCTCAAAATCCTTATAATCCTTTTTCTTGGATGGTTTAGGAGGAAAAGGCATGGGTTTCTTAACCCATGGTTCTCTTTCCCTACCGTTCTTCCTAGCAACAAAGTCTCTCTTATCATAACGTTGATTCTTTGATTGTGGGCTATCAGGATCAACAACAGGTTCAATCTCTACATCATTATCATTGCTAGGTTGAGCATCATCATGAACATAATCATTAACATTATCACTAGGTTCATGTTCATTACCAGATTGTGTCTTAGCATCAGAAACAGATATATCATTGGGATTCTCATGTGTGTCAGCTACAGGTTCACTAGAAGCATGCAAAGTTCTATCATTTTTCTTTTTCTTCTTCTTAGAAGAACTAGGTGCATCTAAATTAGCTCTCTAAGAATCTTGCTCAATTCTCTTAGGGTGGCCTTTAGGATACAAAGGTTCCCAAGTCACCTTACCACATCTAGTAGGAACTCTAACAGCATGGTCATTATTCTTTCTATTTAATTCATTGAGAAAATCATTCTGAGCCTTAAGTACTTGTTCTACTTGAGTGGTAACCATGGAAGCATGTATACTAATGAGTTTCAATTCACCTTTAACTCTAGAAAGACACTCACTCAAGCATTCAATCATATAGGCATTGTGTTGCAATTGTCTACCAACGTAAGCATTGAAGTTTTCTTGTTTCACGATAAAATTGTCAAACTCATCTAAGCATTGGCTAGGAGACTTATAACGAGGAATATCACCTTCATCAAATCTACAAAGAGAATTTACCTTTACTACCTGTGTCGAGTTATCAAGACCATGTATTTCTTCAATAGGTGGTAAATTCTTAACATCTTCAGCTTCAATACCTTTTTATTTCATAGATTTCTTTGCCTCTTCATATCTTCAGGACTGAGAAATAGAACACCTCTTTTCTTCGGAGTTGTCTTAGGGGCTGGATCAGGAAGTGTCCAATTATTTTCATTGGCCAGCATATTATTCAATAGTAATTCAGCTTGATCAACTGTTCTTTCCCTGAAAACACAACCAGCACAACTATCCAGGTGGTCTCTGGAAGCATCAGTTAGTCCATTATAAAAGACATCAAGTATATCGTTCCTCTCAAGAGGATGATCAGGCAAAGCATTAAGTAATTGGAGAAGCCTCCCCCAAGCTTGTGGGAGACTCTCTTATTCAATTTGCACAAAGTTATAAATTTCCCGTTAGGCAGCTTGTTTCTTATGAGCGGGAAAATATTTAGTAGAGAAGTAATACATCATATCCTGGGGACTACGCACACAACCAGGATCAAGAGAATTAACCCAAGTCTTAGCATCACCCTTTAACGTAAAAGGAAACAACTTAAGGATATAGTAATAACGAATCTTTTCATCGTTGGTAAACAGGGTGGCTATATCATTCAAGCCACAACAGTTTCAGACTCATAGCCATGGAAAGGATCTGATTCAACCAAAGTAATTAACTCAGGATCAACAGAGAATTCATAATCCTTATCAGTAACACAGATAGGTGAAGTAGCGAAAGCAGGGTCATGTTTCATTCTAGCATTCAAGGACTTTTCTTTTAGCTTAGCTAATAATTTCTTAAGATCATATCTATCGTTGCAAGCAAGAAGGTCTCTAGCAGTTTCTTCATCCATAACATAACCCACACGAACAATATGCAATTCATATCTATTGGGAGAAGCTTCATCATCACTTTCATAAATATCATCAGTTTCAGTATTTGCATTCTCCCTAACCTTAGCAATTTGTTCATCTAGAAATTAACCTAGCGGCACAGTATTATCAAGCATAGAAGTAGTTTCATCATACATAGCAGAAGTGGCATCATCAAGAACATATGACATATCCGATTCAATAGCTGGAGTAGGTGTCACAATTTTACGCATAACAGAAGGAGAATCAAGTGCAGAGCTAAATGGCAGTTCCTTACCTCCCCTCGTAGTTGAGGGTAAGATCTTAGTTTTTTAGTCCTTCAAATTCTTCATAGTGATCAACAGATATAAACCCCAAGTGACTTAAAGAATAAAGCTATGCTCCCCGGCAACGGCGCCAGAAAATAGTCTTGATAACCCACAAGTGTATGGGATCGCAACAGTTTTCGAGGGTGAAGTATTCAACCCAAATTTGTTGATTCGACACAAGGGGAGCCAAAGATTACTCTTAAGTATTAGCAGCTGAGTTGTCAATTCAACCACACTTGGAAACTTAGTATCTGCATCAAGGTAGTTTAGTAGCAAAGTAATATGATAGTGGCGGTAGCGGCAATAAAAGTAACGGTACTGTTTTTGTAGTTTTTGTAATAGTAGCAGCGGAAAAGTAAAATAAGGAACAAGCAATATGTGAAAAGCTCGCAGGCATTGGATCGGTGATTGGGAATTATGTCAGATGCAATTCATCATGTAGAAGTTATAACCTAGGTTGACACAGAACTAGCTCCAGTTCATCAATGCAGTGTAGGCATGTATTCCGAATATAGTCATACGTGCTCAGGGAAAAGATCTTGCTTGAATTTTTTTGTCCTACCCTCCCGTGGCAGCGGGCCCCTATTGGAAACTAAGGGATATTAAGGCCTCCTTTTAATAGAGTACCAGACCAAAGCATTAACATATAGCGAATACATGAACTCCTCAAACTAAGGTCATGACTAGAAGTGGTCCCGATTATTGTCACTTTGGGGTTGCCGGATCATAACACAAAGTAGGTGACTATAGACTTGCAAGATAGGATCAAGAACACACATATATTCATGAAAGCATAATAGGTTCAGATCTGAAATTATGGCACTCGGGCCCTAGTGAGAAGCATTAAGCATATCAAAGTGATAGCAACATCAATCTCATAATATAGTGGATACTAGGGATCAAACCCTAACAAAACTAACTCGATTACATGATAGATCCCATCCAACCCATCACCGTCCAGCAAGCCTACGATGGAATTACTCACGCACGGCGGTGACCTTCATGCAATTGATGATGGAGGAAGGTTGATGATGACGATGGCGACGATCTCCACTCTCCGGAGCCCCGAACGGACTCCAGATCAGCCCTCCCGAGAGAGATTAGGGCTTGGCGGCGGCTCCGTCTCATAAAACACAACAATTCTTCCTCTCTGATTTCTTTCTCCCCGAAAGTGAATATATGGGATCCGGAGATACGTCGGTGGAGCACCAGGGGGCCCACGAGGCAGGGGGCGCGCCCCCCACCCTCATGGACAGGGTGCGGGCCCCCTGGTCTGGATCTTCTTGCAGGATTTTCAGGTCATTCCGATAACTTTTTATTTCTGCACAAAAACAACACCATGGCAATTCTGTTGAAAACATCGTCAGTCCGGGTTAGTTCCATTCAAATCATGCAAGTTAGAGTCCAAAACAAGGGCAAAAGGGTTTGGAAAAGTAGATACGTTGGAGACGTATCGTTAACTTAGAGCCTTTGGTGTAGTTGGTTCTGTCTACCATCTTCCGCACATTCATTGAAGAATATAAGTAAGCTATCAATGGAAATAAGTTGTCAACTATTTTGAAATAAACAATATAAATTACTGAATAACTATGTTTGAGAAGATCACATAGGCGAAGAATTAGAAGCGTATCAACAAGGACCCAAATGTCCAAATTTTCTTCGGCGGTGTCAGGATCACCAAGATCGATGGTGAGAAGCATACCCTCATAAAAACAATACATCTCGCAAAGTGCTTCCCAATTCTTGCAACCAAAATGGGTTATGCTCTCCATGGTCCTTAGGTGAATTTTCTTCATTTCCATAGTTTCATGGTCTTCAAAACCCATCCTCTCGAAGACATAGTGTCGTGGAAATAACACGTCAGATGTCCGGTTTAGCGGACTTAGTGGTGAGACCGCGCATCTATGTAGTAGCTTGAGAGGGGTTGAGCGGAATCGAGAGACGCGATGCAAGACACGGATTTAGACAGCTTCGGGCCCCGGGAAACATCATCCCGAAATAGCCCTAAGTGCTGTTTGAGGCTAGGTCTCATTATGATCCTCGTGGTGTCGCCGGTAAACCGGCTCTTTGTGTCTAACCCTAGAAACTTGTCTGCTTGTGGCTTGTCTAAACTTGTCTAAAACCTGTCTCTTGTCTAACTTGTGAGAACCCGTCCCCTTTGGGGAGCCCTGCCCCTCCTTATATATGTTGAAGGGGCGGGTTACATGACTAGTCCTAGTAGGACTAGGATTGATCTATTACAAGGAGTCCTACTCTTGCTTCCTTTGTAAGAGAATATTCCTTATGCTTTCTTCATAAACTGGCCCACTATTAATATGAACCGACCTTCTGGGCCTTGGGCCTTGTTATCCATGATACGCCTGCCGGGTTACCAGTAACTTGCGAAATGTAAACCGTCTTTAAGTAAAATACCAAGTCCGGCCGGGTTATAATTCCGGCCGGTTCATACTGCGGGGTATATCCCCGACATTACCCCCCAAGTTTAGCTTGGATTTATCCATGGTAAACTTATGCTGCAAAATAAACACAAGAGAGAATCTGACAGGTTGTGCTCCGGGTTAAGAATTTCTTGTAAACCGGCATCTGACTATCCTTAAGTCCTTGTTCTTTCCTTCTTCTAGAAAATCCGGGTTTATAAACCAGCTCCATAATCAACTTGCTTGCATAGAAACATTGTAAATCCAAAATTCATTTGAATCAGCCTTTCAATGCTCTGACCTGACAAAAAATATTGATCTTCAAATATTCAATTGATATCCAACTGGTTTGGAAATGTAGAACTTGCCGGTTTATGAATACCACCATTGTCGGGTTATAAAAAATGATAATTCCGGGTCATGACTGTTTATAACTGCTGGGTTATGATTGTTGCCAATGTCGGTTATGATTGATCTTCCAGATTTACCCAAAACTGATAATTTGAAGATGTTCCTCCTTTATATGCATATTACCTGTAGCCCCCAAGTGCCGGGTCATTATGAAATAATGAGCAGGGACTTTGTATATACTTCATTGAAAATAGCATTGTATAATCTTGAAGAAATCCGGATCATTCATCCCAATAACTATGAAACTGAATATTCCATATTTATGTAGCCCCCAAGTGCCGGGTCATTATGCAATAATGAGCAGGGACTTTGAAAGTATGATCATGTAAACTTGAACAGCAGCATGTAGCCCCCAAGTGCCAGGTTATTATGCAATAATGAGCAGGGACTTTGTAGATATAATCATTGAAGACAACATTATATGATGTAACTTCCATCGTGGGGTTTGAACCCACGTCCACAAGGTTAAGAGCTTTATGCTTTACCAACTGAGCAGTGGACCCTTCAATATAATGAATGAATACTTGTGTACCTTGAATTGTGACAGGAGCGATTGGTAGCCCCCAAGGGTCGGCTCATTACGATATGATGAGTCGGGTCTTCAATAAAGTGAGCAAAAAATGACTTTGCATTAGCCCCCAAGTGTCATGGTGCATGCTTGCAGCGACATGAGACTTGTGTATTTGATGTAAACTCAATTTGAATAATGTAGCCCCCATGTGCCGGGTTGTAAGCCTGCAGCAACTTGGGACTATTCCTTTATAGAATAAATCATTTCCATCGATGAAATAATATCCATTGCGCTTAAAGCAACTTTGAAAACCTCACTCATAATATTGATAATAATAAAAACCCAGCCATGTTGGCTATTAAAGATTTGAATAATATAATCCGGTCTTGAAAACCGGTTCCAGTGATATTTGATCACAACCAGGCCGTGTTAATAAACACCGGTCGTCATTTTAACTCATACTGGCGACTTATAGTCAAAAGCCAGGCCGGTTTAATAAACACCGGTCATTATAACTGATCATGTATTGCCAATATGTATTTAAAAACAAGATACTTCATACCTGCGATCAAGTATGCTTGATATTCTTAATCCGGCGAAATTTGCAATTTCCTGAGGAGCCTTTGATAGACCCAATAATAATCCCGGGTTCGATAAAAGACACCGGTTTATATCACGCTGAAACTTTGTCCAGAAATTTGTAGCTTATACTTGGCTTTTGCCTGATGGATGATCCGGGTTATAATGAACACCGGTTTATCTCATGCTAGTATTTATGACCCAGACTTTTTAACTTTGTAGTTGTGTGGTCAATTTCTTGAATTTTTTCCACTCCGGATTAAAGAACCATAACACATAAAGATCAGAAATGAAAATTTGCAAATAAAACCATGTAGTCGAGGCTTTTTATGAGCTGCCAGGCTCAAAGCAAGGTTCAGCCAATCACTGGATGCGGGTAGTGTCGTCTTTCCAGAGGGCAGGTCGATGGATGCGGGTACCATCCATAGGAACCATAAGAAAAAACTTTAGCCAATCACTAGATGCCCGTAGCCTTTCCAGAGGGCCTCCATGGTTCCATGAAACCATGTGTAAATTTTAACCAATCACTGGATGCCCGTAGCCTTTCCAGAGGGTCTCCATGGCTCCATGAAGCCATGGGTAAACATAAGCCAATCACTGGATGCCCGTAGCTTTTCCAGAGGGCCTCCATGGCTCCATGAAGCCATGGGTAAATTTTAACCAATCACTGGATGCCCGTAGCCTTTCCAGAGGGTCTCCATGTCTCCATGAAGCCATGGGTAAACATAAGCCAATCACTGGATGCTCGTAGCTTTTCCAGAGGGCCTCCATGGCTCCATGAAGCCATGGGTAAATTTTAACCAATCACTGGATGCCCGTAGCCTTTCCAGAGGGTCTCCATGGCTCCGTGAAGCCATGGGTAAACATAAGCCAATCACTGGATGCCCGTAGCTTTTCCAGAGGGCCTCCATGGCTCCATGAAGCCATGGGTAAATTTTGAACCAATCACTGGATGGATTACCATCGAGAGGGTTTCCGTGAATCGTCCTCTTTGAGCCGGAGGTGATCTTATGCTCTTCAGGGAGTTTCATTGCTTCTGAGTACATATTCTGCACAACCAGATAGACTGATCAAAGCATCTTATTTTCTTAAAAAGTAATATATAATAAGAGAAATAATACTGTAGATGGATATCACCTGAGTAAATTTGAACCGGTATGTTGAATAGACCGGATCACAGGTTGGACAGTAAAGCGACCGCAGTATCAGAGGCGGCTCAAACAGTTAAACCGGCTGTGTGGTTGTAAACCGGCAGAGACGAGTAAGTTGTCCTCCGTGTTGTAAACCGGTACGGACGCGTGAACCGGCCGTCCGTTCAACGGGTAATGTGGTACAAAGGAAAACGCCGTTGTAGAATATTGCCAATGCGTGTTTATATCCGCAATGTAACAATGATTTTACCTGTATACAGAAAACACCAATAGGCAGTGTAATGGCGCTCAGAAGAAATAAAATGTCTTGATAAAATACATAGGAGGGATAACACCTGATTTGCTTGAAGAACGGATGGGTCGGCCGGCGCCGACGGGCTAGTTGTCCTCCTCGTTGTAAACCGGCGCGGTCGCGAGAGACAGCCAAGGCATTGTAAACCGGCACGGGAATCCGTGGAATAACGACGATCACTTGTGTCGAACGATGTTTGGCGTGTCTCCATCTCCGTGCGAGGGCGGTGGCGTGCACACGTCGATTGACGAGGGAGTCGGCCGCGGTGTTTGAAGACCAGTGCGCGCGTGCGCGGACTGATGAGTCGGCCGCAGTAGTGGTATCCGGCGCAGGCACGAGATTTGGCCACGACACTTAAACCGGTGCGAGCCTCATATTTATGTGTCACTTTTGTAGTAGACTTTGTCCTGCACATAATATATTGCAGACCAGAGTAACTGTTCTTTGATAAAAAACAATGAATGCTAATAAAAGAAATTTAGATGAATATCACCTGATTTACTTGGCCGACTCAAGGTGTCGCTTTAGTGCTCGGACGATTTTTTGCAACAGTATGGAAAAAAATTCTGTTGCACCGTAGTAGTCCTCCTTGTGGTCCATCGTACGCGGTGTAGCTCTTTTTTTTATGACGCAGAATATCAGGGGCCAGTCAAATCTAAGCCGGCTTGCAAACTTTCCATGCAATACAAGATCCGTCCTTTCTTGATTCCCGTGCCCTGGTGGGCTTGCAATAGTAGCACTAGATTCTCTGTATTTTACCTCATAGCCATGAAACGAGTGGGGCGGCTGTGTTTTAATCAGTCTTCGGCCATGTGTTATATGACACAGAGGCATCACGGCGGAGATGACTACTCATGGTCAAAGACGAGCGAGGCCAGTTCGAGACAGAGTGAGGCCGCAGCCGAGGTGCGCAAGGAGGCCAGCTCAACGTGAGGCCATGTCGGAGAGGCAGTAAGCCGGCGAGGCAAACCCGGCGAATGTTGCAGAGGGAAGGTCGAGACGAGGCGGCAGGGGCTTCAAGGCCTGCTCCATCAAGGTCGCGGAACGTCTTGGAAGTTTGACGAGGCTGTGGCACAGCGACGGCTACGGATGCGATGATGACAATTAAAGTGGCAAGGCCGGCCACAATAGCTCCCGGCGGAAACAGGGATCGGAGCGACGTCTCCGGACGGAGGCAGCGCTCGAAAACAGCTCAGGATGAAGCCGACGACTTGAAGCCGCTTCGGTGAGGCGCCGGCGACCTGGCAGGCCAGGGCGGTGACCTGGAGGCGAGATCGCAGCGAGGGGAACCACGTCAGTTTTGCGGAGGCGATTCCGAGGCGTCTGAAGCGGCTCAGTGAAGATGGCGAGACGAGGCCCGGCAGCGCCTCGACCAGGGCGGCCCAAGGCGGTCGGCGAGGCGACTTAGTGATGGCGCGAAGCTGTGACGTTGGCGACGGCTTGGCACGTTAGTCAACCCATGATCGCCATGCTGTGGTGGTGGCTTGAGGCGATAAACGAGACTACCGGGGCTCAGAGGCGACGAAAGACGAATCCGGGTCCATCTTACGCGTGAATCCTTTTCCGGGTCATTGTCGTTTTGACCAATCTAATCTTTTATCTTCTGAAGTAATACCCCTTTGTGGGATTCGTGACTTGCGGTGGCGCAATAGCAAAATATTGAATTTTCTGTTGATTTCGACGGATCATCGAGGTGTCTGCTGTGGACCGATGATGAATCTGTCGGCTCTTCTTTGTTCAACGAAACACGAGATTCTCGATCCATAGATCGCTCCATCAGTGGCGGCTGCTTGGCTATGTGACGCAGGGTCAGTCCGTGACGGCTCGATGCGAGGCCGGGTGGTCAACCAGGCGGGTCAACAGCGGAGTCCGTGCTTTGGAATAACTCGCTTCCGGGTCATCTTTCGGTTTGAGGAGATCTTGCAGCAGACCCAATTGTTGAATATTGGCGACTTGCGGCCTCCAATCGACGGTAACCCTAATTTTCTTGATTTTTTAATCCTCGCAGATCGCAATCTGGTCCGTTGAGCTTAGGGCTGACCGGATCCTTGGAAACCAGCAATTCTTCTTTCAAACAATTGCGAACTTCTTGACCCTTGATGTGGAACCCTCCAAGAACTCATCACCACCGTGCGCGGCCCCACGGTGGGAGCCAACTGTCGTGGAAATAACACGCCAGATGTCCGGTTTAGCGTACTTAGTGGTGAGGCCGCGCATCTATGTAGTAGCTTGAGAGGGGTTGAGCGGAATCGAGAGAAGCGATGCAAGACACGGATTTAGACAGCTTCGGGCCCCGGGAAACATCATCCGGAAATAGCCCTACGTGCTGTTTGAGGCTAGGTCTCATTATGATCCTCGTGGTGTCGCCGGTAAACCGGCTCTTTCTGTCTAACCCTAGAAACTTGTCTGCTTGTGGCTTGTCTAAACTTGTCTAAAACCTGTCTCTTGTCTAACTTGTGAGAACCCGTGCCCTTTGGGGAGCCCTGCCCCTCCTTATATATGTTGAAGGGGCGGGTTACATGACTAGTCCTAGTAGGACTAGGATTGATCTATTACAAGGAGTCCTACTCTTGCTTCCTTTGTAAGAGAACATTCCTTATGCTTTCTTCATAAACCGGCCCACTATTAATATGAACCGGCCTTCTGGGCCTTGGGCCTTGTCATCCATGATCCGCCTGCCGGGTTACCAGTAACTTGCTAAATGTAAACCGTCTTTAAGTAAAATGCCAAGTCCGGCCGGGTTATAATTCCGGCCGATTCATATCGCGGGGTATATCCCCGACACATAGCGTCTTGCATAGCAAGGGATAAGCTAGTCGAATTGAAAATATGAAAAGTACACGTTGAAATAGTTGAAGTCGTGCTTAATTACGAAAAAAACACTTGTCATCATTGCGTACTATGTCAACATCGAATGTCACCTCGAGCTTAATGCTGAAGCGCCGATCTTCGTCCAGGTGAGGCCTGTCGCATAGACCTCGGTCGTCGTGGCACCAGTCGCACTCGGGAATATTTACCGAGAGACTTTCGTCGTCCGAGTATGACATTTCCTACATATTCTAGCACAAGTCATGCCAAAAATCATGAAAAATTCCGGCATGACCTTTGCTAAAACAGGACATATCGAGCGCCTGAAATTTGCCGGAATGGAAATTAATCAACACTCCGGCTAAATATAGGCTACTCGAATGTGTAACCTGAAGATGACCGACCACTTGGGCAACCACATATCCTATTTGAGCGACACAAGATATACATGTTTGGTTGGTCTCACCTCGAGGTCGGAGGGGGTCGGTTATGGGGACAATGGCAGGGATGATGGAGGGGCTCCTTGATTTATGCAAAAACAAAAACCCTATAAGTTATCACTAATACATCCCGAATAGTATCATACATATAACATCACTAATACAACTAAAACCGTAGCGAACGACGGGTATCGACGTCGATGCGGGAATAATTTCTTAAACTAAAAAATAACAACAAATGTGACATGTTCAACTAGTTCTATAAATTCAACTAGTTCTTACTAAATATAAACTTACTATAAATAGAAATAAACTAATTCAACTAGTTAAATTAATGTTCTTACTAAAAATAAATTAGTTGTATTAATTCAACTAGTTCTTACTAAAACTAAACTAGTTCAACTAGTTTATTAATTTACTTACTAATTATTTTTTAACACTTACTAAAAACAGTAAAAAAACTACATTATACAAGTAAAAAACTACAGTGAAAAACAGAAAAAAAGAGATGTGGTCGGGGGAGATGGCGGCGAGGCGGGGTCGGGGGAGACGGCGGCGAGGCGGGTCGAGAGAGACGGCGGCGGAGAGCGAGGGCAGGGGCTCCGGCAAGGTCGAGGAGGAAGAGGCATAGGTGCGCGGTGACGTCGAGGGCAGACTCCGGCGGAGAGCAGTAGCGCGGTTTGTGGTAGAGCACTGCTACTATACCTAGCATGTGGGCAACGGTGTGGCAATTATAGTAGTAGCGCATTTTATTCCTGCCGCGCTACTGCTAAGGGGATAGCAGTAGCGCCCTTCATGTCAACACACTATTTCTAGGTAGCAGTAGCGCCTCATTTTAACACACGCTACTGGTAAGATTCTATGTATAAGGTTTGCCCTAGTAGTGGCTGTAATGAGGAGGAGGCAACGGTCCCGTCTACCTACAGAGCTCGAGGCTAGGAACTTTTTTAATACGCTTGGGGCAGGAACCAGTGCACCGCCCATAGTAAAGCGGGCAGTAGAGGCACCAGCGACGGCAGCGCTCGTTTAGCCACGTGCTATAGATTCGCCCCGCGCGAACTTGGCCCCGCCCCAGCATGTCCCGACGGCGCTGGGTTATTACTCTAACCCTCGAGACAATATGGTTGCTGCGGCAACGCGATTGGCAGCAATCCCTGTTGAAGGTGAGTCTCCAGTAGCGATGGAGATAAGGAGGGTCAATGAGTTTCTTCAAACAGCAGTCGCTCAGCAGGCGGCTTATTCGCACAGTCGTGAATGGATTCATTCAACCACTCGACCAAGCCGGAGCTATAGCAGGCACATTGAGTCGCCAGCGGTGTCAAGTAGTGAGTAGCGCCGTAACCTGCCACGCGCTGGCGATGATGCTCAGGCGTTGGTGGACCAAGGCAAGTTGCGGCGTGAGGTGGAGCTGGCGGCTCTGATGATGACTCATCCATAGTCTCCGGTTTACCCGTCAGTATTTGTGGAGGCAGGAGTAATCTCTAGAAGCCTTTGTGTGCCATGTTTAGTACCCGTGCTGCGCAATGAGCGTTTGCCTAAGTATTTAAAAGGCCCCCACAAGGTGCCAATTACACAACGGATCAACTCCCAGAGGCCTGGATCAAGAGCTACGAGATGGTCATGGAGATGTTGGATGTCAGTGATGCTGCATGTGCTAAATATTTTACCATGATGTTGGATGGACCAGCGTGCACTTCGTTGAAAGGATCGCCCCCCAATTGCATCAGGTCATGGGTCGAGTTGAAGACGCTTTTTATTAAAAAATTCAAAGACACGCCCAAGCAGCCTATGTCAATTCTTGACCTAGACTCTTGTGTCCAAGGTGAGGGAGAGTCAACTACCCACTGGGTACGCCGGATCTCAACTGTTATCCACTCATCAGGCAGTATCAACGCCGGTTTAGCCATCCTAATGTTCTAAAAGAATTGTCATTTCCTTCCCTTGAAATAGAAACAGGGCCGGCTTAAGCGCCACTGCAATGATATGGGAGAGCTTATGGCGGCTCTCGTCAAGTATGCTGATTCTGATAGCACTAAGGACCCTGAGTCTGATGAAGAGAAGGCCGGTAATGGAAATAATAATGGTAACAAAGGCGAGCAGCATAAGGCGACGGGTCAAGGCAACAATGGTAAACGTAAGTAGATGGATGGCGGCTCAGACATTGTAGACAACACCAATACGAAGAGTAATAATCAATGTCGAAAGGGGAAAGGATCGAATCCATGTTTCGGTGGGTAAAAGTTCAATCTTGAGGCCATGTTGAATAAGCCTTGCCCAATACATGGCACGGATTAGTAGCCATCTTATCATTTATGGAAAGACTATTTTATCATGAAAGAGTGCATAAATTCTGGATTTTTCCATAATAATAATGGACTATCTGGCGGATCAGGCCCCAGCTCCCACGGTCCCGGGTTTTGAGGCGGCAGCTTAAGCTTTGGTTTTCAAGGACAGGGCAATCAAGGTGGTCATAACCAGCAGTCTAATCAAGGGAATCATCAGCAGCCATCCGGTTACGAGAGCAGCCTGAAGCAGTTGAATAGTGTCCAGTATCACGTGTTTACCACAAGTTTGTGTAAACCAGATCAAAAGGTTCACAAACGAGTAGTAAACCTGGTTGAACCAGCGGACCTTCGATACTTGTGTTGGTCGAGCAGCCCATTATATCGAGCCGTGAGGATCACCCGCTCCGGGTTGATAACCCAGGTCAGTTAGCCTTGGTAGTGGCTGCCCAAGTAGGAGGATACAAATTTTCAAAGGTGCTCATGGATGGAGGCAGCAGCATCAATATCCTTTACTATGATACTTTTCGTCGTATGAATTTAACTGATAAGGATCTTTAGACGTCTAACACTGTCTTTCATGGTGTAGTGCCTGGTAAGTCGGCATATCCAGTGGGTAAGATCACATTGAAGGTTGCTTTTGGTAATGAGTATGATTACAGGGTGGAAAAACTAACCTTTAAGGTTGTTAGGATCAGGAGTCCTTACCATGCTTTGTTTGGGCAACCGTTACACCAGGTTCATGGCCCGGCCTTGCTATGTTTATTTGCAGCTTAAGATGCCGGGTCATAAGGGCACTATCACGATACACGGTGATAGGAAGATATCCTTGGAGTGCGAAGATGGTGATGCTGCTTATGCTGAATCGGTTTGTGCAATGGAGTCCAAATTCTATGAAGATAACGTTGACCCGGTGGACATGACCCCTTTGAAAAAGCTAACTACACAGCATGATCCTTTGCTAAAGTTTAAGTCGACAGATCACACCAAGCAGGTTGACTTTGTTCCTGTAGACTCATCACAACAGTTCACCAAGAGTGCTAACTTGGATCCAAAATACGAAAGTTCACTCATCGAGTTCATCCGTGAGAACCAGGACATCTTTGCATGGAAGCCTTCTGACATGCCAGGTGTACCGAGGGAACTCTCTGAGCACACCCTCAATATTGATCCAAAGTTTAAACCATCTAGGCAATTCGTTCATCGTTTTAATGAAGAAAGGTGCAAGGCCATTGGGGAAGACGTGGCCCGGCTTTTGGCGGCTAGGTTCATTGTTGATGTCTTTCATCCCGAGTGGTTGGCTAACTCGGTGATGGTGCTTAAGAAGAATGGTACTTGGCGTATGTGTGTAGATTACACAGATCTTAATAAGGTATGTCTAGCTGATCCTTTCGCTCTCCCCTATATTTATCAAATCATCGATGCCACGGCGGGTTGTGAGCGTTTGAGTTTCTTGGATGCTTATCCAGGCTATCATCAGTTCAAGATGGAAGTTAAGGACCAGGAGAAGATGGCATTCATTACTCCTTTCGGAGCCTTCTGCTACGTATATATGCCCTTTGGGCTCAAGAGTACACATGCGACTTATCAGCGATGTGTTCAGAATTGTCTCCACGATCAAATTGGGCGTAATGTTCATGCTTATGTGGATGATATAGTGGTGAAATCAGGAAAAAAAGACGTTGTTGGAGGATTTGAAAGAGACCTTTTATAATCACTAGTTCTACAAAATGATGCTTAACCCGACCAATTGCATTTTTGGAGTTCCAGCTAGTAAGCTATTGGGCTTTTTGGTTTCCGAAAGGTGTATCACAGCTAACCCGGAGAAAATCAAGGCTATCACCTCCTTGGATAAGCCGGCGTGCATTTATGATGTTCAACGTTTGGCATGTCATATTGCGGCCTTGAGCCAGTTCATCAGCCGCTTGGGTGACAAGGTAATCCCTCTGTATCAAATGACAAAGAAAATAGATCACTTTGTCTGGAGTGATGCTGCTAACCAAGCATTAGAGGCACTGAAAAAACATCTGGCTGAGCCACCGGTCCTTGCTACTCCCATTCATAAGGAGCCCTTGTTGTTATTTGTGGCTTCCAATGGTCGGGCCGTCAGTGTAGCAATTGTGGTGGATCGGAAGGAAGCAGACAAGGAACATCCGGTTTAGCGACCGGTTTATTATATCAGTGAGGTTGTAATGCCCAGGATGCAACTATGTCTCCTACGTGTCGAGGCACGACTTAGATACATAAGCGCATTCTGGAATGATCGCAAGCGTGGTATCTTTGCGCAACTCATGATAAAATTCAGGTATGAAAGTGTAAAATAGTTGGCTTACACTCGCCACGTCACACAATGAATACAATAACATACATTCATCCAAATAACACAGGGTCCGACTACGGACGAAATCCAAACGAGAAAAGATACCACAACACAAGTCCTGATCGCCCCTAGTAGGAACCACTACTGATCATAGGGATACGTAACATAGAAATGACCACGCTCTTCATCGAACTCCCAGTGAAGTTCTGATCCATCTCCTTTGACGTACTCGGCTGTACCTGCATCTGGTGTGTGTAGTAATTTGTGAGCCACAAGGACTCAGCAATCTCATTCCTGGGTATCAAAACTAACAAAGCCTATAGGTGTGGAGAGGCAATAAAGTGTTTGCAGCAAGCACTAAGCAGCTAGCTTACGAGTTCAGAGCGAGATGAGAATATGTGCCAACGGTCGCCAAGTTGATCAAGAAGTGATCCTAGCTACTTAAGTTCATACATAACCCCACCGTGTTCACTTCCCGAAGCCCTTCGGAAAGAGACCATCACGGTTACTCACACAGGTAGTGTATTCTTAAGGATAAGGTCTCAAGTTATCTACAACCAGATATTAACAAATTCCCATCTGCCACATTACCGCGGGCACGGCTTTCGAAAGTTCAAAACCCTGCAGGGGTCTCCCAACTTAGCCCATCACAAGCTCATGATCTGCAGAGTCACAACTCAAAATTGGGAAGACCCTTGTATTCTCGGAATCCCGTGCTCAAGATATTTCGACAAAGGTAAAACTAATCCAGCAAGACCTCCCGGCGTGCCGACACCCTGACAGTAGCGGTGCGTATCTCGTCTTAGTCCACGACCGAATGGGCGATCCTATAGGTAATACCAGCCCTCTGGTTTCCCCAAGGTGGCCCCGCATAACCCCCAGTTTGGACCAACACTCATGAGGAGCACTGGCCCGAGTTGTTGATTAAGAACTCGGGTTTGTAACTCCCTATGCAAGTTTTAGTTGTTAGAAAAGTGTAAAACGAATGTTAGGCCTTGCTGGAAAAGCTTTAAGCAGAGCGAATTATCAAGGGGGGCCATACACCCCAACCGTGTTAGGAACGCAAAAATCAAGGAACGTAACACCGGTTTATCGGGTCCTAAGGTGGCATGAGTGGAACAAAACACCAAGCAGAAGGCCAAGCCTTCCACCCATTGCCAATATAAATGTGCATTAATTAATCAAGATATATATATATATATATATATATTGTGTTATCCCAATAACAAGTCCAAACGTGGAGTAATCTTCGAAACTTCACCTGCAACTAACAACATTATAAGAGGGGCTGAGGAAAAGCGTACTTAGCCAATCAATGGTTTGTTAGGAGGCTGGTTAGAGTGTTTCATGGCAACATAGGAGGCTGACAAAACAGGAATAGGCATCGAGGCATAACTATAGAGTGAGACAACTAGCAAGGCAAAGATAGAGGTGATATCAGGGAATGGTCATCTTGCCTGGTAAGTCGTCGGTGGAATGGTAAGACGCCTCCTCAAACTCAGTCTCGACAAGATCCTCGAACTCGGTATCGGCTCCCGGCTCTACCCAACACAAGAGCACACAACAACGGCACAAGATCAATCATGGTGCAATGCACAATCAACATGATGCAAGACATGTCATGGGATGCAAGTATCATGTGCGTATGCATGAGAATGCTCTCGAGCCTAAGGAGAAAATGATGTAAATGGCTTTATCTTGGGTAACCAAGCAAGCCACTTGATAGATTGAAAGATTTCGGTCGAAATCGATATAAAGATCACGGGAAACGGATGCACGGTTTGCAAATGATAAGCAAAACACTACACGATGCAATCTGCCAAAAACAGCAAGTTGCCCACTAAATGACCAAGTTTAACTATGCTACATCACTCCAACAAGCAAGCAAAAGGCATGGAAATAACATACATAACATGCTCTTGAATAACCACATGGCTACTTCTACAACATACTAGAACATGTCACAAACAGCATGGCAAAAGTGCAAAAGTTTATCCAGACTTGGTGAAATCTGGGCATGGCATCAACAACGACAAGTAGGCATGTTTGCAAGCTTATGCAACTCATCTCAAAGCATAGCATGGCATGTGAATGTAACCAACAGCAATAAGACATGTTTTTGAAGCTACTCATGGCAAGAACATTGTCATATGATGCATAGAACACTAGCTATTGACATGGTAAAACTGAACTTGCTGATAACAGGCTGACAGAAACATTTTATAGCAACTTGAGAGCATGAAAACAACACGATACATTAAGCTATAATGGCAAACAAGAGCATGGTTAGCTAGAGCATAACATATACATCAAGGAACACCCACTGGACAACTCTAACCATGCACAACAAAGACGGTGGCATCATGGAAACATGGCATAAAAATTAACAGACTCAGCCTTAGCAGAAATTTAACATCACGATGGCATGTTAACAAGCTTAATGAACTCATCTCAAGACATATCATGGCATGAAAATAAATCTATCATGTAGAGCACATTCCAGTGAGCAAAACTCATGTTGACACCTAGCTCATATGACACATGGATTACTTCACACGAACAAGACAAAACATCATCTCATAACAATTTCAGAAACTTATCAGCCACATGCACTTTTGCAACAGGGTTAAACATGGCATAATGCAACCTAACAAGCATGAAAATTCATCCATCTTGAAGGGCATCACAAGACGAACATTTTGACATAACATACACTCCATTTGGACCAACATGCACCAAGCTGTGACCTCACGAACATGCCAACTAATTGTTAACAGACAGCTAGTGCTCAAACACTAACACCACGAAGCAGTCTTGCCACGAAGATTAAGACATCTATATGAACACCAACATGCATGAAACTGATGCTAACATGTAGAGCACTTCGAGACGAACATTTCGATATATCATATGCGCGAAATGGGGCACCGAGCACAAAGTTACCACATGATTAAGGAGGCAATAAATTTACGCAGATTAGGGACTTAGTGAAATATATTCCTCCGAAAAAGTCAAACATGGACGGAGACGTGCGGGGCGGAGGGATCCGGGATTGGGTGTGTCGTGGAATTGGCACGGCAGATGTCCGGTTTAGAGGACTTAGGTGTGAGGCCATCCCGCGGGTTAGCTTGAAGGGGTTAAAAGCACACAAAGGACATAGAAGGTTTATACTAGTTCAGCCCCTTCGATGAAGGTAAAAGCCTACGTCTAGTTTGGTGTGGTATTGCTCGAGCGTCGATGAAGAGGGAGCGGATCGCTTGCTTGTGTCTCGATGTGTTGTTGCCTATCCTTGAACCGTCGCCGGGTCGTGCTTTTATATAGCAGGCGATGCCCGGTCCGGTTTACAGAGTCCTGAGGCCGGTTCATAATCGTGTCCGCCTCGGTCTCTACTCTTTCTATCTTTCACTTCAAGTTACATGATATGACGGTTTACAGACCGTAAGCTTTACACATGGGCCCTAAGCCTCTATGGGCCGTAACCTCTGGTTCATATTCTATTGGGCTTATGATAATACAACTATGTTAGTATAATCCGGATCTTCCTGGCCGGTTTATACCTCCTAGTAATATCCCTGACATTAGGCCCCAGATTGATTTGAACTTGTCCATGTCAGTCTTCTATGTCTTTGCATAAATTTCTTCTCCGCTGCTCCTCTGCTTCGTAAACCGGCCATGACGTCATCTCCGGGAATTATCTTAATCCGTCGTGACATCACCTCCGCATTTATTGCTCACCTCTGTTTGTTACCTTTGTTAAATGCCATCCCGAAAATCGAGGCGACAGCGTAATATTTATCTAATCTCTGACCTCCTTGATTCCCGCGGTTGCCGTTTCTCCTCTTCGGCTTATAAATACCGCTGGGGCCTGCCTTCATTTCCCCTTTCTGCCTTCGTCTTCCTCCGTCGCTCGAAGCTCCGCCGCTGCTCTTCGAGACCGTCGCCGTCGTCGAGCCAGGCCGCTGCATCACCCTGAATTGTGTCCAGAGCAACTCACCGCCGTCCACTTGTTCATCAGGTATTCCTTCTTCCTCACTGTAGATCCCAATCTAGGGTTCCTTCCATAGCTTCCGCCATGAAACTTTGAAGCTTCGCTGTTCATCTGTGGGTTAACCTTGCCGTAGATTCAAACCTTACTTAGATTTGTTTTGAGTGCGCTCCTGCTCCGCGCTCACGCCTTTAGTTCCTCTAGCTTAATAGCTTAGATTTGATTTGTAGAAAACCTCCGCGGTTCTTCCTGTATAAGACTTGCATATATTTCATCTTTTTCTTATGTCTCAGATCCATTTTTACTTCAGCCTTCTATTGAAACTGGTTCTTCGCATTGTAGATTTGTAGCTCACTCACCGGTTTAATCAATCATATGTTCCCTTCGACAGTCTAGATGTAATCATGTACCTTGTAATTGACGGTTCAGCGTCTGCCTTCTCTATCATCATAATCCGGTAGCTACCTTACACTTATATGCTCCCGGACTAGTAATACCATTAGCCCCTTGTGTAAACCGGTGATTTAGATCCACAATCTTATATAATGCTCCAGCTTAATTGTAGCAATTGGTAAACCGGATTCTGTATTGTATTTTTCAGCATTTCCTTATTCCGAACGATGGCCAAGCAGTTTGTCGCTTGCAACTGGGCTCCTTCCCGCATTACTGAAGAGGATCTAACGAACGCCGCTTCAATCGGTATCCTGGGGTCCTAAAGAGGTTCTGAAATGGTGAGCCCCAGGAGATGAGTGTCCACCTACTCCTAAGGAAGGAGAGGTCATTGTTTTCTTTGATCACCTGGCCCGGGGTTTTAGCCCTACCGGTTCAAAATTCTTCCGGGACGTGCTAGCTGCCTTTTAACTCCATCCTCAAGACGTAGGTCCGAACTCTATATCAAATGTCTGCAATTTTCATGTTTTCTCAGAGCATATCTTCAAGAAGAACCATCAGTGGATCTGTTCAGAGACTTTTTCCATTTAAACCGGCGGACAGAGTTTTCTGACGGGCCGCATCAAGAACTGGGCGGCGTCAGTATTCAAAAGAGAAAAGATGTGAGCTTCCCTCACGCTGCCCTTCACACGCACCCCAAGGAATGTAACCAATCGTGGTTCTATTGCATAGATACTTCGCCTGAAGGAGAAAACCCACTGCCGGGTTACCATGAATATTGCCTACCCGAGGATCATCCCCTGCCGCAGTGCCTCAGTGCTCCAGACCGTGCCCGGTTTGCCCGTCAACTTTCTAAGCTTAGGGCCTTTATGGCCAACGGCTTAACCGGAGTAGACTTTGTTCGCTGTTGGCTTGCCTGGAGCATTCTTCCACCGAGCCGGCGTTCTGGCCTGATGTACGAGTATACCAAAAACCGGATGATCCTCAGCGCCACATTGACATAATCCTTCCTAAGAAAGAAGTCGCTGAATCCGCAAAGTAGATGCTCAACATCTCTATGGAAGAATGTAGCCGGACCGGTTTAGCTCCATTCTATGAAAACAATAAACCGCCAGCAGTAAGTCCTTTCTGATCTTTTTCTGTTTGTTCTGATCCGGCCATATCAATTGTCTTCCATTTATTTCCTATCTTTTGCACAGGCCAACGACCCCTTCTGGAAGAGAAAACCTCAAGATAAATCGGCCAAACAACCACGCCGGAAAACGTATGATGTTAAGAAGAAGAAGGCGGTTGCTGCCTCCGGCTCACATCCCAAGGAAGATGATCCGGATTCCGAGGTACGAGTTGATCCTGATATGTTTTAATCTCCCTTTATCCAAATTTATGTTAACAATGCCTTTCCGCAGGATCTGGCTGAAGGAAGTAAAGCGGCGGAAGTTGAAGTAATCTCTCTCTCTCTTCAGACTCAGATCCCCTGCCCCCCAAAATTCGCCGGGTGTCCCGGATATACCCTTTTTCTCATCCTTACGCTCAATTGGACCCCAAATTTCTTTTGAAGAAGCAGCAGCATGAGGCGCGCCGGACCACACGCCATAGTGGCCATGTAGTGGAGTCCTCCGGAATACCTCTCACTCCAGCTCGTAGGCGCCGCTCTGAGGTTTTACTTTCTCCAACTCTCCTTCATCCAAAAGCCGGGCTCATACATAAACCGCTTAAACTGTCTGATCCTAACTATCAGGAGGCTCCTTTGTCCTCTTCTGGCGAGTCGACTGCTACACAGGTCCTTGTGCTGAAGACCGTGCCTGGGTAAGCCCTTTTCAACATCCGGTTTATCTTTATCTTTGTATCTTGATGATTCTCATAATTCCTTTGATTTTCTCCAGCAAGCCGAAGCCTAGCAAGAAGGCGAAAGCAACCAAAGCGGCTGCCGAGACTGCTACCGTTGAACCGGCCGCTGATCCGGATGAAGTTATCCTTCCAGAAGATAATCCTGTAGCTCAGTTTGATGACCCTATTCCCATGGATCGTGACGATATTGCTGCTCCGGAGGATGTTAATACGGAGGATATAGTTGAACCTGCGAGTCCTGTCCGGGTTAGCTCTCCTCGGGCTAACCTGGCTCCTGCTAGCCCGGCGCCTACTGCTGCTCCTATCCAACCGACTATCGCTTCATCAGCGGATTGTGAGATTACCGGATTAGGCTTTACCGCTCCTGCTGATCCTGTCATCTTGGCCAAGCACACTGCCAAAGAGGAAAAACTTCAACAAGAAAGAGGCAAGTGGAGCACGGACTTATCCAGCTATGCCCAGTTAAGTGCCCAGGAACTTCATTCCGGGTATTTGAACCGGCTCTTTACCAGCCGCGATTATGAATCCGGGTTGGTTAACATGATGAAGGATAAGTACGAGGTAACTTTCTTAACTTGTCTCTGTTTTTGTGTTCTTTGCAATCCTGTCTTTAGGCCATAGTAGCCCCCAAGTGCCGGTTTAGCTTTGTTGTAGGTGAACCGGGACTTCCAATGTATCTGCAAATGAACTTACATTAGCCCCCAAGTGCCAGGGGTATAACTTGTTTTATGCGCTTGGGACTTGTCTCAAATCTGTTTTGGTACTTCAACTGCACATTAGCCCCCAAGTGTCAAGTGGATAACTTGTTTATATACTTGAGACTTGATTGACTTGTCTTTCTAACTCGTTTGATTTCCTTGTAGGCTGATTTGACCCAGAGGGCTGCAGAGATAACTGAACTCCGGAATAGATTGGCTGCTACTGAAACTGCTTCTGCCAAAACCAAGGAAGAGCTTGTGCTGAACTTAACCAGCATAGAAAAATTGAAAAAGGACTTTAAAACGGAGCGGTCCGCCTGGGAGGTGTAGAGGAATGCTCTTGAGAAAAGAGCAAAGGATGTTGAGGCTGTCCTTAACCCGGTTACGCAAAGAGTTGACCGGTTTAAGACAGCAAATAGAACTTATGACCTCTGCTATCTTTGGTGAGCACTCAACTGTATATGCTTTTCATCTTTGCAATCCTTGTTCTGCTCCTGTTTAACTTTAACAAACATATTCAGGGCGACGTATAACTCATCTTGGAGATGATGTCCGGAAGAAGCTCAAGGCCTCTTATACCCTGGTGGAGCAGCTGTATTCCGACGCTGAAAGGGTTATAAGTGCAATGTCCCATCAAAAACCAGCCCCAACTACTATCCAAGGTACTTTGGAGAAGCTATCTGTCCTACCTGTGCGCCTTGTGGAAGTAAAGAAATCTGCTGCACGGGCTGGCTCTCTTATAGCACTGACCCGGGCCAAGGCATGGGTTCCGGACATTGATCCGGAAGAGGCCATGAACGGATATTCTACTAATAAGGAAGATGGATCCTCCTTCTCTGCCGAGGACCTCCGTTCCTTAACCAAAGAGATGCTCCCACTCGCCAGCAAACTTGCCGATGAAGCAGATCTGACCAGGTATCATCCGACATATGACTTAAAAAATGAACGGGTGGAGCGGCCGGTTTATGATACCGAGAATCTTGTCCCGCCAGTGCGTGGCCATACTTTCGCTCCAGATATTTATCCGTCTGATCTTATTACTGAGGAAATGTACTTCCGTGCACTCTCCAAGATTGACTGGCGCGTTCCTGATTTCCAGCCACTTCCTGAAGATGAAGAAGATCCGGAACAAGCCGACCCTCAGCCTTCGCAGCGTGAAGAGGAATCATAAACCGTCCGGTTTAATTCATAGATGCCGAATACTTTTTCAAAAAACTTTATTCCGTTCGGGCCTGCAAGTGCCTTGTAATAGGATAGTTCGAAATATTGTCTTTGTCTCAATTCGTATGTCACAGCTTGACTTGGCGTCTGCCAATTTTAATCCCTTGTCTGCTATGGTTGATCCGTCTATGTTATCTGCGTCTGCATAAACAATGCTAGAAAGATGTCCTGGCGGTTTACCACCAGACCTATTATATTACTCCCATAGACATATATTGAAAGAGTATCTGCTTTATACCCAAAAATACTGCATACCTTTGATTAAGTGTGTCTGACATCCTTAATCTGGTAGGCATAATTGCATGTGTAGATTCTGATGAGGCTCTTGGCTCTCTTGGCATTTGCCTGATGATTGTTCCGGGTTATGATAAACGTCGGTTTAAATCATGCTGGTGTTTATGACCCAGACTTTAAACTCATGCTGGTATTCATGACCCAGACTTTTAACTTTGCAGATACGTGGTCAACTTTTAAGTTGCCCCATTCCGGATCAAAAAACTTGGTTAACCACAAAAACTTGCAAAATCGCAAAAAACAAAACATTGTTGGCAAATAAGACCATGTAGTCGAGGCTTTTTGCGAGCTGCCAGGCTCTAGGCTTTTTCTGAGCAACCTTTAAGCTGTAGGCATTTTTTAAGAGCGACTCTTTAGCTCTTGGCTTTTCACGAGCTGCCAGGCTCCATATTTGAGGCTTCTGATTCGAATACGATCAGTAAACCGGACCAAAGGGGTTAAGCTAGGATTCGAATACGATCATGTAGCCCCCAGTGGCCTTGAGATTTTGCCGATCAATGGATTCGAATACGATCCAAGGCGGACCCAAGCGGGGTATAAGCTATGATTCGAATGCGATCATATATATTGGACCAAAGGGGTTAAGCTAGGATTCGAATACGATCCATAGCCCCCAGTGGCTTTGAGATTTTGCCGATCAATGGATTCGAATACGATCCAAGGCGGACCCAAGAGGGTTTTAAGCTATGATTCGAATGCGATCATATATACTGGACCAAAGGGGTTAAGCTAGGATTCGAATACGATCCATATCCCCCTAGTGAGTTTGCTTATGTTCTCTTTGGTATGAATACGACCTATGTTTGAACAGGAAGCCCCCGGGTAACCGTAGAGGCAGGGTACCTATATGAGAGTTGCGCTTGTATGGCAAACCTTGTTTGGTCCCTTATAGAATTGTCCTGCATATCAAAATAGATTGATCAAAGCATCTTGTTTTCTTGATGAAAATAATATATATCAAGAGAAATAAACTCTAGATGGATATCACCTGAATGAACTCCCATAAGACACTTATATTTGAAGAATATGGCTGATTCCCCTATTTACCGGGGCGCCGGTTTATTTATTAATCATAATATATACAGGATACATGAAGCGGAGCCCATGGCTTAACTATAGTAAGGCCGCAGAAGAGCAATGTTCCATGGCCTCTTCGTCTCTTCCTCTGCTGTCCGCGAGTCTTTATGTTCTCGAACGTCCACCAGGTAGTATGAACCATTGTGTACATTCTTGCTGACCACAAAGGGTCCTTCCCAAGGTGGGGATAATTTGTGCATATCTGTCTGGTCTTGGATGAGCCGGAGCACCAGGTCCCCCTCCTGGAACGTCCTAGTCTTAACCCGGCAGCTTTGATATCTGCGCAGGTCTTGCTGATAGATTGCGGATCGTGCCGCTGCTATGTCACGCTCCTCATCCAGCCGGTCTAAGTTGTACTGTCTTGCTTGCTCATTGGCCGCTTCAACATAAGCTGCCACCCGTGGTGAGTCGTGCCGGATATCACTAGGGAGAACTGCTTCAGCACCATACACCATGAAAAAGGGCGTATAGCCTATAGACCTGTTAGGTGTAGTGTTGATACTCCAGAGGACAGAAGGTAACTCCTCAACCCAGCACCCTGGTGTTCTTTGCAAGGGAGTCATAAGCCGGGGCTTGATGCCTCGCAAGATCTCTTGGTTGGCCCTTTCAGCTTGACCATTGGATTGAGGGTGAGCTACTTAAGATACATCCAGGCGAATATGCTCCATTTGGAAAAAATCTTCCATCTCTCCTTTAGATAGATTGGTGCCATTATCAGTAATAATGCTGTGTGGAAAGCCAAACCGGTAAATTACCTTTTTGATGAATTTAACCGATGTTGCCGCATCACACTTACTGACAGGCTCTGCCTCAATCCACTTTGTAAACTTGTCCACTGCCACCAACAGGTGGGTTTTCTGATCTTGGGATCGTTTGAAAGGTCCAACCATATCCAACCCCCAAGTCGAAAACGGCCAAGTAATTGGAATCATCCGTAGCTCCTGTGCCGGAACAAGAGCACGCCGTGAAAATTTCTGACAAGCATCGCATCTCCGGACTAGATCCTCCGTATCAGCATGGGCCGTTAACCAGTAAAACCCATGACGAAAATCCTTGGCTACCTGTGATTTTGAACCGGCGTGATGACCACAATCTCCTTCATGTATCTCTCGAAGAATATCACTACCTTCTTCTGATGATACACAGCGCTGAAATGCCCCAGAAACACTGCGGTGAAGAAGTTCTCCGTTAACGATAGTCATAGATTTGGATCGCCGGATTATCTGCCTAGCTTCCACCTCATCATCTGGCAACTCTCCTCGGCTCACGTACGCCAAGTAAGGGAGTGTCCAATCCGGAATAACATGAAGCACTGCAACTAGCTGCGCTTCCAGATCAGGAACAGCCAAATCCTCCCCCGATGGTACCTGAACTGATGGACTGTGTAATTCTTCCAAGAAAGTATTTGGTGGCATCGGTTTACGCTCAGAGCCCAGCCGACTTAGAGCATCGGCCGCTTCATTTTTCCGCCGGTCTATGTGATCCACCTGATATCCTTTGAAACATCCTACAACCGCTTCAACTTCCCGCCTGTAAGCTGGCATGAGCAGATCTTTAGAGTCCCACTTGCCAGACACTTGTTGCGCCACCAGATCTGAATCACCAAAGCAATTGACCCGTTTCAAGTTCATCTGCTTAGCCATTCGTAACCCGTGAAGGAGAACTTCATACTCATCAGCATTGTTGGTGCAAGGGAACATTGGTCGGAGGACATAACAAAACTTGTCACCTCGTGGGGAAGTTAACACGACTCCAGTCCCCGAGCCTTCTAATTTCCATGAACCGTCGAAGTGAATAGTCCAATATGTATGATCCTCGGCATCTTGATCTGTAGATAAACATAACACGGTCTAGCCATGAACTTGGCGTAAACCGGTCTCCCAAACAGAGCATGATATGGGCTCCTGATCATTACAACCTCAAAGGTTACTGTCTCTGACCTAGAATCCTGCTCATCCCCAAAGGTGACTTCTAGATCAATTTTCTCAACTGGGTAAGCCGATTTACCTGGCA
This sequence comes from Secale cereale, assembly GCA_902687465.1. Taxonomy (NCBI): domain Eukaryota; kingdom Viridiplantae; phylum Streptophyta; class Magnoliopsida; order Poales; family Poaceae; genus Secale; species Secale cereale. Next base: position 291,429,750 of record LR738711.1, read on the forward strand.
GCACTCCATGGAACACCGTGTTGGATTGTCTCAATTTCTTGTCTGTCAACCCCATACGACGAAAAGTCTCATAATATAAGATGTTGATGCTGCTGCCGCCATCCATGAGTACCTTTGTGAATTTGTAGCCACCCACCTGTGGTGCCACCGCTAGGGCCAACTGGCCCGGATTATCAACCCGTGGCGGGTGATCCTCTCTGCTCCACACAATAGGTTGTTCCGACCAACGTAGGAAACGTGGCGTTGCCGGTTCAACTGCGTGTACTGCTCGCTTCAGAATCTTTTGATCTCGTTTGCACAAACTCATGGTAAAAACATGATACTGTCCACTACTTAGCTCCTTCGGATTACTCTGATATCCGGATTGCTGCTGCTGCTGGCGCTGCTGATTGCTTTGGTTGTTGTAACCACCGTGACCATGCTGCTGGTTGCCTTGGTTGTTGTAACCACCCTGACCGTGCTACTAGTTGCCTTGGTTGTAGTTATTGTTACCACCATGATATCCTGATCCGGAAAGATAACCCTGGTAACCCAGACCCTGAAAGCCTGAACCCGAGCCACCGCCAGGGGGTCCCTGGTTATGTCTGGCTTCCCTCATGGCCTCTATCATGAACTTGCAATCCTTCCATAAATGTTTAGACGGGTGTTCCGGCATACTATGTTTAGGGCAAGGCTCATTCAACTGTTGTTCTAGACTGAGGAATTGCCCTTCACCACGAGGAGACGGTCTACCCTTGCGGCGCTGCCCGTTTCCCTGAACGTTGGTATTAGCCACAAAATCAGAACCACCCTCTGCTTTTCTCTTACCATTGTAACTCGTTCCTGCTGAATTAGCTTGCGCCAGTTTACCGGCCTTGTTTGCTTTCCCGGACTTGTCTCCATCTGCCTCTGGGTACTTAGTGTTATCAGAATCCCCATATTTCACCAGAGCACTCATGAGCGTGCCCATGTCATTGCAATCGTGTTTGAGCCGTCCTAACTTCAGTTTCAGAGATTCAAACCGTACTGGGGTTGATACTATTGGAAGATTGCAGGATTTCTGATACTCGCCGCACCTAGCTGCTAGTGGACTCCTGCTCTCCCTGAACACATGCCGCTAAGTCTACCACTGACATTGGCTGCTTACACGTGTCTTTGAAATTTTTGATAAACTGGTGACGCAACTCACCCCATGATCCGATGGAATTGGGTGGTAAGCCCTTTAACCATGTCCGGGCTGTACCATCAAGCATCATGGTAAAGTACTTGGCGCATGCTGCTTCATCCACATCAAGAATCTCCATAGCCATCTCATAACTGTCAACCCACGCCTCGGGAGCCAGATCCACTATGTAGTTGGGTACCTTGCGCGGGCCTTTGAAGTCCTTGGGCAATTTCACGCTTCGTAAAGCGGGGATGAGACACTGTCCCCCAAAGGACCTTGCCGTGACTCCTGTTTCTGCTGTGGTCGGATGAACCGGTGTCATTTGACGGGTATCCTCGCGGGCGGTATGTCTGGCCCGGTCTACCGCCTCTTGGGCATGCGCTTCAGCTCCTGCCGGATTATCCTGCCTGTGACGGTGACGTCTCCGCTCGCTGCTAGACACTGCATGTTCATCCCAGTGCCTAGTGTAACTCCAGCTATGGCGGGGGTTGAATGAATCATCTCCCTTCTGTAAGAGTATGCCTGATTCTGTGTCAGCGTTGTGTCCAGCAACTCCTTAGACCGGCGCGCTTCCATCGCCACGGGGGATGTCCCCTCAATGGGTAAAGCGGCCAGTCATGAAGCGGCGACGACAATGTTGTCCAACGGGTTAGAGTAATGGCCGAGAGGGGTGGGGATGTGCGTCGTGGGCACAACTTGACGATTCCGCTCTGCGACAGGCGGTTGAACCGGTGCGCCAGTTCCCGGGGCTCCTCCCCGGTTTACCTCTAGGTTATTGCTGGCTGCCGCTCCTGGTGTGCCAAAGAGATTCATCGTCTCATAAACCGGCGGTAGACGAGTTTGCTGCCTTCTGTACCTTACCTCCTGTGCAGAAGTCTGATCCACCCTGAGCCAGAAAGCTTGGGAGTCTAGCTCTTCTTGCCTCGTAGCTATCATGGCTTTCTTTGCGTCTAGATCTCGTTTTGCCCGCTCAATCCGGCCCTTCAGCTGAAGGATCTCCGCATCATGTTGCGCCTTGTTGGCAGGAGCTATTTCCACTATTGCGCGTGCTGTTAACTCCTCGACCAAGGTGGATAGAACGTCAGAGGGTGAGGGGGCTTGACTGCCCGCCCCTGCACCAGCTACCTCTACTGTGAACGCCCCGGTCACCGTGGGCTGCTGCATAGACTGTGATCCGGCCATGAAGACAGCCACCCGGTTTGGCGGATCAAAGGGGTCCGGAATACTGTCACCATCGTATATACCCTCGGATCGGCCATCCTGCAACAGATACAAAGATTCAGTCTCCCCGGATGAAGATTCATCGTCAGAATAGACAACTATCTTGCTACTAGACTCTGATCCGTCCTCGGCTTGGACTCCATGTATTGCTCCAACAAAGACACGTTTCACGGCGGGCTGAATCCGGGCCGATCTCGCACGCTGAGCCGGCTCGATGATGTTGGGGAAGATGTCCAGCTCAGGTCCCGGTTCACCAATCTTGCCGATGAAGACGTGGATGCCGCCGAAGGGGACCCGGTAACCGTATTCGATTGAATCGGCCTCGGGGCCCCAACCTGCGTCGTCGATGTAGATCTGGCTGCAGCGACTCTTGGTCATCCGGCCCACCGCGTAACCCTTGAGTCCTTCAAAGCTGCCCTTCAAGAACTCGAAACCATCGTGCGATAGCCCCATGGTGGGAGCCAACTGTCGTGGAATTGGCACGGCAGATGTCCGGTTTAGAGGACTTAGGTGTGAGGCCATCGCACGGGTTAGCTTGAAGGGGTTAAAATCACACAAATGACACAGAAGGTTTATACTAGTTTGGCCCCTTCGATGAAGGTAAAAGCATACGTCTAGTTTGGTGTGGTATTGCTCGGGCGTCGATGAACAGGGAGCGGATCGCTTGCCTGTGTCTCGATGTGTTGTTGCCTATCCTTGAACCGTCAGCGGGTCGTCCCTTTATATAGGAGGCGACACCCGGTCCGGTTTACAGTGTCCCAAGGCCGGTTCATAATCGTGTCCGCCTCGGTCTCTACTCTTTCTATCTTACACCTCAAGTTACATGATATGACGGTTTACAAACTGTAAGCTTTATACATGGGCCCTAAGCCTCTATGGGCCGTAACCTCTGGTTCATATTCTAGTGGGCTTATGATAATACAACTATGTTAGTATAATCCAGATCTTCCTGGCCGGTTTATACCTGCTTGTAATATCCCTGATAGGGTGGCCGTTTGGATCGGGGACCGATGGATCTGGTCCCGATCCGGCCGGATCCGGTCCGGCGGCGGCGGCTCGCCGCAGTGGCGGCCGGAGACGGTAGGGAGGCGGTGCCGGAGCTCGCCGGCAGCGTGGGCGCGTGGCGTGGATGAGGTGGGGCGGTGTGGTCGGCGTTGGAGGCGGAGACAAAGAAGCGGCGGCGCGGCCGGCGATGGACGGCAGCCGGCGGCGATGAAGGAGATCGGCAGGACGAGGCCGGTGTGGAGGTGCGCGGTGGTGACAGTTGCCCGACGTGGCGCCGGCAGGCGCGAGCTGTGCACGGGGACGCGTGTGCTAGGCGGCGGGAGATGCTGGCCGTGGGGGCCGTCTACGGGCCAGGCGGGCCCGCGACACTGGTGGCGGTGGATGGCAGCGATCCACCACGTGGCGTCGTCTGATTCGCCCGGGCGCATCCGGCGAACGTGTCTGGCGCGACCTGGATGCGTCTGTCGGCGCGGGGAGTTCGGGGCTAGGGTTCTACCCGAAAATGGAGGGGATGGAGCCTTTTTATAGGTAGAGGGAGCTAGGAGTGTCCAAATGAGGTGTGGTTTCTTCCCACACGATCAAGATCCGACGACCGAGTGGATTCAGGTGGTTGTGCTGGGCTAGTGGGCTGGTGTGGAGGGGTGCTGAGCCAAAAGATATAGATGTTTTTAGCCCACGTGGTTAACCGTTGGAGTATCAAACGACCTCCATCGAGGCGTTGTACCGGTGATATACCAAGACCACTTGACAACCCTCGGCCCATTCCGAGGATTTTTTTAACCCACTCACGAAACAAAGGCTTGAGAGGTATGACGAGCACGTGTGTGAGTGTCCGACCTCGAAACGGACAACGGAGAGGACGGAGACGATGCAACTACACACGGATGCAAGTCAGACTATGCCAATGCAATGCACATAATGAAAATGATATGGTGACATGCAACACACGCACAAGACAAAAACAAAGAAACCCAAAATGAAGAAAGAGCCTAGAATGGAATTGATTAAGTTAACGATGCATATATTGCCATAAAAGGAATTGTTACATCCGGGGCATTATAGAGGTGCTTATTGAATCCAAGCAGACATATGCACATTGGCAGAAGCTGGTATCTGGTGTGTTCATGGCTAGTCGAAAGCTCAAACAATATTTCCTTGTTCATCCCATCACTTTGGTTAGCTCTGCTCCCCTAGGGGATATTATTCAAAACAGAGAGGCCACATGTCGGGTAGCCAAGTGGGCCATTGAGCTTGCACCCCATGGTTTGAAATATATTCCTCAGGCGGCTATCAAATCTTAGGCACTTGTGGATTTCATCAATGACTGGACAGAGCTGCAGATGCGTGAGGATAAGCCGGACAACACATACTGGACTATTCATTTTGACGGATCCAGGCAATCTGAAGGCTCGGGGGCTGGAGTTGTCTTGACTTCCCCACGAGGTGATAAGTTTTCCTATGTTTTAAGATGATGTTCCCTTGTACTAACAATGCAGCGGAGTAAGAAGCCTTGCTCCATGGTCTTCAAAGGGCGAAAGAGATGAATCTAAGCCGGGTAAGATGCTTCGCTGACTCAGATTTGGTGGCTCAGCAAGTGTCAGGAACTTGGGATTCTAAGGATCCGCTCATGGCGGCTTACTGCCGGGCGGTTGATGCAATTGCTGGTCACTTCAAGGGCTATCAGGTGGAAGATATTGATTGCAGAAAAATTAGGCGGCTGATGCGCTAAGCCGGCTGGGATCTCAGCGTAAGCCGGTTCCACCTAACACTTTCCTTGACATTTTGAATAATCCTGCAATTATGTTGCCTACGGAGGAGGATCTTGCTATTCCTGACCCGGAAGCACAATTTCTAGCGGCTCTGCATGTTATTCCTGATTGGACAGATCCATATTCTTATATGACCCGGGGTGAGTTGCCTGAGGATGAAACGTTGGCTAGGCAGATAACCTGACGATCTAAGTCAATGACTACTTTCGATGGTGAGTTGCACCGATGCAGTGTCATGGGTGTGTTTCAATGTTGTATTTCTCCTGAGGAGGGCCATGAGATTTTACGAGAGATTCATGAAGGGGATTGGGGTCACCACGCCGGTTCTAAATCTCTTGTGGCCAAGGCTTTTCGTCACAGGTTTTATTGGTTGACGACTCATGCTGATGCAGAAGATCTGGTTAGCAAGTGTGACGGCTATCAAAAATTTTCCAGACGAGCTCATGTGCTGGCTCAAGAATTGATAATGATTCTAATTACTTGGTGATTTGTGGTCTGGGGGATGGATATGGTTGGGCCTTTTAAAATATCCAAGGATAAGAAGACCCACCTCTTGGTGGCTGTTGACAAATTTACAAAGTGGGTTGAGGCTGAGTCGGTCAGCAAGTGTGATGCAGTGACGGTGGTTCAATTTATCAAAAAGGTGATATTTCGTTTTGGATAACCTCATAGTATCATTACTGATAATGGTACTAATCTCTCTAAGGGTGCTATGAAAGAGTTCTGTCAACGAGAGAAAATTTGTCTTGACGTTTCATCTGTGGCTCACCCCTAGTCCAATTGTCAATCTGAAAGGGCAAATCAAGAAATCTTAAGAGGCATCAAGCCCCGGCTTATGGTCCCTTTGTAGAGGACGCCGGGTTGTTAGATTGAGGAGTTACCTTCGGTGCATTGGAATATCAATACTACTCCCAACAGATCGACGGGTTACACGCCCTTCTTCATGGTTTCTGGAGCAAATGCGGTTCTTCCTAGTGACATACGTCACGACTCACCCCGTGTGGCGGCTTATGTTGAAGCTGATAATGAACAAGCACTTCAGGATTACCTTGACCTCTTGGATGAAGATCGTGACCATGCGGCGGCTCGTTCGGTGATTTACCAGCAAGATCTACGTCATTATCACATTCACCGGGTTAAAACAAGAACCTTTCAAGAAGGCAATTTGGTGCTCCGGCTCATCCAGTATCAAACTGACATGCACAAGTTGTCCCCACCATGGGAAGGGCCTTTTGTGGACAACAAAAATCTGAACAACGGATCATACTACCTTATCAATGTTCGAGACCACAAGGACTCACGCACGTCGGACGAGGAGAGCCGTCGGCCGTGGACTATTTCTCATCTTCGACCTTATTACACCTGAGCCACCGGCTCTTGTGATGTACATACTTTTCTCAATGTATATATTATGATTAGAATAATGAAGCCAACATCCATGAAAATTCATGGCCTCTATCATTTCATTCTGAGTATCTGAGTCTTTATTATAAATTCATAAAATCACTTGGCGGCTTCGTGTCCATGGGACATAGCTATGCTTACCCTTTTGATCCGACTTATATGCCTTATTTCAACTAAACATGGGGGCTTCCTTCTCCCCCGAGCATAGCTTTGATTACCCTATGAGCTGGCTTATGGGCTGGACTGCAAACAACTATGGGTTTTTACCTAAGTTAAATGATTACCAAAGAGAACTTTCTATGATGAGTAGTTAAAACATATGTAATCCGCCTTAAAGGCTTATTAAAGGTCACTTGGGGGCTTCTTGTTCCATGAACACAGATGTACTTTCCCTTCTGGTCGGTTTGGAAGCCAAGTGTATTCGCCAAAAAAAATCGGGTTATCCTGCCTTTGTATGTTTGCCACTCCAACCAGGTAATCCTGGAATGACCCATTGTACTCTTTATAGTCAATCTTATAAATAACTTGAACTTGTCAAAGTTAAAAGGGCGATTGGTCATGTGAGTCCCGACTTACAGGGTTTGTATGAAGGATTAACTCAATGGCAGTGCGACCCTTTGAAAGCACTTGTTGTTACGGCTTGGCGGCCTATGAAAGCCTTGTCTTTTTTGTTCTATCTCATGTATCGTTTTGGTTTATATTTTTCTACCATATTAATAGATGGCTTATAAAGGTTCAGGCCATGTAACCTTCACCATTATGGCTCATATTTGAGCATATCCAGAGTTTGAATAACCCGGTCTGGTTTTGGAGAATAACTTGCCAGCTTGATTTGAGTGATCACTTGGGGTTTAGGCCCTGAGGCTCATTGGGTCATTGCCCTTTTCTACTGCATATGGTATGATAAACCGGTGGCTTAAACAGAATTCATATGTATGACTTTTGTTTATTCTATGGAGTTATGTGGTTTTGATAAACCGGCCGTGATTATGGACTCTTTTGTTATAAGTGGTTTGTATATGGGTATTATGACCCGTCCTGGGGTAAACTACCATGGCACTCGTGATCTGCTTCTGCGCAGGGAACAATGATAAGTATGATCTACATAATTGATGATATTATAAGCATAAGTGGCAAATCTTCAAATGATGGATCGGCAGCATTATGCAAATAAACACGCACTATAGCATGACAAATCAGAATTGTTCAACTAGCCTATTACAAGTGTTTTTTAGACGTAGCATCAAAATGATATGACTGGTAAACCGGCTCATAATATCACACTATTAGTCATGGTGGCTTGAAGCTTCCGGATCATCCTACATGTCTTCATCTTCAGCTCCTTGATTATCCATTGGCTGGAAGTCAGGCTTAGACCAGTTGATACCAGTCAAAGCTCTAAACACAGCTTCATCATCAATAATGTTGGATGGATCAAGGTCAGGAGCGAAGGAATGCTTACGCGTCGGTGGGATGAGATCCACCTCTTCATGAACCGGCGCCTTTATCTTATTGTTTTCAGCATCATAAGCCGCTTGGTATTGGGGCAGATTGGTATCCTCAGCCAGTTTGCTTGCTAACGGGCGCATTGCTCTTGCTATTGCTGCAAAGTCATCGGTGCTGAAGGGAGACCCATCTTCTTTTACACACTTCTCTAATGTTTCCTTGATGAGGGTTGGCGGATGTTTCTTATGAATAGCAGCAGCAATGGTCCGTTGAGCGCTAGTGTATATCTGCTCTACAAGAGTATAGACAACCTTAAGTTTGAAGCGCATGTCTGGGCCCAACTTGTCGCTTCGGGGACCTGCATTTGATAAGGTTATTAATAAACCCACAGATGATATGCTTGGCGGTATAAAGGAGTCATTTCCTTTACTTACGGAAGATGGCTGATGTCATACTGTTGATATGATACTTTAAATCGGACAGCTCATGAGTCATTAGCTTCAGGGCTACCTCTGCATCTTCTACTATCTTTAATAGAGCCGCCTTGTCGGTCTCCCGGCCATTTTTCTCACCACTAAAGTCCTGTTTCAAATTCTCAATAGTCTCCAAAGTCGATGTCATTTGTGTTTTAGCTTTAGAGATCTCAGATTGCTGAGTCTGAAGGTTCTGTTACAGATCTACTACATGGGAGTCTTTCAGGCTTAATTCAGACTGTGAGACAAAGAGCTTAAGCAACTATATGAGATTGTGATGATGATCTTATTTGAAGTCCCAAGCATAATATAAAGTATTTTACTTGGCACTTGGGGGATAATGTACATTGCTCTTTTTCAAGACAGCTTTTAAATGACCCGCCTAATGCCTTTCAACTACAGAGGACTCATGGGGGCTACAAGTCTGGAGCTTTATTCATTATTATGCTGATAATTCCCGGCTTCACTTATCAGTTTAAGCCGGCCCTTGGGGGCTACAAGTGTGAAATTGAACAGTACTATGTGAAGTCCCGGCTAAACTTATCAGGTTAAGCAGGCCCTTGGGGGCTACATATGCAAAGTTGAAATTAGGACCGAAATTCCCGGCTTGGCTTCACATTTTAAGCCGGACTTTCGGGATTACTTGTTTTTGAGTTGGCTGTTACAACATGCCATGCTATCATATAAGCTATCTAAAGTCTACTGTATATTCAATTCTATCATACAAAGTAGCCTTGGCGGCTGGTATGAGCATATTTATTTGGGGAGTATTGCATGGCTTACCTCAAAATGCTCCTTAATGTGATTGACCAAGCCGGCCTCAAAGTCACGACTGGTGTGAAGGCGGTTTCAGTAGCCGAAATGAATCTCCTGAGCATTGAACTGGGCATAGCTTTCCAAGTCAAGCTTCCACTTGCCTTTACCAGCAGCCATAATTTCTTCTTTGGCGCTGTGCTTGGCTAAGACAGTGTGATTACCTGGGGCTGTATAAGCCATCCCAGTAACTAAGACATCTTCAGTTTCCTGAGCTGGTTGAGCAAGGCTGGGCGGCTTAGCAGGCTCCGGGTCAACATTCATAGCGTCCATGGTGACATTATGCTCTTCTGGTGGTGGATCATCCATGGCTGCTTCAGAAGTCTGGTGAAAAGACCCAGACATGATATGTGTCTCCGGTTCAGTGACCTTGGGTTCTTCTGCTGATTCATTTTCTGCTTCTTGCTGGGTTTTGCTACAACCCTGAAAAGAATAATACATGCTGAGATTAGTATATCAATTGAATAAGGTATTAAAACATGCAATTTTAAATGTTCTCACCCCGGAATAGTCTTAAACACAGGAATCTGAGTTCCAGTGGAGTCACCAGAAAAAGAATGAGAGGTGCCCTGATAATTTGAGTTAGATGGGTTAAGAGGCTGTCGAATAAGACCTGTTTTTGGAAACGGTAAGCTTGAAATTTGTGAAACCTCTACTTGACGCTTGCGACGAGGCGGCGTGTTGGGCAAGCAGGAGGAGAGGACCCTGCCACTGGTATTCTAGGTTGTGCGACGGACTTCATGCTGCTGCTTCTTCAAAATAAAGTTGGGATCCAAGTAAGCTAAAGGGTGAGAAAACCTTACTTTTCCGCACACTTGACGAACTTTTTTCTCTGGCAAGGGTTCTGAGCCGGAGGAAAGGACAATTACCTCTTTGACATCTGTATGGCTGGCCTCCGCATCATCCTGATAACAAGCCATGTCAATAAGATGAACAAAAAGAGAGCCCAGGGAGTCAAGTTCTACCTCCGACTCAATATCATCCAAGTCAAAAAGCTCAGAAGTATATGATTTCTTCTTAGCCGGCTTTTTTGAAGCCTTAGTCTTGGTTTGAGTCTTTTTGACCATTTTTTCGACAAGCTTCTTGGTACAGAAGGAAGAGTCAGCCTTAAAATAATCAGCTGAAATAAGAAAATAGGCTCATGGAATTAATGGATAAACCGGAGGTTGATTAAAGGCACTTACAGCTGGAGGTTTATTGTGGGTGTAAAATGGAGCCAATGTAGTTAAGCGGCAAGTTTCCATGGTTTCATTCAGCAATGTCTTGGTCATCTTATTGATGTCTTCGTCAGTCAATAGGATCTGGCCATAAAGGCTCGGAGCTTTGAAAAGACTGGCATATACTTTTTACGTTCTGATGTGCAGATACTGTCAGGAAGAGGGTGTATGTTGCTAAGCCAGCTGGAGCGGTAAACCGACAGAGAATTTTCCCCTTCTGGAGAAGTGTCTTGGCAGTAAAACCAAGTCTGGTTCCAGTCTTTGGGATGACTGGGTAGTGTGGCAGCTGGGAAAGTGGCGTCTTTCCGTCACAGAATAGAAATGCCTCCTAACTCTAGGCTGGGGCCATCAGTGAACTCAGTCTGGCGGTTTAAATAAAGAAAATCCCTGAATAGTTCCAAAGTGGGATCCTATTGAAGATATGCTTCGCAGAATACTTGAAAATTGCAGATATTTGGGATAGAATTGGGCCCAATATCTTGAGGATGGAGCTTAAAAAAGTAAGGCACATCACGAAAGAATTTAGAGCCGGGAGGGTGAACCCTCGGTTCATATGATCAGTAAAAATAATAACCTCGCCTTCCTTGGGCCGAGGAGGAGATTTTGTGCTTGGGACTCTCCATTGAATGACATCCTTTTTGTCTAAGACTTTCCCCAATGACCCGGGAAATTACCCAGTTGCAAGAAGTGATGGTTTTAGCTTTAGACATTGTTTGAACTACAAAGGAAAGGTTGCCGATTTAAAGATTATGCTATTCAATCAGACTGATGATTCAAAAACAAAGTGCTAAAAATGACTGGCGAGTTGATCCAGAAAATAAACATTGAAGTACACAGATATCCATACTGGCGCTTTAATAGAGGGTTATTGGTACTCACCGGTATTGCCGGGTCATCAGAGATCTAGTGCCATATGTTGAATCATGGTCTAGGATATAAGCCGCCATAGCAGTTATGGTACTTGAAGTTTATCAAGTGGAAATTTCACTAAGTATTGGACAAACAGATTTCGTAAGCTGAAGATATGATTTTGGTAGCAGTTCAGAAAAGACAGGAAAATTCCAAACCTAAGGTGGCGACAACAGAAAAGTTTGGGTACTCTGATGAAACCTTCTACAAAGAGATGCTATTCTGATAGTAAAAAGGAGTGCTAAGCTACTACCATGCAAAGTCATGGCCATTCAGGTCAAAAGCTATGAGGGTTGAATAAAACAATGAAAAACGGAAAAGAACTATGACGAACAGATGAAACCCTAATGCAAATCTGAGGCACAACGAGAAAATGTTGGGGAACGTATTATTTCAAAAAATTCCTACGATCACGCAAGATCTATCTACTAGATGCATAGCAACAAGAGGGGAGAGTGTGTCTACGTACCCTCGTAGACCGGGAGCGGAAGCGTCTAGTGACGCGGTTGATGTAGTCGAACTTCTTCGCGAGCCAACCGATCAAGCACCGAACGTACGGAGCCTCCGCATTCAGCACACGTTTAGCTTGATGACATCCCACGAGCTCTTGATCCAGTACAGCCTCACGGGAGAGTTTGGTCAGCACGACGGCATGGTGACAGAGATGATGAAGCTACCGGCACAGGGCTTCGCCTAAGCACTGCAACGGTATGACCGAGGTGTATTTCTGTGGAGAGGGTCACCGCACACGGTTGGGAGAGATCAAGTGATCAACTTGTGTGTCTATGGGGTGCCTCTACCCCCGTATATAAAGGAGTGGAGGAGGGGGAGGGCCTGCCCTCTCTATGGCGCGCCCTAGGGGAGTCCTACTCCCACCGGGAGTAGGATTCCCCGTTTCCTACTAGAATTAGGTCCCCTTCCAAGTAGTAGGAGTAGGAGAGAAGGAAAGGGAACATAGAAGAGAAGGAAGGAGGGGGCGCAGCCCCTCCCCTTAGTCCAATTCGGACTAGGACTTGGGGGTCGCAGCCTTCCTCTTCTCTCTTTCCCCTAAAGCCCAATAAGGCCCATATACTCCCCGGCGAATTCCCGTAACTCTCCGGTACTCCGAAAAATAACCGAATCACTCGGAACCTTTCCCATGTCCGTATATAGTCGTCCAATATATTGGTCTTTACGTCTCGACCATTTCGAGACTCCTCGTCATGTCCCCGATCTCATCCGGCACTCCGAACTACCTTCGGTACATCAAAACACATAAACTCATAATACCGATCGTCATCAAACGTTAAGCGTGCGGACCCTACGGGTTCGAGAACTATGTACACATGACCGAGACTCATCTCCGGTCAATAACCAATAGCGAACGTGGATGCTCATATTGGCTCCTACATATTAAGATCTTTATCGGTCAAACCGCATAACAACATACGTTGTTCCCTTTGTCATTGGTATGTTACTTTCCCGAGATTCGATCGTCGGTATCACTATACCTAGTTAATCTCGTTACCGAGAAGTCTCTTTAATCGTTCCGTAATACATCATCTCGTGACTAACTCATTAGTCATTTGCTTGCAAGGCTTACTATGATGTGTATTATCGAGAGGGCCTAGAGATACCTCTCCGACACTCGGAGTGACAAATCCTATTCTTGATCTATGCCAACACCACAAACACCTTCGGAGACACCTGTAGAGCATCTTTATAATCACCCAGTTACGTTGTGACGTTTGATAGAACACAAGGTGTTCCTCCGGTATATGGGAGTTGCATAGTCTCATAGTCATAGGAACATGTATAAGTCATGAAGAAAGCAATAGCAGTAAAACTAAACGATCATAGTGCTAAGCTAATGGATGGGTCTAGTCCATCACATCATTCTCCTAATGACGTGACCCCGTTGATCAAATGACAACTTATGTCTATGGTTAGGAAACATAACCATCTTTGATCAATGAGCTAGTCTAGTAGAGGCATACTAGGGACACTTTGTTTTGTCTATGTATTGACACATGTACTAAGTTTTCGGTTAATACAATTCTAGCATGAATAATAAACATTTATCATGATATAAGGAAATAAATAATAACTTTATTATTGCCTATAGGGCATATTTCCTCCAGTCTCCCACTTGCACTAGAGTCAATAATCTAGTTCACATCTCCATGTGATTTAATACCGATAGTTCATATTGTTATGTGAATAACACCCATAGTTCACATCGCCATGTGACCAATACCCAAAGGGTTTACTAGAGTTAATAATCTAGTTCACATCGCTATGTGATTAACACCCAAGAGTAGTAAGGTGTGATCATGTTTTGCTTGTGAGAGAACTTTAGTCAACGGGTCTGACACATTCAGATCCCTATGTATTTTGCAAATTTCTATGTCTACAATGCTCTGCATGGAGCTCCTCTAGCTAATTGCTCTCACTTCCAATATGCATCCAGATTGATACTTAGAGCCATCTGGATTTGTATAAATCTTGCATCGGTGTAACTCTTTACGACGAACTTTTTACCACCTCCATAATCGAGAAACATTTCCTTAGTCATCCAGTAACTAAGGATAATTTTGACTGTTGTCCAGTGATCTACTCCTGGATAACTTTTGTACCTCCTTGCCAAACTCATGGTAAGGTACAAAACATGTTTGGTACACAACATGGCATACTTTATAGAACCTATGGCTGAGGCATAGGGAATGACTTTCATTCTTTCTCTATCTTCTGCCGATGTCGGGCTTTGAGTCTTACTCAACTTCATACCTTACAACTCAGGCTAGAACTCCTTCTCTGACTCATCCATTTTGAACTACTTCAAAAACTTGTCAAGGTATGTACTCATTGAAAAAACTTATCAAGCGTCTCGATCTATCTCTATAGATCTTGATGCTCAATATGTAAGCAGCTTTACCGAGTTTTTCTTTGAAAAAAAAACTTCTTTCAAACACTCCTTTATGCTTTCCAGAAAATTCTACATCATATCTGATCGACAATATGTCATTCACATATACTTATCAGAAAGGTTGTAGTGCTCCCACTCACTTTCTTATAAATACAGGCTTCACCGCAAGTCTGTATAAAACTATATGCTTTGATCAACTTATCAAAGCGTATATTCCAACTCTGAGATGCTTGCACCAGTCCATAGATGGATCGCTGGAGCTTGCACACTTTGTTAGCACCTTTAGGATCGACAAAACCTTCTAGTTGCATCATATACAACTCTTCTTTAAGATATCCATTAAGGAATGCAGTTTAGACATCCATTATCCATTGAGGAATGCAGTTTTGACATCCATTTGCCAGATTTCATAATCATAAAATGCGGCAATTGCTAACATGATTCGGACAGACTTAAGCATCGCTACGGGTGAGACAGTCTCATCGTAGTCAACTCCTTGAACTTGTCGAAATCCTTTTGCAAGAAGTCGAGCTTTGTAAACAGTAACATTACCGGCAGCGTCGGTCTTCCTCTTGAAGATCCATTTATTTTCGATGGCTTGCCGATCATCGGGCAAGTCAACCAAAGTCCACACTTTGTTCTCATACATGGATCCCATCTCAGATTTCATGGCCTCAAGCCATTTTGCAGAATCTGGGCTCATCATCGCTTCCTCATAGTTTGTAGGTTCCTCATGGTCTAGTTACATGATTTCCAGAACCGGGTTGCCGTACCACTCTGGCGCGGAACGTACTCTGGTTGATCTACGAAGTTCAGTAGTAACTTGATCCGAAGTTTCATGATCATCATCATTAGCTTCCTCACTAATTGGTGTACAAATCACTGGAACTAGTTTCTGTGATGTACTACTTTCCAATTCGGGAGAAGGTACAATTACCTCATCAAGTTACACTTTCCTCCCACTCACTTCTTTCGAGAGAAACTCCTTCTCTAGAAAGGATCCATTCTTAGCAACGAATATCTTGCCTTCGGATCTGTGATAGAAGGTGTACCCAACAGTCTCTTTTGGGTATCCTATGAAGACACATTTCTCTGACTTGGGTTCGAGCTTATCAGGTTGAAGCTTTTTCAAATAAGCATCGCAGCCCCAAACTTTAAGAAATGACAACTTTGGTTTCTTGCCAAACCAAAGTTCATAAGGCGTCGTCTCAATGGATTTTTAGATGGTGCCCTTATTAAAAGTGAATGCAGCTGTCTCTAATGCACAACCCTAAACAATAGTGGTAAATCGGTAAGAGACATCATAGATCGCGCCATATCTAATAAAGCACGGTTACGACGCTCAGACACACCATTACGATGTGGTGTTCCGGGTGGCGTGAGTTGTGAAACTATTCCACATTGTTTCAAATGAACACCAAACTCGTAACTCAAATATTCACCTCCACGATCAGATCGTAGGAACTTTATTTTCTTGTTACGATGATTCTCTACTTCACTCTGAAATTCTTTGAACTTTTCAAATGTTTCAGACTTGTGTTTCATTAAGTAGATATACCCATATCTGCTCAAATCATCAGTGAAGGTCAGAAAATAACGATACTCGCCGCGAGCCTTAACACTCATCAGTCCACATACATCAGTATGTATGATTTCCAATAAATCAGTTGCTCGCTCCATTGTTCCGGCGAACGGAGTTTTAGTCATCTTGCCCATGAGGCGCGCAAGCACCAAGTGATTCATAATCTAGTGATTCCAAAATTCCATCAATATGGAGTTTCTTCATGCGCTTTACACCACTATGACCTAAACGGCAGTGCCAAAAATAAGTTGCACAATCATTATTAACTTTGCATCTTTTGGCTTCAATATTATGAATATGTGTATCACTACGATCGAGATCCCATAAACTATTTTCATCGGGTGTATGACCATCGAAGGCTTTATTCATGTAGAAAAAAATAAAAATTATTCTATGACTTTAAATGAATAACTGTATTGCAACAAACATGATCAAATCATATTCATGCTCCACACAAATGCCAAATAACATTTATTTAGGTTCTACACTAATCCCGAAAGTATAGGGAGTGTGCGATGATGATCATATCAATCTTGGAACTACTTCCAACACACATCGTCACTTCACCTTTAACTAGTCTCTGTTCATTCTGCAACTCTTGTTTCGAGTTACTAATTTTAGCATTTGAACCGATATCAAATACCCAGGGGTTGCTATGAACACAAGTAAAGTACATATCAATAATCTGTATATCAAATATACCTTTATTCACTTTGCCATCCTTCTTATCCGCCAAGTATCTAGGGTAGTTCCACTTCCAGTGACCATTTCCTTTGCAGTAGAAGCACTTAGTTTCAGGCTTGAGTTTAGCTTTCGGTTTCTTCACGGGAGTGACAACTTGCTTGTCATTCTTTTTGAAGTTCCCTTTCTATCCCTTTGCCCTTTACTTGAAACAAGTGGTCTTGCTAACCATCAACACTTGATGCTCTTTCTTGATTTCTACCTTCGCCGATTTCAGCATGGCGAAGAGCTCGGGAATTACTTTCGTCATCCCTTGCATATTATAGTTCATCACGAAGTTCTATTAACTTGCTGATAGTGACTATAGAACATTGTCAATTACTATCTTATCTGGAAGATTAACTCCCACTTGATTCAAGCAATTGTAGTACCCAGACAATCTGAGCACATGCTCACTGGTTGAGCTATTCTCCTCCATCTTGTAGGCAATGTACTGTCAGAGGTCTTATACCTCTCGACACGGGCATGAGTATGAAATACTAATTTCAACTCTTGGAACATCTCATATGCTCCATGGCGTTCAAAACGTTTTTGAAGTTACAGTTATAAGCCGTAAAGTATGGCGCACTAAACTATAAATTAGTCATCACATCGAGCCTATGAAACGTTCATAACATCTACATTTTCTCCTGCAATAGATATGTCACCTAGCGGTGCATCAAGGACATAATACTTCTGTGCAGTAATGAGGAAAATCCTCAGATCACGGAACAAGTCCGCATCATTGCTACTAACATCTTTCAACTTAGTTTTCTCTAGGAACATATCAAAAACATAGGGGAGCTATAACGCGAGCTATTGATCTACAATATAATTTGCAAATACTATCAGGACTAAGTTCATGATAAATTAAAGTGCAATTTAATCATATTACTAAAGAACTCCCACTCAGATAGACATCCCTCTAGTCATCTAAATGATCACCTGATCCAAATCAACTAAACCATGTCCGATCATCACGTGAGATGGAGTAGTTTTCAATGGTGAACATCTTCTGTTGATCATATCTATTCACGCTCGACCTTTCGGTCTCTAGTGTTCCGAGGCCATATCTGCGTATGCTAGGCTCGTCAAGTTTAACCCGAGTATTCTGCATGTACAAAACTGTCTTACACCCGTTGTATTTGAACGTAGAGCTTATCACACCCGATCATCACGTGGTGTCTCGGCACGACGAACTTTCGCAACGGTGCATACTCAGGGAGAACACTTATACCTTGAAATTTAGTGAGAGATCATCTTATAATGCTACCGTCGATGTAAGCAAAATAAGATGGATAAAAGATAAACATCACATGCAATCAATATAAGTGATATGATATGGCCATCATCATCTTATGCCTTTGATCTCCATCTCCAAGGAACCGTCATGATCACCATCGTCACCGGCGCGACACCTTGATCTCCATCGTAGCATCGTTGTCGTCTCGCCAACTATTGCTTCCACGAATATCGCTACCGCTTAGTGATAAAGTAAAGCAATTACATGGCGATTGCATTTCATACAATAAAGCGACAACCATATGGCTCCTGCCAGTTGCCGATAACTTTACAAAATATGATCATCTTATACAATAACGTATAACTCATCACATCTTGACCATATCACATCACAACATGCCCTGCAAAAACAAGTTAGACGTCCTCTACTTTGTTGTTGCAAGTTTTACGTGGCTGCTACGGGCTTAGCAAGAACCGTTCTTACCTACGCATACAAAACCACAACGATATTTCGTCATGTATGTGCTGTTTTAACCTTAACAACGACCGGGCATAGCCACACTTGATTCAACTAAAGTTGGAGAAACTGACACCCGCCAGCCAACTATGTGTGAAGCACGTCGGTAGAACCAGTCTCGCGTAAGCGTACGCGTAATGTCAGTCCGGGCCGCTTCATCCAACAATACTGCCGAATCAAAGTATGACATGCTGGTAAGCAGTATGACTAGTATCATCCACAACTCACTTGTGTTCTACTCGTGCATATCATCTACGCATAGACCTGGCTCATGATGCCACTGTTGGGGAACGTAGTATTTCAAACATTTCCTACGATCACGCAAGATCTACCTACTAGATGCATAGCAACAAGAGGGGAGAGTGTGTCTACATACCCTCGTAGACCGGGAGCGGAAGCGTCTAGTGAGCGGTTGATGTAGTCGAACTTCTTCGCGATCCAACCGATCAAGCACCGAACGTACGGAGCCTCCGCGTTCAGCACACGTTCAGATTGATGACGTCCCACGAGCTCTTGATCCAGTAGAGCCTCACGGGAGAGTTTCGTCAGCATGAAGGCGTGGTGATGGAGATGATGAAGCTACCGGCGCAGGGCTTCGCCTAAGCACTGCAACGGTATGACCGAGGTGTATTTCTGTGGAGAGGGGCACCGCACACGATTGGGAGAGATCAAGTGATCAACTTGTGTGTCTATGGGGTGCCTCTACCCCCGTATATAAAGGAGTGGAGGAGTGGGAGGGCCGGCCCTCTCTATGGCGCGCCCTAGGGGAGTCCTACTCCCACCGGGAGTAGGATTTCCCCTTTCCTAGTAGAACTAGGAGCCCTTCCATGTAGTAGGAGTAGGAGAGAAGGAAAGGGAAAAGAGAAGAGAAGGAAGGAGGGGGCGCAGCCCCTCCCCTTTGTCCAATTCGGACTAGGCCTTGGGGGCCGCAGCCTTCCTCTTCTCTCTTTACCCTAAAGCCCAATAAGGCCCATATACTCCCCGGCGAATTCTCGTAACTCTCCGGTACTCCGAAAAATAACCGAATCACTCGGAACCTTTCCGATGTCCGAATATAGTCGTCCAATATATCGATCTTTACGTCTCGACAATTTCGAGACACCTCGTCATGTCCCCGATCTCATCCGGGACTCCGAACTACCTTCGGAACATCAAAACACATAAACTCATAATACCGATCGTCATCAAACGTTAAGCGTGCGGACCCTACGGGTTCGAGAACTATGTACACATGACCGAGACTCATCTCCGGTCAATAACCAATAGAGGAACTTGGATGCTCATATTGGCTCCTATATATTCTACGAAGATCTTTATCTGTCAAACCGCATAACAACATACGTTGTTCCCTTTGTCATCAGTATGTTACTTTCCTGAGATTCGATCGTCGGTATCACAATACCTAGTTAATGTCGTTACCGGCAAGTCTCTTTACTCGTTCCGTAATACATCATCTCATGACTAACTCACTAGTCATTTGCTTGCAAGGCTTATTATGATGTGTATTACCGAGAGGGCCCAGAGATACCTCTCCGACACTGGGAGTGACAAATCCTATTCTTGATCTATGCCAACACCACAAACACCTTCGGAGACACCTGTAGAGCATCTTTATAATCACCCAGTTACGTTGTGATGTTTGATAGCACACAAGGTGTTCCTCCGGTATACGGGAGTTGCATAGTCTCATGGTCATAGGAACATGTATAAGTCATGAAGAAAGCAATAGCAGTAAAACTAAACGATCATAGTGCTAAGCTAACGGATGGGTCTAGTCCATCACATCATTCTTCTAATGATGTGACCTTGTTGATCAAATGACAAGTCATGTCTATGGTTAGGAAACATAACCATCTTTGATCAATGAGCTAGTCTAGTAGAGGCATACTAGGGACACTTTGTTTTGTCTATGTATTCACACATGTACTAAGTTTCCGGATAATACAATTCTAGCTTGAATAATAAACATTTATCATGATATAAGGAAATAAATAATAACTTTATTATTGCCTCTAGGGCATATTTCCTTCAAAAAAACACTTACACACGATGAGGAATAGGGGTGGTGCGTCGGAATACTCTGGTCCGATCAGGTTGATGGAGCAGCCTGAGTTGGTGTAGCGGCTGGAGGTCGCGGCGGTAGAGTTCATGCGATAGAAGAGATGTGAGAGGAAGAAGAAGACAAAGAGGCAAGGGGGATGATAAAAAAACCGTCCCTATTTATAAGGAGGTGGATACAAGGTATGCGCAGGAATCGAGGAGGCTTAAATCATTAGGTGGCTATATGGACGGCTCAATCTTCGGGATGATTATTAAGATAAGTTTCCGTTAAGATGTTCTGGGCCTTGTGCGAAATTAAAGCAAGATGATGTCATGGCGGGTTAACACCAATCTGGTATATGACGTAATGGCGGGTTACAATGATATGATGAAAAATGGACAAGGAAATATTCTGACAGGTCAAGATATGATGATATGAACAAGCTCAGATCAACCTTGGACCTAATGTTGGAGATATAACTGTTGGGTATGATCCGCCCAAGAGGGGCCGGGTCATGCCACTAGCGGCTTAATATAAGCAAGCCCAATATGGTGGTTCATAGAGAAGGCATATATGAAGTCCCAAGACCCTGAGACGGTTTAAGGCCCATGGTTATGAACCACCATATGTATAAACTTGTATTGTAAGGCAAGCTTAGTTGGTCACCGAGCCAGACACATTGTGTATGAGCCGGCCGGAACTCTGTAAGCCATCGGGCATCGACCTACATATATAAAGTGGTGACCCGGCAGCGGGTTAAATCAAGAAACAATCGCTCGAGAGCTAGGTCAAGCGTATTCGCTCCCTGGTTATTGAGTCTCAAGCAATACAACCCCAACTAGATTAAGCTTTTACCTCATCGAGGGGCCGAACCAGGATAAAAAAACTCTCCGTGTCCTTTGTCCCGTATAACCCCTTCAAGTAAACCTATGTCGCGATGGCTCCACATCTAAGTCCTAAACCTAGGGCTTTTGTCGTGTTAAATCCATTACACCGGCTGTAACTTCGGGTTGGCCGAGGGGTGGAGTGAATTCGATCACGGCTATATGAATAAGCCGGTTGCTGCGCCATTGCCGTCTGAAGAAGACTCGCCAAGTTCCGGGTCTCGACCGCTACCGGGGACTCGCCTTCGATCATAATAGCTGCCAGCCGTGCAGCCGTGGCTATCATGTTATCCACCGGGTTAGAATAGTGACCCACTTGTGCTGGAAATCACTGGGGCGGGGTTGGATCCCTATGTGGCGGGTCTGGCTGATGAGGCTGAAGTGCAGCTCCGGCCCCCGGCGCCTCAACATTCTGGGTCACACTGGGTGGTTCACTTGTTCCCGCGCCGGGTGTATTGAAGAGATTTCGTCCTTCGAATTGTGAAGGCAAGCGACTCTGATACCTCCTCCGTAGCACAACATTAGATGTGTTCTAGTCCAAACATAACCGGAAGGCCTCTGCCTCCAACCGCCACGACTCGACATCCATTGCGGCCCGTTCTATAGCTACCCGAACATTCTCCGCATTAACATCCTCTTGAACCTTGGCTATCTCATCTCGCACTTTAGCAATTTCTGCGTTATGATGCACCTGATTCGCCGGAGTCACCTCTGTTGTTCAAAGAGTTGTCAAAGTGTTCAAAAGCTCAAACAACACTTGAGCTGGCGGCCGCGCTGATCCGCTCACTCCTACCGTCACCGTGGTAGTTGAGCCGGACGTCATGTCAGCTGCCGCTGACAACTATATCATCGATTGTGTCCCGGCCATGAAGATAGTGGCTCTGCTCGGCGGATCATAAGACTCCGGAATACTATTATCATCGGAATAGCCTCTGAGCCCGCCGTCTTGAAGCTGATAAATCGGTTCTGTCTCTCAAGTGGACTCGTCATCAGAATAAATGAGAGTCACCTCACCAGATGCGGAATTTTCTGTGAGCCCAAAACCTTGCGTGAAGCCGAAGAATATATGCTTCCGCCCGGGTTGACACCAAGCGGGTTTCATGCGCTGAGCTGACTTGAAGATGTCAGGGAAGATCTCCAGCTTAGGCCTAGAGTCACCGATCTTGCCAATGAAGACGTGGATTCCGCCAAAGGGGAACCGGTACCCGTACTGGATTGAGCTAGCCTCAGGGCCCCAGCCTGCATCATCGATGTAAAACTTTCCGTGGCGGCTCTTGATCATCTTGCCAACCACGTATCCATTGATCCATTGGAACATGCCCTTCAAGAACTCGAAACTGCTATGCGCGGGCCCCATGGTGGGTGCCAACTGTCGTGGGTTTGTCACGGCAGATGTCCTAGCAAAAGGACTCGCGTGTGGTGCCAATGCGACGTAGTTTGCTTGAAGGGGTTGAACGGGACAAAGGACACAAGGAGTTTACCCAGGTTTGAGCCCCTCGCAGTGGAGGTAAAGGCCTACTCTTGCTTCTAGTTTTATTGCTCGAGTCTCGATTACTAGGGAGCGAAATACACTTAACCTAGTTCTCTTGACCGATCGTTTCTTGGCCTAAGCTGCCGCCGGGTCTCGCCTTTATATACACAGGTCGAGGCCCGGCGGATTACAAGAGTCTAGGCTGGTTTACAAAACATAACCTACTCTATCTTTCAAATACCCTAGCTTGTAAAGCAAGTTGCCGTATGGCGGCTTACACCTCCGGGTCTTGGGCTATTCCCGAAACATGGGCTTCTAACAAGCCAGCAGGTAAGTCGCCTCCCGCTTCCTCATCTTGTCTTGCCAGGCCATCTTGGGCCTTCTTTGTTGACTCGCCAAAGGTATCACCCGGCCCCTCCTGGGCGGGTTATACCATGGGTTATATCCCCAACACTTGACGAAGGAATTCAGGTTTCACAAGAGAAAAAAACACATCAAGAGACGCTTCAATTCCATTCGTGAAAAAGTCAAGGATGGAGACATAGAAATTTGCAAAGTACATACGGATCTGAATGTGGCAGACCCGTTGAAATAACCTCTTCCACGGGAAAAACATGATCGGCACCAACACTCCATGGGTGTTTGATTCATTACAATGTAATCTAGATTACTGATGTTGGGAAACGTTGCATAGAAAACAATAAAAAAATCTACGCACACGCAATGATCTATCCATGGAGATGCACATCAATGAGGGTGAGAGTGTGTCTACGTATCCTCATAGACCGTAAACAAAGCGTTTCACAACGCGGTTGATGTAGTCAATCTTCTTCACGGTTCAACCGATCAAGTACCGAACGCACGGCACCTCCGTGTTTTGCACAAGTTCAGTCCGGTGACATCCCTCGTCTTCTTGATCCAGGAAGACGTCAAGGTAGTATATGAGTTCCATCAGTACAACGGCGTGGTGATGGTGATGGTGAAGTAATCTCTGTAGGGCTTCACTTAAGCACTACGAAAATATGACCGGGGCTATAAACAATGGAGGGGGCGCCACACATGGCTAATCAATTGTCTGGGATGTGCTAGGGCGCCCCCCACATATATATAGGTGGGAGGGGAGGGAAGAAGCCTGGATGCGCCTAAAGTAGGACCGAATCCTACTTGGGCTCCTCCCAAGCCGCGCCGCCCCTGCCATATATATCGGAGGTGAAGGAAAGAGGGGGAGGGGGAAAGGAAGGGGGAACCAGTTCCTTGTGGCTGGTTCATTTTCCTTGTGGGGGGCGCACCAGTTCCTTGTGGCTGGTTCATTTTCCCTCATGGCCCATAAGGCCCATATCTTTTGTCGGGGGTGCGAGAAACTCCTTTCGGTGATCCGATATGTATCCGGTACCCTTCGGAACACTTCCGATGTCCGAATATCATCGTCCTATATATCAATCTTTATCTCTCGACCGTTTTGAGACTCCCTGTCATGTCCGTGAAATCATCTAGAACTCGAAACAACATTCAGTCACCAACTAATAAAACCCATCTTTACCTAATAATAAAGGACAAAAGCTTTGATAGTTCTCCATACGTCGCCCCTTTATCTCCGTTAGTTTTATGTTAATCAAAAATATCGACGACTGAGATTTAAAACAAGGATCTTTCTCCTTCCCTCGCCCTTTGTACCTAAAACCTCGTCCGTTCCACCAATGCATACGACTCGTACAATGGTATAAGGCATGTGCCAATGCATTGTATCAAAGCACGTTATCATAGAAGCATTAAATTTTTAAGAAACAAGTAGTACAATGCATTGTCTTTTATGTGTTTTATCTTAATTAATGATTTAGTCCTCATGCATGCATGTGATTGGGCTAAACACTTCTTTTGTCGATGGCCACATGCAAGTGTTGTAGCTTAGCTAAGCTACAACCTTACTCTCTTTCTTCATTAAATAGTATGCCACATGAGCAAAATGCCTATGAAACCGCGCTAAAAAACTAGCATTGGCGCAGGCCTAATAACAGAGAAAAAGGAAGAGCACAGTCTCAATGCGTATGACACTACCACCGCTCGCGCCCGTCGCCATTCTTGATGTCCGGCTTACCTGCAGCACTGTTGCCGCCTTCCTGTTTTGCTTCTTCTTGCCATCCTCCTTCAATCTTTCTGGCGTTACCCCAAGCCTCCATGACCTACAACCTCCTCTTGATCGAAGCCCGTGTTCCGGCAGGACAACTGCTCCAATAGGAATCTATGGGGTACCCGATCCAGATTTCACAAGGACTTCGGTGACATAAAAGGAAGCCCTCGACCAGATTCTCGGTTAATCCCATCGCACTCCTGAATCCCGATCCAACACCTTCTCCGTGCACTGCTCTCAACCCCCTTCGTCGTGTGTTGCTTGATGGGTGGCCGCGCTGGACAGTGTGGAGGCGTCAAGACATTGCTATCCTACTAATCTAGGGCGGAGCAAGTTCCCTTATGGACTCGGCCTTGCCCCATGCACTCGCCGCTAAATCTAGGTCGAGGGAGGCGCGTTGGAGGCAGGAGGGGCGCCGACCGGACGGCTGATTACTGTGCTCGGTGTGAGGGGTTCAAGCGGATTACAGGTGCAGCGCCTTCGGCGGCCGGCAACCGGCTCTCGTGCATTCGATTCGGTGGTGCGTTCATGTGCTGTGTGAATTCTCCCCTATAAATTCGGCCGCCTTCCATCTCTGGGGACGATGGCAAGCTTCGTCTGGCCGACAGCAAGGTACCCAGGAAAAGCGGATGGCCGACGTGTAGACCAAAACAAACGATCAGGTAATTCTCCTGACCACGGTTAGCTGGCACCCATGTTCATTGCAATTAGGAGGTAGAAACGGCTGTGTTGATCAGCTCCAAGCAGTTTCCAGTCGTATACATAAGTTGTCACTAGAATTTCCTACAGGTAGGCTGTATCCCTACTCGTCTCCTCAGAATCATCTATTGATTGTATTATAAAGCTTGCTGGTATTTTGAGATGAAAGAAAGGGAAAAAGGGAATAATATATATGCGTGTTTTGCACTGCTTCGTCCTAGGGGCCTAAAGAGGCATTTGTTTTCGCCTGTGAAGAGTGAACAAATTGTTTTCATTGGCTTTATATTTATTTATACCAGCTAATTTGCGGGTCTTAGAATCATATTAGACGTAATCTGTAAGCACGGGACCAGGACCACGTGGATTATATTTTTTATATCTCAATGGATTATGTTTTTTCTTTTTTCCTTGTTACTTGGTGTTACATTTTGTTTCTTGCCTCACCATCATTTTGTTTTGTTGTGTCCTTGGTTTATGAAATAATAGATAATGTTGTCGATGAAGCTCAAGCAAGCTATGCTACTGAGATTAATGTCTTCATGATGACAATTCAGTTAGTATCACTGACAACGTCCATGGGGTATGACTAAAACAATGGAAAACTTCCTGAACGTTCAATGCTTCTACAATTGTGAATAATCTAACTGAATGAGTTCAGTTTTGTGCTGCTTCGTACTGTCGAACATCCTGAGCATGGTGTTTTTCGGGGCCTATGGCATAGTAGATGTGTGGGCCCGTGGCAGCGAGCTCGGCCATTGGCGCCCTCGAGCATTGATGGTGACGCCTCTCCTCGGGCAGAGTGCTATGCACGACTACAATTCCGTGACAATTTTCAGAGTCATTGACCCGTTGAGCATTAGTGTTTGCGTTTGTATTTTTGTTTTTATGACGTCTAAAATTTAGATGATCCAATGGACCATGGTCGTCAATTAGTGCACACTAATACATCGCACATGTGCAAAACCAAATTGGTTGTTCGTTGGAAAGTCATACGAAATCTGAAGAAATCAGCCTTCATGTGTATCTACAGTTATACCTCCAGTCTGTTCTTGCCTGCTCTGTTTAAAGGAAGAAAGTTGATTGGCGGCCATTTCCAATATGCAGATGGGATGGCAAAGACCGTTCCTTGATTGAAGGATGCGATGCATCTGCTAAATTCCAACGGTCACCATCGCGTGCAGAAGCCGTAAAGGTACTCGACATAGGGCGACAATCACCCGGTGCGGAAGTCGTGAGAAGAGTAGCTGAAGAACGACAAACATCACCCGTGGAAGATACCAAGAGAGTTGATGTAGAACGATCAGCGACATGCACAGATGTGGCTAGAGAAGGCGGTGCAGCTGCCGAACGAGCCGATGTAGAGCGGCGACTAGTACCGGTGGATGTCGCACAAGGTGTCGAAGTAGAGCAACAAACATCACCTCCAAACGGGCGAGTACCAAGCACCGAGGGAAGGCGCAGGTGCGAGACCGGATCAATGTACGAAATACCATCAGAAAACACCGGGCAGCAAGAGAGAGACATACCCGACATAAACATTGTGCCTCTTTCTTTCTTACTCCCTTTTTTTCTCTTTTTTTACCAACAGAACTCAAACCAGGCTGGCGAATGAAGCAGGCCAACTGAAACTGGGCATCCGAAAGAAGCAGGCCAACTGGCTGCCCACCAGCAGCCCAAAAAGAAACATGATTCATGGGTCGTGCAGCCAGCCACGAACACAGCCAGGCAATTGGATCGATTCACATCCCCACACTCAGCATACGCGGGCGTGAGATGGATCCAGTGGCCGGCGGCCGATCTGGCACGGGAGCCAGCGAGAACCAGTGGCCGGCGGACAAAGACGGCAGCGGCAACCGGTGACCGGAGGACAAGGACAACCGTCGGCCGGCGGACGAGGCAGTAGTGGGAACCTCAAGTGGTTGGCGGCCAGCAGCGGCAACCGGTGGACAAAGACGGCAGCGGGAACCCATAGCCAGAGGCCGGCGGACGCGGATGATCCAAATGGAGTTGGATCGATGGCGTGCTGCTCGCGCGGATGAACACACAAAGAACAGAGGAACATGATGTATAGCAGAGTAGCCGTAGCAATCGGCCAGAGAGGAGCTGCGACGACCGACGCGATAAATTGGATCGGAAGAGCACGAGTTGCGCGTGTGAATAAAGAAACCCTAAAGCTCTAATACCATGTTAGGAAAAGCAACTTAGTATTGTCTGTAGCCAAAAGCCATCATATATACATGTATAGGGGAGGCCAAAGGCCAGAATACAAAAGGCCAAAGGCCACCATAAATATAACTCTAACTTTGCATAGATACCTAGACAGGGGAGGTGAAATCTGCAAGTTGGGTAGAAAGCTAGGCATGATTTTCATTAATATTCTTTACTCGGTAATTGATGATTACTCTTTACTTGGTACAAGGTACTTGATAATTTTAATATAGTTTGACCCTGCTGTAGATAGCAGTTTACATATGTGTTGGAGATGCATTGGTGTGTGTTTCATAGGTGGCCTTGAAGGGCGACTAAAAGTAATCCATCGTCACAACAGGTTTCTGGAATCCATGGATCAAAATCTGGTTGAGATGCATCTTCCTGAATTTCAGGGGTCGAAATCAATACAAATAGAAAAAACGGCTCAATGAGAGTTTGTAGTATATGCATATTCTTTGTTGCAATATAAATCCTGGCTCTCCTAATACTTTAATTCCCATGTCAAATAGCTAATTCCTGCATAATCTCTTAGTGCACACATCAGTTAAGAAAGGAAACTGCAAGTTAAGTATAGTGATGTGTTCTTGTGTATTGCTTAGATCAAATATACAATCTATACATGACTGTTTCGACCGATGTTCTCATGTTCGTACAATCATCTTTCAACTAAATTACAGCCAACATGCTCATCTTTGGCTACACTTCACAAACTAACTGGTGGAGTAGAGCCAATACCAGCCACATGATGAAATGTTGTAGTCTTAAATTGTCGTTGGTTTAATCTCGTTCTTTTTCTTGTGTTGTGCATATATCTACGAGCCTTCTGCCTTGATAATATAAAATGTGCGAGAATAGGATATAAAATGAAAGTTATTTATGTGGGATATGAGTCTAGTTGAAACTTGAGTATGCCAATTAGAATTTTGCTTGTTCACACTTGAAAAAAAGGCTGCACAACAATGTTTGGCCTTTTTTGCATCACCAGGCCAGTCCTGGCGCTCACGCAAGCATATCATATTTTGTTCTAGCATCCAAAATGTATTCAGCATTTTACGCACACATAATCGCTCTCCTTTTACGTTCTTAATCCTGAACTTCATGCCTTTTCCATTAACCACAAATTAAGAAAAATGAATAAATGTCTAAGTTGTCTCCATTCAAAGTTTTATCTGGTCCGATTTAACAATTTATTATATATTGTTTTATTGGTCATGCTAGCTCTAGGCGAGGTGCAACGACATGGAGCTACTTGGCAAAAGAAGTTCAGAGTGGTGCCTTAGAACATCAATCCGTGATAATGTCGCCACGTCTTCTAAGTTCCAAATGTCCTTTAAAAAATTCTTGTCTCATCCGGGAGTATGTTCACCAACGAATCTCACACATGACCTCATCATCAATGCGGTGCATATGTGTTAGCAAAAAAAAAGTGTCTTCCTCCAGGGCATGACCCCTGTATTTTGCATGTCTCTTATGTCTTCACTAATGGCCATGAGGATCATTCAGTGCAAGTACATAAGATACAATAATCTTTCACATCAAGTATTGCACATAAAAAATATCCAGGCATCAGTTCTATGTTTATGTTGTGCTTGATTTCCATCTTTTTGCATTCCGGTTTTGTTTCTTTTTGAATAAAAATGCTACTCCAAAGAATATTTCAAAGTGTCTCTTAGGAAACCAAGACGTGATAGCGCCGTCACATTTTTGATTTTCCAAATGGTGTCTTAAACATCCTTATCTCCTTCAAGCATATGTTTGTGTGATGGATCTCACGCACAACCTCATCAGCTATTTTCGCATAATCTTGTAACCAATCAGGAATTGCATCAACTGAATGCACAAAGAGAATCTGATGTTTCAAGAGACATCACACTGGAAGACAAGCCGACTAATGTCCACACCCAAGATATCGATGAAATCTGCATAGCCTGATTCTTGTGCCTTATGTGTTATGTTCTCCCATTGCAATGCACGAGCATATTTCCTAGTATAATATTATATCGTCATCGAACGTTAAGCGTATAGACCCTACGGGTTTGAGAACTATGTAGACATGATAGAGACACCTCTCCGGTCAATAACCAGTAGCAGAACATGGATGCCCATATTGGCTCCTACATATTCTATGAAGATCCTTATCGGTCGAACCGTTATGACAACATACACAATTCCCTTTGTCCATCGGTATGTTACTTGCCCAAGATTCGGTCATCGATATCTCTATACCTAGTTCAATCTCGTTACTGGCAAGTCTCTTTACTCGTTTAGTAATACGACATCCCGTGACTAACTCATTAGTCATTTTCTTGCACGGCTTATTATGATGTGTATTACCGAGAGGGCCTAGAGATACCTCTCCAATACTCGGAGTGACAAATCCTAATCTCGATTCATGCCAACCCAACAAAACACCTTAGGAGATACCTGTAGAGCATCTTTATAATCACCTAGTTACATTGTGATGTTTGATAGCACACAAGGTATTCCTCTGGTATCCGGGAGATGCATGATCTCATAGTCAAAGGAATATGTATTTGACATACATGGAAGTAGTAGCAATAAACTGTACGATCACATGCTAAGCTAATAGATGGGTCTAGTCCATCACATCATTCTCATAATGATGTGATCCCATTATCAAATGACAATTCTTGTCCATGGTTATGAAACCTTAACCATCTTTGATTAACGAGCTAGTCTGGTAGAGGCTTACTAGGGACACGATATTTATTTATGTATTCACACATTTATTTAGGTTTCCATTCCATACAATTCTAGCATGAATAATAAACCTTTATTGTGAATAAAGAAATATAAAATAATAACAACTTTATTATTGCCTATAGGGCATATTTCCATCAGTCTCCCACTTGCAGTAGAGTCAATAATCTAGATTACATTGTAATAAATCTAACACCCATGGAGTCTTGGTATTGATCATGTTTTGCTCGCGGAAAAGGCTTAGTCAACGTTACTACAACATTCAGATCCGTATGTACTTTTTAAATTTCTATATCTCCAGCCTTGACCAATTCACGAATGGATTTGAAGCGTCTGTTGATGTGTTTTGTTCTCTTGTGACATCTGGATTCCTCCGCCAAGGCAATTGCATCAGTGTTGTCACGAAAGATTGCCATTGTACCCGATGCACTAGGTATTACACCTAGATCGGATATGAAACCCTTCATCTAGAATTCTTCATGTGGTGCTTCCGAAGCAGCTATGTACTCCGCTTCACACGTAGATCCCACCATGACGCTCTGCTTGGAACTGCACCAACTGACAGCTCCACCATTCAATATAAACATGTTAACGGTCTATGAGTTAGAGTCATCTGGATATGTGTTGAAGCTAGCATCGACTCAACCCTTTACGACGAGCTCTTTGTCACCTCCATAAATGAGAAACATATCCTTTGTCCTTTTCAGGTACTTCAGGATGTTCTTGACCGCTGTCAAGTGATATACTCCTGGATTACTTTGGTACCTCCCTACCAAACTTATGGCAAGGCACACATCAGGTCTGGTACACAACATAGCATACATGATAGAACCTATGGCTGAGGCATAGGGAATGACTTTCATTTTCTCTCAATCTTCTGAAGTGGTGGGGCATTGAGTCTGACTCAATTTCACACCTTGTAACATATGCACTAACCCTTTCTTTGACTGATCCATTTTGAACTTCTTCAAAACTTTGTCAAGGTATCTTCTTTGTGAAAGTCCAATTAAGCGTCTTGGTCTATCTCTATAGATATTGATGCCCAATATATAAGCAGCTTCACCGAGGTCTTTCATTGAAAAATTCTTATTCAATAGTCCTTTTATGCTATCTAGAAATTCTACAGCATTTTCAATCAATAATATGTCATCCACATATAATATATGAAAAGCTACAGAGCTCCCACTCACTTTCTTGTAAATACATGCTTCACCGTAAGTCTGTATAAAACCATATACTTTGATCACCTCATCAATGAGTATATTCCAGCTCAGAGATGCTTGCACTAGTCCCTAAATGTTTCGCTGGATCTTGCACACTTTGTTAGCCTTTTAGGACCGACAAAACCTTCTAGTTCCATCATATACAACTCTTCTTCCAGAAATCCATTAAGGAATGCCGTTTTGACATCCATTTTCCAAATTCCGTAATCATAAAATGCGGCAATTGCTAACATGATCCGGACAGACTTAAGCATCGCTACGGGTGAGAAAGTCTCATCGTACTCAACTCCTTTAACTTGTAGAAAACCTTCCGCAACGAGTCGAGCTTTGTAGACTGTGATATTACCATCAGCGTCTGTCTTCCTCTTAAAGATCCATTTATTCTCAATGGCTTGCCGATCATTGGGCAAGTCCACCAAAGTCCACACTTTGTTCTCATACATGGATCCTATCTCAGATTTCATGGCCTCAAGCCAGTTATCGGAATCTGGGCTCGTCGTAGCTTCTTCATAGTTCGAAGGTTCGCCGTTGTCTAACAACATGACTTCCAGGACAGGGTTACAATACCACTATGGTGCGGTACGTGTTCTGGTCGACCTTTGAAGTTCAATAGTAACTTGATCTGAAGTTTCATGATCATTATCATTAGCTTTTTCTCTAGTTAGCGTAGGCATCACGGGAAAGGTTTTCTCTGATGATCTACTTTCCAATTCGAGCGAAGGAACAATTACCTCATCAAGTTCTACTTTCCTCCCACTCACTTCTTTTGAGAGAAACTCCTTCTCTAAAGAGGATCCATTCTTAGCAACAAAAAACTTGCCTTGTGTCGTGGAATTAACACGACAGATGTCCGGTTTAACGGACTTGATGATGGAACCATCGCACAGGTTAGCTTGAAGGGGTTAAAAGCACACAAAGGACACAGAGGGTTTTTACTAGTTCGGCCCCTTCGATGAAGGTAAAAGCCTACGTCTAGTTTGGTTTGGTATTGCTAGGGCGTCGATGAACAGGGAGCGGATCGCTTGCGTGTGTCTCAACGGGTTGTTTCTTGCTTGTCCCTGAACCGTCGCCGGGTCGTCCCCTTATATAGAGGTGAAGTCTGGTCCGGTTTACAGTGTCCTGAGGCCGGCTCATACTCGTGTCCACCTCGGTCTCTGCTCTTTCTTCCTTATCTCTCAAGTTACATCATCGGACGGTTTACAAACCATAACCCTATACATGGGCCCTAAAACATCCTCGGCCGTAGCCTTTACTAACTATTACAACCATATCAACATATTATAATAAACCGGTTTACACTAGCCGGTTCATATCCGCTAGTAATATCCCTGACATTAGGCCCCAGAATGATTTGAAATTGTTCACATCAATCTTCTCAGTCTTGCATAATTTTCTTCTGTGTCTTCTCATTTTTTGTAAACCATCCCTGACGCCATCCTCGAGAATCATTTAATCTGAAAGTGACATCACTCCCGCATTTAACGCCGTGAGCTGTCCATCGGCTTTGTTTAAGGGTTGTTCCGAAAATCGAGGCGACAGAGGATCTTAATCCAATCCTTTGCCTCCTCGAATCCCGCGCCTGTCGCTTCAGCTCTGCTTTTCTTCTATAAATACCGCTGCCTCCATTCATTATCTTCTTCCGCTCCTTCTTCTTTCTCCGTCGCCCGAGCACAAGACTCCATTGTCGCCAAAGCTCGAACTGCCGCCGTCGACCGCCGAATCCAAGTCCTCGCCGGCCGCTGCATCGACCTGAGCTTGACCAGAAAAGACTTCTCGACCGCTTCTCAGGTACTCCATCTTCTTCCTGTTTGTAGATCCGTACCCTCTAGGGTTCTCTTTTCGCATCTCCGCCATTAGATCCTCAACGAAAGCTTTACCTTGTTCATCTTAGACACCAAGTTCACAGAAGTTTTGACCTTTACATCTTGTCTTTACTCCGCTGTTATATGCTTTAAATCTCGTCATTTATACACAACCTGTAGATTCATCCGCTCCGTATATCACCCTTGTAGTTCTTCCCGTATATCTTTGCATTTATTTTTCTGTTTCTTGCATGCTCAGATCTGTTCCGTCTTAGCTGTCTGTGAAAACCTGTTTTCTTCTCCCTTGTAGATCTGTTAAGTATACGCGATAGTTTAGCTCTTTCTCTATTGCTGTCATGAACCGGTAGTAACATAGCTCCCTGTTATTGCCGGGTTATTCGTATCATTAGTCCCTTGCTTAAACCGTAGCGTGACCCTTGCATGTGTCTTCCGGTTTATGCCGCTGTACTCGAATAATCCGGTTTTACACTTTATCTTTTCAACACTCGTTTCATCTGTTGCTATGGCAAAACAATTTGTCTCTTGCAATTGGGTTCCCTCCACTGTAACAGAAGAAGTTTTAGCTAATGCTGTTGAAAATGGTACATTAGGCCCTCGGGCCATTTTAAAATGGAGGGCTCCAGGAGAAGAATGCCCTCCTACTCCCAAAGAGGGGGAAATTATTGTCTTCTTTGACCACATCGCTCGAGGCTTCACTCCTCCCGGTTCAAAGTTTTTCCGGGATGTACTTGCTGCCTTCCAACTCCATCCTCAGGACATAGGTCCCAACTCTATTTCCAACGTCTGTGACTTCCAAGTGTTCTCTGAAGTGTATTCGCAGGAAGAACCGTCAGTCGACTTATTCCGGGACTTTTTCCACTTGAACCGGCGGACTGAGTTCACTAGTGGACCTCATCAAGAGTTAGGAGGGGTCAGTATTCAAAAGAGAAAAGATGCAGTCTTTCCTCATGCCGCTCTCCACACACACCCCAAAGAGTGGAATAAATCTTGGTTTTATTGTATCGACACATCACCTGAGGGGGAAAACCCATTGCCGGGTTACCGCGAGCACCGTCTTTCGGAGGATCACCCCTTGCCACAGTGCCTTAGCTCGGCGAAGCGACCCCGGTTTGCCTCG
Organism: Secale cereale; assembly: GCA_902687465.1. Lineage (NCBI taxonomy): Eukaryota > Viridiplantae > Streptophyta > Magnoliopsida > Poales > Poaceae > Secale > Secale cereale. The sequence continues at coordinate 291,464,435 of LR738711.1, forward strand.
CAACTTGCCAGGCTAAAAGCTTTTATGGCTAATGGTTTAACCGGAGTAGATTTTACAAGATGCTGGCTTTCTTGGAGGATCCTTCCTTTGAGCCGGCGTCCAAGCTTGATGTGTAAGTATTCTGCTAAACCAGATGACCCTCAACGGTTTACCAAGGAAAAACTTTCCGAGTCAGAAGTTATCGAATCAGCCAAGAAAATGCTTAATGTCTCTATAGACGAATGCAGCCAAACCGGGTTGGCTCCGTACTACAAGAAAAACAGGCTGCCTGCAGTAAGTCTTATTCTCTGTCATGTATTTGTAATCTATTCCTTTAAACCATTCTTTCAATTATCTTTCTTCTTTTGAACAGGCTGAGGACCCCTTTTGGAAGAGGAAACCTCAGGAGAAAACCGGAAAACAGGCACGCCGGAAAACCTTTGCTAGCAAGAAGAGAAAAACGGCTGGTGGCTCCAGTTCTCACGCTGAGGATGACGATCCAGACTCTGAGGTATGAATTAATCCAGCTTTAACTTGCTTGCTTTTACTCATATCTGTATCTAATGATAACTTTTCACAGGAGTTGGCTGAAGGAGATAAACCGGCCGAAGTTGAGGTAACTATCCTTTCTTCCGATTCAGAACCACTTCCACAAAAAAGTCATCGGACAGTCCGGAAATATCAGTTTTCTCACCCATATGCTCAATTGGATCCTAATTTTCTTTTGAAGAAACAACAACATGAAGCTCTTCGCCGGACCACTCTCCATAGTGGCCTTGCTGTGGAATCATCCGGAATATCTCTTACTCCGGCCCGGAAACGCCGCTCTGAGGTTATACTCTCTCCAACCCTTCTTCATCCCAAGGCCGGGCTCATACGCAAATCTCTTAAACCGTCTGACCCTGATTATCAGAAGACTCCGTTATCTTCTTCCGGTGAATCAACTGCCACACAGCTTCCACCCCTAAAAACCGTCCCAGCGTAAGTCTTTAAATTTATCCGGTTTATGATTGCACTTTGTTTTATAACTCTAACATGTTTTTCCAACTTCTTTCAGCAAGCCAAAGCCTAGCAAAAAAGCAAAAATCAATCAACCAACTGCTGAGACCGTCGTTGATGATCCCGCAGCTGATCCGGATTCAGCTATCCCTCCGGAAGGCGAACCTACAATTCCACTTGAGGATCCTGCTCCTGTTGCTCACCACACTATGCCTGAGAACCCCAATGCTGAAGATGTTTGTGAACCGGCAAGCCCTGCCCGGGCCAATCCTCCTCAGACCAATCCGGCTCCTCCCAGTCCGGTTCGCACTGCAACCCCACCACCAACTACTGCTTCTCCGGATGTGGAGATAACTCATACGGCTTATACTGCTCCCGCTGAACCCACTGTTTTAGCCAAACATACGGCTAAAGCGGAGAAGGTGTATAAAGAAAAGGGTAAGTGGAGTACCGAACTGTCCGGCTTTGCTGACATGAGTGCCCAGGAGCTCTATTCCGGGTACTTAAACCGGCTCCACACTGGTCGAGATTATGAAGCGGGCCTGATTAACATGATGAAGGACAAGTATGAGGTAATCCCTTGCATCTTCTTTTAACTTTCAATGTACTTCTGTCCATATCGTATCAGCCCCCAAGTTCCGGTTTAGCTGTGTTTAGAAGGTGAACCGGTACTTCCTGATGAATCGAATGATCTTACATTAGTCCCCAAGTGCCAGGGGCATAACTCTGTTTGTGTGCCTGGGACTTGCCTGACTTTTCTCTCAATACTTCAATTATCCATTAGTCCCCAAGTTTCAAGTAGACAACTTGTTTTGTCTGCTTGAGACTTAGTCTTTGAATTACTTCTGCTTTTTACTTCAACTTCCCATTAGCCCCCAAGTATCAAGTAGACAACTTGTTTTGTGTGCTTGAGACTTGTTCTGAATTTTGCTTCTTACTACTTGATTTTCCTTGCAGGCTGACTTAAACCGGAGTGCTGATGAAATTAATGAACTCCGGAGCCGACTTGCTGAAACAGAGGTTGCTGCTTCTAAAGCCAAAAAAATCTGAAGCTGAGTTTGAAGACTGCTGAACAACTGAAGAAATTCTTTGAAGAAGAGCGGACTGCCTTTGAAGTTCAGAAGAAAGATCTGGAGAAAAGGGCCAAGGATGCTGAAGAAGCTCTTAATCCGGTGACTGAAGAGTTAACCGGTTTAAAGCGACAAATAGAGTTGATGACTTCTGCAATCTTCGGTAAATATTTAATCTGTATTTCTGCTCTCATCCTTGTAATCTTCCATCTGTGCCGGTTTAACTGTGATAATCATATGTAGGGCACCGTGTCACACATCTTGGGGATGACTTACGGAAAAAACTTAAGGCATGTTACACTTTCGTCGAGCAGCTGTATTTCGGCGCTCAAAGGATCATAAGTGCAACATCATTCAGTAAACCGGCCCCCACTACCATCCAAGGCACGTTAGAAAAGTTGTCTGTTCTGCCAGTGCGTTTGGAAGAAGTTAAGAAATCTGCTGCTCGAGCCGGTGCCCTCGTGGCGCTTACCAGAGCGAAGGCATGGGTTCCGGACTTTGACCCGGAAGAAGCTTTAAATGGTTATCCAAATACCAAGGATGACGGATCATCGTTTACTGCAAAAGATATCCATGCCTTGACGAAGGAGATGCGTCCTCTCGCCAGCAAACTTGCAGCCGAATCCGATTTATCCAGGTATCATCCGGGGTACAACTTGCAGAACGAGCGGGTGGAGCGGCCGGTTTATGATACCGTCAATCTAATCCCACCAGTACGCCCTCATACATTCGCTCCAGATATCAATCCGTCTGAACTCATCAATGAAGAGATGTACTTTCGTGCCTTAAGCAAGATCGACTGGTGCGTCCTGGACTTCCAGCCGCTTCAAGAAGAAGAGGAGACTCCGGATCAAGTTGAGGTCCAGCCGTCTCAGCAGGAAGGAGCATAACTCACGGCATATCTTTGTAGTTGCAGCCTCATTTTGCCGAACAATTTTTAATCCGTCAGGCTTGCTATGCCTTGTAATAGGATAGCTGAAAACATTTGTCTGTGTTGATCCGGATATTCTGGCTTTCGTTTTGATATTGCCAACTTGGTCTGATATGGATTATCTTGTATATCATCTGTTCCTGCATAGATAATGAAGATATGTCCTAACGGTTTTACCGTTGGACCCATTAAATTGTTCTCACAACATATCAAACAAGTGTATGCTTATATCAAAAATAACTTTATACCTGAGATCAAGTATACTTGATACTCTTAATCGGGCGAATTTTGCCTCTTTGAAGGGAGTCTTTGAATAGGCCCATTAATAACCCCTGGTCTTATAGAAGCTCATGATCGTTCCGGGCTATGACAAACACCGGATTAACTCTTGCTGGTGTTTTATAACCCAGACTTTTTACTCATGCTAGTGCTCATGACCCAGATCTTTAACTTTGTAGATGTGTGGTCAATTTCTTGAATTGTCCCACCCCGGATTAAAGAACCATAACACATAAAGATCCGAAATGCAAATTTGCAAATAAAACCGTGTAGTCGAGGCTTTTTACGAGCTGCCAGGCTCAAAGCAAGGTTCAGCCAATCAATGGAATGGGCTTGCCATCCAGAGGGCCGGTCGATGGATGTGGCCGGATCATCCATAAGAACCATAAGAAAATCTTTAGCCAATCACTGGGTGGTTGTCGCCTGTCCAGAGGGCCTCCATGGCTCCATGAAGCCATGGGTAAACATAAGCCAATCACTGGATGGCTGTCGCCTGTCCAGAGGGCCTCCATGGCTCCATGAAGCCATGGGTGAATATAAGCCAATCACTGGATGGCTGTCGCCTGTCCAGAGGGCCTCCATGGCTCCATGAAGCCATGGGTGAATATAAGCCATTCACTGGATGGCTGTCGCCTGTCCAGAGGGCCTCCATGGCTCCATGAAGCCATGGGTGAATATAAGCCAATCACTGGATGGCTGTCGCCTGTCCAGAGGGCCTCCATGGCTCCATGAAGCCATGGGTGAATATAAGCCAATCACTGGATGGCTGACGCCTGTCCAGAGGGCCTCCATGGCTCCATGAAGCCATGGGTGAATATAAGCCAATCACTGCATGGTTGTCGCCTGTCCAGAGGGCCTCCATGGCTCCATGAAGCCATGGGTGAATATAAGCCAATCACTGGATGGCTGTCGCTTGTCCAGTGGGCCTCCATGGCTCCATGAAGCCATGGGTGAATCATGAACCAATCACTGGACGGATTACCATCCAGAGGGTTTCCATGAAGCGTCCTCTTTGAGCCGGATGTGACCTTACTCTCTTCAGGGAATCTTATTGCTTCTAAGTATATATTCTGCAAAATCAGCTTTAAACCGATCGATATGTTTGAAATATGACAGATGATAATATATATATATGGTTGTCCTCATAAAATACATGTGTTGGAAAAAAGGCTGAGCCCCCGGTTTACCGAGGGTGCCGGTTTATTCATTAATCATAATATATACATAGGATACAGTGGAGCTCATGGCTCAGGTATAATAGGGCCGTAAGAGGGTGATGTTCCATGACCTCTTTGTCTCCTCTTCCGATGTCCGTGAGTCCTTGTGTTCTCGAACATCCACCAGGTAGTATGAACCGTTGTGCAGATTCTTGCTGATCACAAAGGGCCCTTCCCAAGGTGGGGATAGCTTGTGCATATCTGTTTGGTCCTGGATGAGCCGGAGTACTAAGTCTCCCTCCTGGAATGTTCTGCTCTTAATCAGGCGGCTGTGATATCTGCGCAAGTCTTGTTGATAAATCGCAGACCGTGCGGCTGCTATATCACGCTCTTCATCCAGCCGGTCCACACTGTCTTGTCTTGCCTGTTCGTTAGCCGCTTCAACATATGTTGTCACCCTTGGTGAATCATGACGGATATCACTTGGAAGGACCGCTTCAGCACCATACACCATAAAGAAAGGCGTATAACCTGTGGACCGGTTTGGTGTAGTGTTGATACTCCAAAGGACAGATGGAAACTCCTCAACCCAACAGCCCGGGGTTCTTTGCAAGGGAGTCATAAGACGGGGCTTGATACCTCGCAGAATCTCCTGGTTTGCTCTTTCCGCTTGACCATTGGTTTGAGGGTGGGACACAGAAGATACATCTAGGCGAATATGCTCTCGTTGACAAAATTCTTCCATCTCACCCTTAGATAAATTGGGCCCGTTGTCTGTGATGATGCTGTGTGGAAAGCCAAACCGGAAAATTACCTTTTTGATGAATTTGACCGCTGTGGCTGCATCACACTTGCTCACAGGCTCTGCCTCAATCCACTTTGTAAACTTATCCACCGCCACAAGTAGATGAGTTTTCTGATCTTGGGATCGCTTAAAGGGTCCAACCATATCAAGCCCCCAAGTCGCAAACGGCTAGGTTATTGGTATCATCCGGAGCTCCTGTGCCGGAACAAGAGCACGTCGTGAAAACTTCTGACAAGAATCATACTTCCGGACTAGATCCGCCGCATCAGCATGAGCTGTTAAGCAATAGAAACCATGTCGAAAGGCTTTAGCCACCAATGATTTTGAACTGGCATGATGACCACAATCCCCTTCATGGATCTCGCGAAGAATCTCGCAACCTTCCTCAGCTGACACACACCGCTGAAACGCTCCAGAAACGCTGCGATGATGAAGTTCCCCGTTTGCAATTGTCATGGACTTAGAACACCGGATTATCTGACGTGCTTCTATTTCATCGTCCGGTAGCTCTCCTCAGCTCAGATTTGCCAAATAGGGCAGTGCCAATCCGGAATAACATGAAGTGCTGCAACCAACTGTTCCTCCGGATCAGGAACAGCTAGGTCTTCCTCCGATGGTACTTGCACTGATGGACTGTGCAGCTCATCCAGAAAAGTATTTGGTGGCACCGGTTTACGTTGAGAACCCAACCGGCTTAAAGCATCAGCCGCTTCGTTCCTTCGCCGGTCTATGTGGTCCACTTGATACCCTTTGAAATATCCAGCAACTGTTTCCACTTCTCGTCTGTAAGCCGCCATGAGGGGATATCTCGAATCCCAATTGCCTGAAACTTGCTGTGCCACCAAATCTGAATCGCCGAAGCATTTAACCCGGCTTAAGTTCATCTCCTTTGCCATCCGCAAACCATGAAGTAATGCTTCATACTCTGCTGCATTAATAGTTCAAGGAAACAATAAACGGAGGACGTAACAAAACTTATCTCCTCGCGGGGAAGTCAAAACAATTCCAGCCCCCGAGCCTTCTAACTGCCTTGAACCGTCGAAGTGAATCGTCCAGTATGTAAGATCTGGCTTTTCCTCAGGTGTTTGTAGCTCTGTCCAATCATTGATGAAATCCACCAATGCCTGAGACTTTATAGCGGTGCGTGGCACATATTTCAACTCATGTGGGCTGAGCTCAATGGCCCACTTCGCCACTCTACCTGTTGCTTCTCTGTTCTGGATGATATCCCCCAATGGTGCTGAGCTAACCACAGTTATTGGATGACCCTGGAAATAGTGCTTCAATTTCCGGTTTGCCATAAACACACCATACACCAGCTTCTGCCAATGTGGGTACCTCTGCTTGGACTCAATGAGTACTTCACTCACGTAATAAACCGGACGCTGAACCGGGTATTCCTTTCCTGCTTCCTTGCGTTCAACCACAATTGCCACACTAACTGCCCGTGCGTTGGCGGCAACATATAAAAACAAAGGCTCATTATCAATAGGGGCAGCTAGGACTGGGGGCCTTGCCAGCTGTCGCTTCAAATCCTCAAACGCAGTATTTGCCTCATCACTCCATATAAACCGATCCGTCTTTCCCAGCATCTGATAAAGCGGAATCGCCTTCTCCCCCAAACGGCTAATAAACCGGCTCAATGCTGTGATCCGGCCAGCGATACGCTGCACACCATTAATGCAAACCGGCTTATGTGATTGCCTTGATTTTCTCTGGATTAGCTTCAATTCCTCTGTTTGACACAAAAAACCCAAGGAGCTTGCCTGCCGGAACACCAAAAGCACACTTCTCCGGATTAAGCATCATCTTATAAGTCCGAAGATTGTCGAAGGTCTCCTTGAGGTCCTCTATCAGTGTCTCTTCTTTCCTTGACTTCACCACAATATCATCCACATAGGCATGAACATTTCTTCCTATCTGCCCCTTAAGACAGTTCTGAACGCAACGCTGATAAGTTGCTTGGGCACTCTTGAGCCCAAAAGGCATAGATACATAGCAAAAAGCACCAAAAGGAGTTATGAAAGCTGTCTTCTCCTGGTCTTTAACTGCCATCTTGATCTGGTGATATCCTGAGTATGCATCCAAAAAACTTAGCCGCTCACATCCCGCTATAGCATCGATAATCTGATCAATGCGAGGGAGAGCAAAAAGATCGGTTGGACAAGCTTTGTTGAGGTCTGTGTAGTCCACACACATTCTCCACTTTCCATTCTTCTTTAGCATCAGCACCGGATTAGCCAACCACTCTAGGTGAAAAACTTCCACTATGAACCCTGCAGCAAAAAGTCTGTCCACCCTCCTCTCCTATGGCCTTGCGCCTCTCTTCGTTGAAGCGGCGCAGGTACTGTTTGACCGGTTTAAACTTCGGATCAATATTAAGACTGTGCTCAGCGAGTTCCCTCGGTATACCTGGCATGTCAGAAGGTTTCCATGCAAAGATATCCCGGTTCTCACGGATGAACTCGATGAGCGCGCTTTCCTATTTGGGATCAAGGTTAGCGCTGATCGTGAACTGTTTGGATGAATCGCCTAGCACGAAATCAACTTTCTTGGTCTCCTCCGCCGATTTAAACTTCAATGCCGGACCATGCTCTGTAGTTGGCTTCTTCAAGGGAGTCATGTCTGCCGGATCAACATTATCTTTATAAAATTTCAACTCTTCTGTCGCACATACTGCCTCCGCGTAGGCAGCATCTCCCTCTTCACATTCCACTGCTATCTTGCGACTTCCGTGAACCGTGATCGTGCCTTTGTGACCCGGCATTTTGAGCTGCAAATAGACATAACATGGCCTAGCCATAAACTTGGCATAAACCGTCCTCCCGAACAGAGCGTGATAAGGGCTCTGGATCTTGACGACTTCGAAAGTTATCATCTCTGACCTGGAATCATGCTCATCTCCAAAGGTAACTTCTAAGTCAATTTTCCCAACTGGATAAGCTGACTTACCTGGAACCACCCCATGGAAACCGTGTTTGACTGCCTCAGCTTCTTATCCGTCAAGCCCATCCGACGGAAAGTCTCATAATACAAGATATTGATGATGCTGCCGCCGTCCATGAGAACTTTATTGAATCTATAACCTCCCACTTGTGGCGCTACCACCAAGGCCAAGTGGCCCGGATTATCCACCCGCATCGGGTGATCCTCCCTGCTCCATACAATGGGCTGCTCTGACCAGCGCAGGAATTGTGGCGTCGCCGGTTCAACCGCGTGGACTGCCCGCTTTAAAATCTTCTGATCTCGTTTACACAGACCCGTGGTGAACACATGATATTGCCCACTGCTCAACTCCTTCGGATTACTCTGATATCTAGATTGTGGCTGCTGTTGCTGACGCTGCTGATTACCCTGGTTATTGTGATTACCTTGGCCCTGCTATTGGCTGCCTTGGTTATTGTAACCACCCTGACCATGCGGCGGATTACCTTAGTTATTATAACCACCTTGACCATATTGATTATTGGCCCGGCCATGATAACCATTGCCATTGCCCCGATATCCTGATCCGGAGTTGTATCCCTGATGACCCGGACCATAGAACCCTGAGCCTGGACCACTATTCGGAGTCCTGTCATTAGAAACGAAGCGGCCCGCTATGGCTTCCATCAAGGGCATGCATTCTCCTATAGTGTGTTTTGTTGGTCGTCCTCTTGTGCTATGTTTTGGACAAGGCTGATTTAACTCCTGGTCCCAACTAACATTTCCTCAGCCGGTTTGTGGGGGTGGTTTCCCCCTATTGTGCTGAAAACCCTCTAGAACTTGGGTATTGGCAACGAAATCAGAGCCACCCTCCGCCTTTCGCTTGCCCAAGAAGCTTGTTGTAGCCGGATTACCCTGCGCCGGTTTACCGAGTTTGTTAACTTTCCCTGCTTTGTCTCCCTCTGCTTCTGGGTACTTAGTGTTTTCCGAGTCCCCATACTTCACCAGAGCACTCATGAGAGTTCCCATATCATTACAATCCCGTTTAAGCCTTCCCAGTTTTAGCTTTAGAGACTCAAACCGGCAATTGTTCTCTAAAGTCACTATTGCCGTACTGGGATTGATACTATTTGAAGAATGCATGATCTCCGATACTCGCCGCACCCATGCACTTGTAGATTCCTGCTCTCCTTGCACACACGCTGCTAGATCCACCACTGACATCGGCTGCTTGCAAGTATCCTTGAATTTTTTGATAAACTGGCGACGTAGCTCTCCCCATGACCCGATGGAATTTGGGGGTAAACCTTTAGCCAGGTCCGGGCTGTACCTTCAAGCATCATAGTAAAGTATTTTGCACAAGCCGCTTCATCTACATCCAGCATCTCCATGCCCATCTCCTAACTCTCCACCCAAGCTTCAGGAGCTAAATCTGCGGTGTAATTAGGCACCTTACGTGGTCCTTTGAAATCCTTGGGCAGCTTCACGCTCCGTAAAGCGGGGATAAGACAGTGCACCCCAAAGGAACTCGTTGTGACTCCTGTCTCCGCCGTGGTCGTGTGAACCGGCGTCGTCTGATGGATTTCCTCCCGGGCTACCGACCTAAGCCGGTTTACATCCCGAGATTGTGCAGCTGCGCCTGGCGGATTATCCTATCTATGCCGATGCCGCCTACGTTCACTACTAGACACTTCTGGTTCCTCCCAATGCCTAGTGTAACTCCGGCTGTGACGTGGTGTTTTTTGTAACCTCTCCCTGCTATGAGAATATGCTTGCTGTTGTATCAACGCCGTGTTGAGTAGATCCTTGACCCTGCGTGCCTCTAATGCCACCGGAGACGTCCCCTCAATGGGTAAAGCGGCCAAGCGTGAAGCAGCTACAACGATATTGTCCAAAGGATTCGAGTAATGACCCGGAGGGGTAGGAACGTGAGGTGTAGATGTGATCCGTCGATCTTGCTCTGTAGTAGGCTGCTGAACCGGCTCGTCCCTCGCTGGGGGTGCCCTCCGGTTTAAAGCTGGATCATTGCTAGTTCCTGCCCCTGGCGTCCTAAACAGATCCGTCGCTTCATAAACCGGCGGTATACGGGATTGGTACTTCCGACTTCTTACTCCCGGTGTAGAGGCCTTTTCCATCCTTAGGTGAAAAGCCTGATCATTCAATTCCGCTTGCCTTATCGCTATCATAGCCTTCTCTGCCTTCAAATCATCCCTTGCTTGATCAATCCAACCCTTTAGCTAAAGGAGCTCTGCATCATGCTGCGCCTTGTCTGCTAGATCTACCTCTGCCACAGCTTTGGCCGTGAACTCCTCGACTAAGGTGGATAGAACGTCAGTAGGTGAGAGGGCCGGGCCGCTCCCCCCTACACCAGCTTCTGCTGTCGCTCCGTTCACCGTGGCCTGTGAACCGGCCATAAAGACAGCCACCCGGTTTGGCGGGTCAAAGGGGTGCGGAATACTGTTCCCGTCGGACTCACCCTCAGACCGGCCGTCCTGCAACTGATACAGAGATTCAGTTTCTCCGGATGAGGATCCGTCGTCGGAGTAGACAACTGTTTCACCGCCGGATTCCGATCCGTCCTCGGTTTGGACCCTGTGAACTGCTCCAACGAAAACGTGCTTCATGGCGGGCTGAATCCGGGCCTATCTCGCATGCTGAGCCGGCTCGATGATGTTGGAGAAGATGTCCGGCTCAGGTCCCGGTTCGCAGATCTTGCCAATGAAGACATGGATGCCACCGAAGGGAACCCGGTACCCGTATTCGATTGAATCGGCCTCCGGTCCCCAACCCGCGTCGTCGATGTAGATCCGACCACGGCGACTCTTGGTCATCCGGCCGGCAACGTAGCCCTTGAGCCCTTCAAAGCTGCCCTTCAAGAACTCGAAACCATCGTGCGGAGGCCCCACGGTGGGCGCCAACTGTCGTGGAATTAACACGGCAGATGTCCGGTTTAACAGACTTGATGATGGAACCATCACACATGTTAGCTTGAAGGGGTTAAAAGCACACAAAGGACACAGAGGGTTTATACTAGTTCGGCCCCTTCGATGAAGGTAAAAGCCTACGTCTAGTTTGGTTTGGTATTGCTAGGGCGTCGATGAACAGGGAGCGGATCGCTTGCCTGTGTCTCGACGGGTTGTTTCTTGCTTGTCCCTGAACCGTCGCCAGGTCGTCCCCTTATATAGAGGTGACGTCTGGTCCGGTTTACAGAGTCCCGAGGCCGGCTCATACTCGTGTCCGCCTCGATCTCTGCTCTTTCTTCCTTATCTCTCAAGTTACATCATCGGCCAGTTTACAAACCATAACCCTATACATGGGCCCTAAAACCTGCTGGGCCGTAGCCTTTACTAACTATTACAACCATATCAACATATTATAATAAACCGGTTTACACTAGCCGGTTCATACCTGCTAGTAATATCCCTGACACCTTGGGATCTGTGATAGAAGGTGTACCCAATAGTTTCTTTTGGGTATGCTATGATGACGCACTTCTGCGATTTGGGTTCGAGCTTATCAGGCTAAAGCTTTTTCACTTAAGCATCGCAACTCCAAACTTTAAGAAATGACAGCTTTGTATTCTTGCCAGACCATAGTTCATACGGTGTCGTCTCAGCGAATTTAGACGGTGCCCTATTTAACATGAATGCAACTGTCTCTAATGCATAACCCCAAAACGATAAAGGCAAATCGGTAAGAGACATCATAGAACGCACCATATCCAATGGAGTACGGTTACGACGTTCGGACACACCATTATGGTGTGGTGTTCCAGGGGACGTGAGCTTGGAAACCATTCCACTTTGTTTCAAATGAAGACTAAACTCTTAACTCAAATATTCACCTCCACGATCAGATTTTAGAAACTTCATTTTCTTGTTACGACGATTCTCTACTTCACTCTGTAATTATTTGAACTTTTCAAATGTTTTAGACTTGTGTTTCATTAAGTAGATATACCCATATCTACTAAAATCATCTCTGAAGGTAAGAAAATATAGACACCCATCACGTGCTTCAACACTCATCGGAACGCATACATCTGTATGTATTATTTCCAATAAGTCATTAGCTTGCTCCAATGTTCCGGAAAACGGAGTTTTAGTCATCTTTCCCATGAGGCATGGTTCGCAAGTATTAAATGATTCATAATCAAGTGATTCCAAAAGTCCATCGGCATGGAGTTTCTTCAAGCGATTTAAACCAATATGACCTAACTGGCAATGCCACAAGTATGTTGCACTATCATTATGACCTTTGCATCATTTGGCATCAATATTATGAATATGTGTATTGCTACAATCAATATTCAACAAGAATTTACCATTCCTCAAGGGTGCATGACCATAAAAGGTATTACTCATATAAATAGAAAAACAATTATTCTCTGACTTAAATGAATAACCGTCTCGCATTAAACAAGATCCAGATATAATGTTCATGCTCAACGCATGCACCAAATAACAATTATTCAGGTCTAATACTAATCCCAAAGGTAGATGTAGAGGTAGCGTGCCGACGGCAATCACATCGACCTTGGAACCATTCCCGACGCACATCGTTACCTCATCCTTAGCCAATCTTTGTTTAATCTGCAGCTCCTATTTCGAGTTACAAATATGAGCAACCGAACTAGTATCAAATACCCGGCCGCTGCTATGAGCAATAGTAAGGAACACATCGATAAAATATATATATAATATACCTTTGTTCACTTTGCCATCCTTCTTATCCACCAAATACTTGGGGTAGTTCCTCTTCTAGTGACCACTCCTTTTGAAGTAGAAGCACCCAGTTTCAGGATTAGGACCAGCTTTGGGTTTCTTCGTGGGAGCGGCAACCTTTTTGCCGTTCTTATTGAAGTTCCGTTTCTTTCCTTTGCCTTTTTTCTTGAAACTAGTTGTCTTATTAACCATCAACACTTGATGCTCCTTCTTGATTTCTACCTCCGCCAATTTCAGCATCATGAAGTGCTCGGGAATTGTCTTATCCATCCCTTGCATATTATACTTCGTCACTAAGCCTTTGTAGCTTGGTGGCAGTGATTGAAGAGCTCTGTCAATATATTTCTCAGGTGGAAGAGAAATTCCTAACTAAGTCAAGTGGTTATGATACCCAGACATTTTGAGTATGTGTTCACTGACAGAACAATTCTCCTCCATCTTGCATCTATAGAACTTGTTGAAGACATCATATCTCTCAACCCGCGCATTAGCTTAAAATATCAACTTCAGCTCCTGGAACATCTCATATGTTCCATGACCTTCAAAACGTCTTTGAAGTCCTGGTTCTAAGCCGTAAAGCATGGCACATTGAAATATAGAGTAGTCATCACTTCGCGCTTGTCAGATGTTTACAGTATCCAAGTTAGCGGGAGTGGGTGGGTTACCTAGCGGTGCATCAAGGACATAATTCTTCTATGCAGCAATGATGATAATACTCAAGTTCTGGACCCAGTCCGTGTAGTTTCTACCATCATCTTTCAACTTAGCATTCTCTAGGAACACATTAAAATTCAAGGGAGCGGTGGCACGAGCCATTGATCTACAACATAGACATGCAAATACTATCAGGACTAAGGTCATGATAAATCAAGTTCAATTTAATCAAATTACCAATGAACTCCCACTTAAATATACATCCCTTAGGTTATCTAAGTGATACATGATCCAAATAAACTAAACCATGTCCGGTCATCATGTGAGATGGGGTAGTCATCAATGGTGAACATCTCTATGTTGATCATATCTACTATATAACTCATGTTTGAGCTTTCGGTCTCCAGTGTTCCGAGGTCATGTATGTACATGCTAGACTCGTCAAGTTTAACCCAAGTATTATGCGTGTGTAAAATTGTCTTACACCCGTTCTATGTGAACGTAGAGTTTATCACACCTGATCATCACGTGCTGTCTCAAAACTACGAACTGTAGCAATGTTGCATACTCGGGGAGAACACTATTATCTTGAAATTTAGTTAAGGGATCATCTTATAATGCTACCGCCAATCTAACAAAAATAAGATGCATAAAAGATAAACATCACATGCAAACAAAATATGTGACATGGTATGCCATCATCATCTTGTTCTTTTTATCTCCATCTTCAAAGCATCGTGATGATCTCCATCGTCAACGGCTTGACACCTTGATCTCCATCATAGTGTCGTGATCGTCTCGCCAACTATTGCTTCTACGAGTCGTGCTAAATCATAGCGATAAAGTAAAGCAATTATATGGCGCTTGCATTTCATACAATAAAGAGACAACCATAAGGCTCCCGTCGGTTGCCGATAATTTACAAAACATGATCATCTCATACAAGAACATATAACACATCACGTCTTGACCATATCACATGACAACATGCCCTGCGAAAACAAGTTAGACGTCCTCTACTATACTGTTGCAAGTTTTACGTGGCTGCTACGGGCTTCTAGGAAGAACCGTTCTTACCTACGACACAAAACCACAACGATGATTTATCAAGTTTGTTGTTTTAACCTTCAACAAGGACCGACCACAGTCAAATTCGATTCAACAAAAGTAGGAGAAACAGAAACTCGCCATCCACCTTTATGCAAAACAAGTTGCATGTCTGTCAGTGGAACCAGTCTCATGTACATGGACATGTAAGGTTGGTCCGGGCTGCTTCATCTTACAATACCGCCGAATCAAAATAAGACGTTGGTGGTAAGGAGTATGATGATCACCGCCCACAACTCTTTGTGTTCTACTCGTTCATATCATCTATGCATACACCTGGATCATGATGTCACAGTTGGGAAACATTGCATGGAAAAAAAAATCTACGCACACGCAATGATCTATCCGTGGAGATGCATAGCAACGAGGGGGAGAGTGTGTCTACATACCCTCGTAGACCATAAGCGGAAGCATTTCACAACGCGGTTGATATAGTTGAACTTCTTCGCGCTCAACCAATCAAGTACCAAACGCGCGGCACCTCCGCGTTCTGCACACGTTCAGCTCGGTGACGTCCCTCGCCTTCTTGATCCAGCAATACATCGAGGTAGTAGATGAGTTCTGTCACCACAATGGCGTGGTGATGGTGATGGTGAAGTAATCTCTGCAGGGCTTCCCCTAAGCACTACGAAAATATGTTCGGGGGTGTAAACAATGGAGGGGGGCGCCGCACACGGATAAGAAATTGTCTGGGATGTGCTGGGTTGCCCCCCCACATATATATAGGTGGGAGGGGAGAGGCCTGGAGGTACCCCAAGTAGGACCGAATCCTACTTGGGCTCTTCCCAAGCCGCGCCCCTGCCATATATATTGGAGGGGGAAGGAAAGAGGGGGAGGGGAAAGGAAGGGGGAATTATATTCCCTTTCTTTCCTTTCCTTCTTCCCATTTCCTTCTTGTAGCGACCAGACCTCAAACAGTCTGTTCTCCGTGCATCAGTGTCATCCTTGGATCAGTAATGCTGACACGCACGGTACTTGAAGGATTTATAACAGAGTAGCAATCACACACTTATTACATCGATAGTCCAACGATGAATTTATTACAAATAATATGGCTGAAGGCCATCTAACACGATAACAGCGGAAGGACTGGAAGATAAGTGAGTCCATCAACTCCAAGGGCATCACTGAGTATAGAACCATGACCTAACAGGGCATCTTACTCGTCGTCTGAAAAGTCTGCAACATGAAACGTTGCAGCCTGAGAACGGGTCAGCACATGGAATATGCTGGCAAGGTAACACAAGAGAATGCAATTAAAGTAAAACTATACTATATGCAATATGGCTGGTGGAAAACTCTATGGTTAAGTTTTTGCGTAAAGCTAATTTTTCCCTACTTCAAAGGAATGCATTTTAATTAACTATCATGGTAGTTGAAACATCGTTGAGAAGATAGACATCCTCTCAACCCCAATTAAAGTTCATCATTAAACCCAAAAAAATTAAATTAAAGTAACATGATGAGATGCACATGAAAATCCAAGTACCAGATACTCAAGACGTCCATAACCAGGGACACGGCTAATCATGACCAGTTTGTACACTCTGCAGAGGTTTGTGCACTTCTCCCACAAGACTCGATCGCCTCCGTTTGGTTTCTCGCACTGCATGATGTTTGAGAAACGGATGACAGAGACAAGGTCTTTCAGAAGCGCTAGCACCTTACGATCGGGCGGACCGTACCAACCTACATCCCCTACATCTGCTAGTCCACCACTGTAAGAGTTCGCACGACTTACTCATACTATGCTAGAGCCCATAATAGCATTGTGGTTGCACACGGAAGTTTCTAGTATGAATAATCTCATGATCCCTTTGAGCCTGGGTGGCGGTCCAAAAGAAAAACAAGCAATCCTGGAATATTTAGATGTCTAAGTCCACCCAGATGTGTATTAATGTTGCCACCGTAAGTTGAACCATTAATTAAACAATCTCACATCTGTCATGGATTTCACTCACCCAATCCACGTCTACGAGCATAGCATGTCCTAGCAGCAAACGTAGATGTAACTCCCAAGGGTTTGAATGTAATGCAGGTAATAGGTACTACCTCAAACTACTTCCCAATCCCACAAGTTAATTGATCCTACTCATGCAATGTGTGAGGGTTTGACTAATGCAATGAAAACTGGGTAATTAGAAAGTATGATCAAAGTGTTACTTGCCTTGCTGATGATCCGCAAAACCTAGTGACTCAAAGTAGCAAGCGGCGCACTCCGGGTACTCTATCGCAATCAAACAAACAAGCATACAATAAGTACTTAACTAATGCACGGGTAAAACTCAAATAAGAGATCTAACCAGAAAGTTCAACTTAAGAACTCCGGTTTGCAAAAAGAATCAACTCGAAAGAAGCAACGAAATTCAAACTGCAAAAGAAACGAGCTCCGAATTACTAGTTGGCCTAAAGTCAAATTTTAAAGTAGCCAAAACTTTGTACAAGTTGGTTAAACGTAAAGAGGGCTTCGAGACGAAGATCTGGGATTATCAATCACCTGATTCCGACTCTCGAGCGAAAAGAAAAACGAAAAACAAGATCAGGGCAGAAATCGCGATCGTTTTACTTCCGGGTCAAATCATCATTCTTCTCCACAAGTATCTTCGTCTCCTCCTCAGAACCGCCGCGTGTAGAATTGAGTTCTTCTTCTAGCTCCAAATTCCCATTTAGGGCTTTCTTCAAATCTATCATCCCATCACACATCTGGTGCTCCTGGCGACGAATGTGGTGGTTCAACTCCTGGATGAATGCTGCAATGGATATACCCTTCCGTGTGCTGATCATATCCCAGTTCTCATCTCGGCGTCCACAAATCTGGTAGATGGTGTCCTTTAGCTCCTGCTTGTAGACTTCTCCAATCCTTCCCATAGCAATGTGGGCTGCCATACTCCTTCCTAAGCTCCATGTAGGTGCATTAAAGGAAAATGCTATGAGTGAGGTGACGGGTGCGAACATCCTTCCTGGAACTTGAGCTTGAATCAACCAACGCTCCTCCTCTGGTAGAGTGGCATTGTAGGTTCCAGTGAAATTTGGTAATCCAATGTGTAGATATCTGGTGACTTCCTTCAGGTGTCGTCCAAAGGGTGTATCATCATCCGGTTGCATGAACTTGTGCTTTGCTTCCACCATCCTAAAGAATTGAAAAGATGAGGAGTTAGTAGAGAGAAGAGTGAATAGTGTTCTAGGGCTTGTCTTAGTGGTCGTGTCCTACAGTCAGCGTGTGCTCTGATACCATCTTGTAGCGACCGGACCTCAAACAGTCTGATCTCTGTGCATCAGTGTCAACCCTGGATCAGTAATGCTGACACGCACGGTACTTGAAGGATTTATTACAGAGTAGCAATCACACACTTATTACATCGATATTTCAATGATGAATTTGTTACAAACAATATGGCTGAAGGCCATCTAACACGATAACAACGGAATGCTTGGAAGATAAGTGAGTCCATCAACTCCAGCGGCATCACTGAGTATAGAACCATGACCTAAAAGGGCATCTTACTCGTCGTCTGAAAAGTCTGCAACATGAAGCATTGCAGCCCGAAAAACGGGTCAACACTTGGAATATGCTGGCAAGGTAACACAAGAGATGCAATGAAAGTAAAGTTATACTATATGCAATATGGCTGGTGGAAAGCTCTATGGTTAAGTTTTTGCGTAAAGCCAATTTTTCCCTACTTCAAAGGAATGTATTTTAATTAACTATCATGGTAGTTGAAACATCATTGAGAAGATTGACATCCTCTCAGCCCCAATTAAAATTGATCATTAAACCCAACAAAATTAAATTAAAGTAACATGTTCAGATGCACCTGATAATCCAAGTACCAGATACTCAAGATGTCCATAACCGGGGACACGGCTAATCATGATCAGTTTGTACACTCTGCAGAGGTTTGTGCACTTTCCCCACAAGACTCGATCGCCTCCGTTTGGTTTCTCGCACTGCATGGTGTTTGAGAAACGGATGACCGAGACACAGTCTTTCCGAAGAGGTCCCCTTAACCAGATAGATAGGCTGGTACACCTACAAAACCCAACTACATCTGCTAGCCCATCATGGAAAGGTTTCCCACAACTTACTCAACTATGCTAGAGCCCATATTGGCATGTGACTGCACACGGAAGTTTCTAGTATGAAAAATCTCATGATCCCTTTGAGCCTGGGTGGCGGTCCAAAAGAAAACAGGCAATCCTGGAATACCCAGATGCCTCAATCCACCCAGATGTGTATTAATGTTGCCACCTTAAGTTGAACCATTAATTAACAACTCACATCTGTCATGGATTTCACTCAAACCCAAACCACGTCTACGAGCATAGCATGTCCTAACAGCAAACGTAGAAGTAACTCCCAAGGGTTTGAATGTAATGCAGGTAATAGGTACTACCTCAATCTACTTCCCAATCCCACAAGTTAATTAATCCTACTCATGCAATGTGTGAGGGTTTGACTAATGCAGTGAAAACTGGGTATTGGAAAAGTATGATCAAAGTGTTACTTGCCTTGCTGATGATCCGCAAAACCTAGAGACTGAAAGTAGCAAGCGGCGCACTCCGGGTACTCTATCGCAATCAAACAAACAAGCATACAATAAGTACTTAACTAATTCACGGGTAAAACTCAAATAAGAGATCTAACCAGAAAGTTCAACTTAAGAACTCCGTTTTGCAAAAAGAATCAACTCGAAAGAAGCAACGAAACTCAAACTGCAAAAGAAACGAGCTCCGAATTACTAGTTGGCCTAAAGTCAAATTTTACAGTAGCCAAAACTTTGTTCAAGTTGATCTAACGTAAAGAGGGCTTCGAGACGAAGATCTGGGATTTTGAATCACCTGATTCCGACTCTCGAGCGAAAAGAAAAACGAAAAACAAGATCAGGGCAGAAATCACGATCGGAAAAATCGCGGTTTAAATACCCCGAAAAAGAAAAACGACGAACAGGCTAACGAACGAACGTTCGCTGTATGCGCTTAACTAACGAAAACCGTTCGTTAAAACGAACGTACGGACGAACGTCCGCTATTTAACTAAACCGGCGGAAAATAAAAAAACCGAACTGATCTATTAAAAAAAACAGATATAGGTTTTCCTAACTAAAACCGATCTAATAACCGAAAAAAATACCTCACTCCGGCAAACTCCGGCGGCCTTTCGGCGAGGGGCGGCAGCGGCGGCTGCGGCTAGCGGCGATGCGGCGCGACGGCGGAGCAGCGGCGGCTCAGCGGCGGGGCGGCGGGGCAACGCGGCGGCAGGGCGACGGGAGGCGGCGGCGGCGGCTTTCGGCGGCGGGATGGGAGGCGGCGGCGGCGGCTTCCGGCGACGGGGTGGGAGACGGCGGCGGCGGCGGCTTCCGGTGGCGGGGCGGGAGGCGGCGGCGGCTTCCGGCAGCGGGGTGGGCTAGGGTTTCGGGCGGCTGCGGGGGCGAGACGGGAGTTGGGCCGGCCTGGGGCGGCTTATAAAGCCCAGGAGTCCTGGGCGAATAAGACTCCTAGTAGGTTTCTGTCTTTTTTTCTAAAAGAGTCCCGGCGCAGAAAAACTAACGAAAGAAATACCAAACGGACTCCAAAATTTCCGAAATAAATTTTCACCGTCCTCTAATAATATTTAGGACAAAGTGAACATTTTTCCTGGACCTAAATGCAATTTTGCAAAACGCGTATTTTTCCTATGCAAATAAATCCGCGAATAAATCCAGAAAAAATCCAAAAGTGATTTTAACATTTTTCCTCCAATATTTCTGTTATTTTGGAGAAGTCATATTATCTCCGCTCATATATTTTATTTAGAAATATTTTTAGGAGAGAAAAATAATTAGAATCGCACTGTCCTCGTAACGGTATTCGAGCGAACTCAAATACGAAAATGGTAAAATACCCAACTCTCTCCGTAGGTCCTTGAGTTGCTTAGAATTTCGAGGAACTCCACGAACAAAATGCAAAAACATGAAATGCAAATATGATCTATGTATAACATTCCAAATTGAAAATTTGGGATGTTACAAAGGGCATCTTACTCATCGTCTGAAAAGCCTGCAACATGAAACGTTGCAGCTCGAAAACGGGTCAGCACATGGAATATGCTGGCAAGGTAACACAAGAGAATGCAATGAAAGTAAAACTATACTATATGCAATATGGCTGGTGGAAAGCTCTATGGTTAAGTTTTTGCGTAAAGCCAATTTTTCCTTACTTCAAAGGAATGCATTTTAATTAACTATCATGGTAGTTGAAACATCGTTGAGAAGATAGACATCCTCTCAACCCTAATTAAAGTTCATCATTAAACCCAACAAAATTAAATTAAAGTAACATGATGAGATGCACATGAAAATCCAAGTACTAGATACTCAAGACTTCCATAACCGGGGACACGGCTAATCATGATCAGTTTGTACACTCTGCAGAGGTTTGTGCACTTTTCCCACAAGACTCGATCGCCTCCGTTTGGTTTCTCGCACTGCATGATGTTTGAGAAACGGATGACCGAGACAAGGTCTTTCAGAAGCTCTAGCACCTTACGATCGGGCGGACCGTACCAACCTACATCCCCTACATCTGCTAGTCCACCACTGTAAGAGTTCACACGACTTACTCATACTATGCTAGAGCCCATAATAGCATTTTGGTTGCACACAGAAGTTTCTAGTATGAATAATCTCATGATCCCTTTGAGCCTGGGTGGCGGTCCAAAAGAAAAACAGGCAATCCTGGAATATCCAGATGCCTCAATCCACCCAGATGTGTATTACTGTTGCCACCTTAAGTTGAACCATTAATTAAACAATCTCACATCTGTCATGGATTTCACTCACCTAATCCACGTCTACGAGCATAGCATGTCCTAGCAGCAAACGTAGATGTAACTCCCAAGGGTTTGAATGTAATGCAGGTAATAGGTACTACCTCAAACTACTTCCCAGTCCCACAAGTTAATTGATCCTACTGATGCAATGTGTGAGGGTTTGACTAATGCAATGAAAACTGGGTAATTAGAAAGTATGATCAAAGTGTTACTTGCCTTGCTGATGATCCGCAAAACCTAGAGACTCAAAGTAGCAAGCGGCGCACTCCGGGTACTCTATCGCAATCAAACAAACAAGCATACAATAAGTACTTAACTAATGCATGGGTAAAACTCAAATAAGAGATCTAACCAGAAAGTTCAACTTAAGAACTCCGGTTTGCAAAAAGAATCAACTCGAAAGAAGCAACGAAACTCAAACTGCAAAAGAAACCAGCTCCGAATTACTAGTTGGCCTAAAGTTAAATTTTACAGTAGCCAAAACTTTGTTCAAGTTGGTTAAACGTAAACAGGGCTTCGAGACGAAGATCTGGGATTTTGAATCACCTGATTCCGACTCTCGAGCGAAAAGGTAAACGAAAAACAAGATCAGGACAGAAATCGCGATCGGAAAAATCGCGGATAAATACCCCGAAAAAGAAAAACGACGAACAGGCTAACGAACGAACGTTCGCTGTCTGCGGTTAACTAACGAAAACTGTTCGTTAAAACGAACGCACGGACGAACGTCCGCTATTTAATTAAACCGGCGGAAAATAAAAAAACCGAACCGATATATTCTAAAAAAACAGATCTAGGTTTTCCTAAATAAAACCGATCTAATAACCGAAAAAAAACTACCTCACTCCGGCGAACTCCGGAGAGGGGCGGCGGCGGCTCGGCGCGGCGGCGGCGGCGGGAGGCGGCGGCTTCGGGCTAGGGTTCGGGCGGCTGGGGCGGGCGAGGCGAGTTGGGCCGGCTCTAGCGCTATATAAAGCCTAGAGTCCTGGTCCTTTACAAGTCTAAGTCGGTTTTCGTTTTTTTTTAAATAGAGTCCCGCTCATATGCAAAACTAACGAAAGAAATACCAAACGGACTCCAAAATTCCCGAAATAAATTTTCACCGTCCTTTAATAATATTTAGGACAAAGTGAACATTTTTCCCTGACCTAAATGAAATTTTGAAAAACACGTATTTTTCCTATGCAAATAAATCCGAAAATAAATATAGAAAAAAATACCAAAAGTGATTTTAATATTTTTCCTCCAATATTTCTGTTATTTTGGAGAAGTCATATTATCTCCGCTCATATATTTTATTTAGAAATATTTTAGGAGAGGAAAATAATTAGAATCACACTGTCCTCGTACCGGTATTCGAGGGAACTCAAATACGAAAACGGTAAAATTCCCAACTCTCTCCGTAGGTCCTTGAGTTGCTTAGAATTTCGAGGAACGCCACAAACAAGAATGCCAAAACATGCAAATGCAATATGATCTATGTATAACATTCCAAATTGAAAATTTGGGATGTTACACTTCTTCTCCTTGGCCGACCCATATGGGGGACGCATCAGCCCCTTGTGGCTGGTGCGTTTCCCCTCATGGCCCGTAAGGCCCATATCTTTTGCCAGGGGTGCCCAGAACTCCTTCTAGTGATCCGATATGTACCCTACCCTTCGGAACACTTCCGGTGTCCGAATACCATCGTTCTATATATCAATCTTTACCTCTTGAAAATTTCGATACTCCTCGTCATGTCCGTGATCTCATCAGGAACTCCGAACAACAATTGGTCACCAAATCAGATAACTCATATAATACTATATCGTCATAAAACGTTAAGCGTGCGGACCCTACGGGTTAGAGGACTATGTAGACATGGCCGAGACACCTCTCTAGTCGATAACCGATAGCGGAACCTGGATGCCCATATTGGCTGCTACATATTCTACGAAGATCTTTATCGGTAGAACTGTTATGAAAACATACACAATTCCCTTTGTTTGTCGGTATGTTACTTGCCTGAGATTCGATCGTTGGTATCTCTATACCTAGTTCAATCTCATTATTGGCAAGTCTCTTTACTCGATCCGTAATACATCATCCCGTGAATAACTCATTAGTCATTTGCTTGCAAGGGTTATTATGATGTGTATTATCGAGAGGGCCCAGAGATACTTCTTCGATACTCGGAGTGACAAATCGTAATCTCGATTCATGCCAACCCAACAAAACACCTTCGGAGATACCTGTAGAGCATCATTATAATCACCCAGTTACGTTGTGACGTTTGATAGGACACAAGGTATTCCTCCGGTATCCGGGAGTTGCATGATCTCATTGTCAAAGGAATATGTATTTGACATACATGAAAGTAGTAGCAATAAACTGTACAATAAAATGCTAAGCTAACGTATGGGTCTTGTTCATCACATCATTCTCATAATGATGTGATCCCGTAATCAAATGACAACTCATGTCCATGGTTATGAAACCTTAACCATGTTTGATTAACGAGCTAGTCTAGTACAGGAAATATGCCTTGGAGGCAATAATAAAGTTGATATTATTTTATATTTCATTATTCATGATAAAGGTTCATTATTCATGCCAGAATTGTATTGACCGGAAACTTACATATATGTGTGAATACACGTGTCCCTAGTGAGCGTCTACTAGACTAGCTCGTTGATCAAAGATGGTTAAGGTTTCCTAACCATAGACATGAATAGTCATTTGATAATGGGATCACATCATGAGGAAAATGTGTGATGGACAAGACCCAACCCTTAGCATAACATATGATCATTTAGTTTATTGCGACTGCTTTCTTAATGTCATATGCATGTTTCTTCGACCATGATATCACGCAACTCCCGGATACCGGAGCAATACCTTGTGTGCTATCAAACGTCACAACGTAACTGGGTGATCATAAAGATGCTCTACAGGTATCTTCGAAGGTTTCTGTTGGGTTGGCATGGATCGAGAATGGGATTTATCACTCTGTGTGTCGGAGAGGTATCTCTGGGCCCTCTCGGTAATACATCATCACAAGAAGCTTGCAAGCAAAGTGACTAAGGAGTTTGTTGCAGGATCATGTATTATGGAACAACTAAAGAGACTTGCCGGTAACGAGATTAAACTAGGTATGGAGATACCGACGATCGAATCTCGAGCCAGTAACATACTGACAGACAAAGGGAACTACGTATGTTTTCATAAAGGTTAGAACGATAAAGATATTCGTAGAATATGTAGGAACCAATATGGGCATCTAGGTCCCGCTATTGGTTTTTGACTAGAGATTCATCTGGGTCATGTCTGCATCATTCTCGAACCCGTAGGGTCCGCACGCTTAACATTCGCTGACGATATAGTATTATATGAGTTATGTGATTTGGTGACCGAATGTTGTTCAAAGTCCCTGGATGAGATCACGGACATGACGAGGAGTTCCAGAATGGTACGATGGTAAAGATTGATATATAAGACGACGCTATTTGGTCATCGGAAAGGTTTCGTAGTGTATCGGGTAGTCATTGGATCACCGGAAGTGGTTCCGGGAAGCCCCGGGAGGTTAATGGGCCAAGTGGGGGGAACACACCATCCCACAAGAGGCTGGCGTGCCCCTGCCCTTGGTCGTCAGAACTAGGGATGGAAAGGGGGAGGACTAGCCCATCTTTCCTTCCCTCCACCAAGGAGGACGGAAAGGGGGGCGCCACCTCCTCCTGCCTGGCACGTAAAACAAGGCAGGAGGTGCCAAAGGGCGGGCGCCCAAGGGGGCCGGCCGGCCACCTTGGGGCGCACCCACGGCTTCTTCCCCTCCCCCACCTATATATATGAGAGGGATGGAGCGCCACACAACCCACAACAATCTCTTAGCGGTGTGTGGTGCCCCTCTCCACAGTTTAGTCCTCCATCATGTTTTTCCGTGATGCACTGTGAACCCCTACGGGAACAAGTACACCATCACCATCACCATGCCATCGTGCTGTCGGAACTCATCTACCACTTCGCCCATCTTGCTGGATACAGAAGGAGAGGACGTCATGGAGCTGAACGTGTGTTGAACGCGGAGGTGTCGTACATTCGGTACTTGATCGGTTGGATCGCAAAGGTGTTCGACTACATCAACCGTGTTGTTAAACGCTTCTGCATTACGGTCTATGAGGGTATGTAGATGCCAGGCCCAAGATGCGATTCTATCCCGATCACATGACACTTACGTGATTGGGGCACAACCGCATTTCGGGCGCTTAGCAAGATGGATATCATTACATCGAACCATTACATACATACATGGGGGATACAACAATACATACAAATCTCATGAATACAACATTATCGATACAAGTATCCGACTACGGATACAAACAAGAAAAGCACAAGACATCCATCCGCTATCCCAGGCTGCCAACCCGGAACCTAACCCAAGACTGAAGAAGAAGAACTCCAAACAACGAACAACGCTCTCACGTCAAGACATCGGAAACCTGCACCTGCAACTGTTGTTGTAGTATCTGTGAGCCGCGAGGACTCAGCAATCCCATAACCATGGGTAACAATACTATCAAAGCCTAATAGGTAGGAAGAGGTAAAATGGTGAGGTTGCAGCAGCGGCTAAGCATAAATATGGTGGCTAACTTACGAGTACAAGAATAAGATGAGCATCTACGCAAACGGTCGCAACTAGTAGTGATCGCTAAAGATCCTGAACTACTTACGAGTCAAACATAACCCCACCGTGTTCTCTTCTCAAAGTGAAAAGAGACAGTCACGGTTACTCACACAGTTGTGTGTTTTACTTCGGATCCTCTATCAAGTTTTCTACAACCGGACATTAACAAATTCCAATCTGCCACATAACCACGGGCACGGCTTTCGAAAG
Source organism: Secale cereale (assembly GCA_902687465.1). Lineage (NCBI taxonomy): Eukaryota > Viridiplantae > Streptophyta > Magnoliopsida > Poales > Poaceae > Secale > Secale cereale. The sequence continues at coordinate 291,490,746 of LR738711.1, forward strand.
ATCATAACCCTACAGGGGTGTCCCAACTTAGCCCATCACAAGCTCTCATGATTAGCTGAAGTGATAAATATAATATCATCACCCCTTATCTTAGGGAAATCCGATCAGGCTCGGCATCCCGATGCACAAGACATTTCGACAATGGTAAAACATGTCCAGCAAGACCTCCCAGTGTGTCGACACCCTGATAGTAGCCGCGCGTATCTCGTCTCAGGCCACGACCGGATGGGTGATAGTACGAGTAAAACCAAACCTCGAGCTTCCCCGTGGTGGCCCCGCAGAACCCCCGTTTGGGACCAACACCATCAGCACTGGCCCCCCTGCTATGTAGAAGAATCCTCGGGTAGCGCTAACTCCCTATGCAATTTAATTAATTAATTAAGTTGTTATTATGAGCAAATTAAAACCAATGTTGGGCCTTGCTGGAGGAGTTTTATTCAAAGTCGAACTGTCAAGGGGTCCGCATATACCCATTGTGTAAGGAACGCAAAATCAAGGAACATAATGCCGGTTTATCGGCGCCTAAGGTGGCATGAGTGAAACAAAACACCAAGCAAAAGGCCAATCCTTCCACCCATGCCCAGTATATAGGTGTGTTAATAATAATTATAGATATTGTGATATCCAACAACAAGTTCCCTCCTGGAACGATCTTCATCTTCACCTGCAACTAACAACGCTATAAGAGGGGCTGAGCAAGCGGTAACATAGCCAAACAATGGTTTTGCTAGGAAGGTTTCAAAGGTTAGAGGTTTCATGGCAACAAGGAGAGGGGCTGACAATAAAGATGGGTAGCGCCACATATAACGATAGCATCGAGACACTAAGCATGGCAATGATAGTAAAGGTATCCAAGGGTATGGTCATCTTGCCTGAGATCCCGCAAGGAAGAGGAACGGTTCCATGAAAAAGACGAAGAAGAAGCCTTGAAGAAGAACCACGGGTAGACGAACGCATCCTCTCGAACGCAACGGAACAAGCACTAACGAGAAGAAGCAAGCATTACGGTAAACAAACCACTCAAGAACATGACAATGCACTACCAAGTAGGATGCACGACAATTCTACATATGATGCACAACAAGTATATACAGGAAGCAAAACATGGCAAGGTAGGAAGCACATCAAAACAACACAAGTCTATATATATGATGCAATACATGGCAAGGTATGATGCATGACAAGTCTACACAGGAAGCAATACATGGCAAGGCGGGAAGCACAGAAAGACAACACATGAAACATGACAATGTGCTTAAGCAAGTATGATGCAAACAAGTCTATATAGGAAGCACAACAAGTCTAAACAGGAAGCATAACAAGTCTATACATGAAGAATAACATGGCAATGTAGGAAGCATAGAAAACAACACAAGTCTATATGATGCAATACATGGCAAGATATGATGCATGACAAATCTATACAGGAAGCACAACAAGTATATACAGGAAGCATAACATGGCAAGGTATGAAGCATAACATGGCGAGGTAGGAAACACAACATGGCAACGGTGCAAGATGCACCCAAACATCAATCAAACTCACTCCAAATATGTTAACAAGATGATATTATGATTCTACATGCAAAATCACACAAGTTTCATATAAAGAACACCCCAAACGGAGCAACGGGCTAAAAGATACACATGAAACAATACATATCAACAAGCTGAAATTAACAGCCACATAGCAACTCTGGAGAAAGATATATATACTCTACAGCACTCAAACATGGAAACAAGAAGCATGGACATGAAGTAGACATATCCTACAGCAAACAACTCCATTGGAGCATCTCCATAGGAGGCATGGATCAATAACAACAAGCTACAACATTTTGATCATGACACTAAAAACCTGACAGCAATATTTCATAGCAACTTGAGAGCAAGAAATAAATAAGCTACAGCAAGTCAAAAGAGAAAGTAAGGACATGAATGGATAGACAACAACATATACAACAAGGAATCATCAATAGTCACCCCAAAGCTAACATGGATTTTCCTAGGGCATCAGGCAAACATAGCATCAGGATATTACAGATTCCAGACTTAGTGAAATTTCATTAAGTGTTAAAACAGTAACAGCAACATGGCAAGTTTGCAAGCATGTTTAAATCAACACAAGGCATATCATGGAAAGTTAAATGCACCACATCAAAGAACACATCATGGAGAATCTAAAACATCTAGGCATGTGACAAGGGGACAAACACAACAATGGCAACAAGCTCCTCAACTAGGCATCTCGAAACAAGTTACAAAACCTAACAGCCACATAGCAACTTTGCAACAGAGATTTACATGGCAATATGAACTCAAACAAGCATGTTATAGCAACCAACATGTAGAGCATCTCATGATGAACATTTTGACATATCATTTGCATCATTTGGATAAGCATGCACCAAGTTATCATATCTCAAACATGGCAACAAAATAACAAGTAGCAGCAGTTTATTACAAGTAGCACTCTTGCAACAGATATTTAAGCATCTATATGAACTCAAATGAGCATGGCACAATGGAACAAAGTGTAGAGCATATCACCACGATCATTTTGACGTATCATTCACTCAAATTGGATAAGCACACAAAAAGTTATCATCATGCAAAGATGCAACATTATGCTGACAGAAATAAAGACTTAGCAGAAATATACACAAGGGAAAAAAACACACGGGCATCAGGAAACTAAAAGACGCCCGAGGCGGGGAACTGGGCTGCTCACCCATGGGGCCTGGCCCAGATCTGGAGAGGAAGGAGAGACAGGCCTCTGCGGTGGGCCGCGGCTTGAGCTGGGCCTGGCGCTGGCTGAAGCTGGCTGAGGGAGGCCTGGGCCTGCGGGCGGTCGGGCCTGTGGGGAGGCGCTGGGCCAGGAGGGAGGAGGCCGGCCCAGGCGCTGGAGTCAACGGAGTGGACAGGGAGCCCTAGCGCCTGCTCCCATGGCGGCTGGCGGCGCAGTCAACGACGGGAGGAGCGAGGCGATGGCTCGGGAGCTGGCGAGGGCGGATCTGGCTGGAGGGCGCAGATCCGGGCTGACGACGACCGGACCTGGCCGGAGGAGGCCCGTCACAGCGGAGGGAGAGCCTAGGGGGTCCGTTCCCGAAGGCAACAGAGCACCACGAAGATGGCGGCGAGCCCCATGGGCGGCGACGGCGATGCAACGGTGGGGTGGCTCGGGGACGAGGCTCGGGCGAGCCAGCAGGTGCGGGGCTCGCGGCGGGCGGTGGAAGCACGACGCGGCGGCGGTGGAAGCACAGCGCGGCGACGGTGGAAGCATTGGGCGACGGCGGCGGTGGAAGCACGGCGCGGCAACGGTGGAAGCACTGTGCGGAATTTGAGGAGGGAGGTAGGGGAAGGCCAAAAATGAACTAGGGGGAGTCCATTTATAGCAGGAGGGCTAGGGTTAGGGGTTTTTGCACCATTTCAGACCGTTAGATCCCGATCGGGCGGCTACAATGGAGGGGGGTAGTGTAGGTGGGCTAGATGGGCTGTGTAGAAGGCCTTGGGCTGAGATGAGAGGAGAGGAGAGAGGCCCGCGGGGGTTTTCGGAGACCGAAAACGTCCGACGTTTGGACCGGCTACTAGTGCCGCTATATTTATCCGTTGGGCTATCAAACGGACTCCGAATGCGATGAAATTTGGCAGGCGGCCTATATACACTATAATAAGACCACACGAGAAGTTTCACCCCATTCCGAGAACATTTTTCGGCCACTCACAAAATAAATATTCGAAGGCGCCGCGGGCGCGTGCAAGTGTGTCTGGGCTCAGAACGGACAACGGAGAGGACAAGGGAACTCGGACGGATGCAAGTTTCGAAAACATTCTGATGCAACACACATGATGACATGGCAAGATGCAACACGCAAGCAGATGACATGGCACTGACAACGAATAACTGGCTGACACCTGGCTCACCGGTCTCGGGGTGTCACAGTAGACATACTCTCCCCTCTCATAGCTATGCATCTCCATGGATATATCTTGTGTGTACGTAGATTTGTTTTGTTTTCCATGGAACGTTCACCAACATTTAATGCGGGAGAGGCCTACGCTAACGAGTGGAAAAAATGATCCATTGACTGGAACTCTAGCAAGCATCTGCAAATACCGAAGATTAATTAAGGTAAAACTCAAGCACAATTTGATGTTGTAATGTACCCTTTGATCACATATGCAACACGAACTAGGGTTTTGGTTTCGGTCACTCGAGCGACCTACCATAAGAAAGTCAATCACATATTGCAACACCCTGCAACGTGAACCCCACACGTGTGTACAAAACGGTGGGCACCATACGACCAAAACATAATAATATACAACACATATCAACCATAGCATATAACAATACCCATAGGACAAACACAAACTACCCAGACATAATAGAGATGCAACACATCATTGGATAATTACATATAGCATCAACCACCATGTTCAAGTATGATTACAGCGGGGTGTGAGAGAGTCACCGCCGCATAGATATGGATAAAGATGTTGATGAAAACGACAAATTTGATGGAGATGATCGTTGTGATGATGGTTCCGTTAGTGATGATTTGGCGCCACCGGAATAAATGGGGAGAGAGGCTCGCTACTTATTATCTCTACTAGGCCTCCCCCCTAGATGGGGACATGGTTCGCCCTCTAGTCCTTGGCCTCCATGGTGCCCAAAGGGCCGAATCCCCTCTACTACTTGTAAACAGCATTGGGAATTTCCCCGAAGAGAAGGGGAGTGATACGTCTCCAACGTATCTATAATTTTATATTGTTCCATGCCATTATAGTATCAACCTCGGATGTATTATATGCATTTATATGGTATTTTATATCATTTTTGGGACTAACCCATTAACCTAGTGCCCAGTGTCAGTTGCTGTTTTTTTTGCCTATTTTGGCTTTTCGGAAAATGAATATCAAACGGAGTCCAAACGGAGAAAATTCTTTGGATTAATTTTTTTCTTGACTAGAAGGGGCCCACGAAGGTTCCAGAGAAGACCAGAAGAGTCATGAGGGAGCGACAAGCTCAGGGGGCACCCCTAGGATGGTGGGCCCCTCGTGAAACCACTTGACTTAACTCCGCCTACATAAATTCCCATATATTCCAAATATACGAGAGAGCCACCCGAAACACTTTTTCCACCGCCGCAAGTTTCTATTCTTCGACAATCCCATCTGGAAGCCTTTTTTGGTAGTCTAACGCATGGGGAATCGATCACTGAGGGCTCCTACATCATCCTTGCTGCCTTTGGAAGATGCGTGAGTAGTTTACAACATACCTATGCGTCCATAGCTAGTAGCTAGATGTCTTATTGTCCCTCTTTGATCTTCAATACCATGTGCTCCTCGATGTTCTTGGAGTTCTATCCGATATAATATTCTTTTGCGATGTCTTTGTTGGGATCGAATGAATGGTGGGTTTATAATAATTGAGCCTTTTATGAACTTTATTGGGCATGATTTTTATATCTTTGTATTTCTCTATGATCAATCTCCTTAATTTGGCCCACTAGATTGATTTACCTTCAATGGGAGAGGTGCTTTGTGATGGCTTCAATCTTGTGGTGCTCTATATCCGAGTGACAGAAAGGGATAAGAAATTCATTTGTACTGTTGGCATTAAGGATAAAACGATGGGGTTTATTCATATTTGTTTGGTTTACTTCATCTACATCATGCCATCCTGCTTAAGGCGTTACTCTGTTTTTGACTTAGTACCCTAGATGCATGCTGGATAGCGATCGATGGGTGGGGTAATAGTAGTAGATGTAGGCAAGACTCGGTGTACTTTTCTCGGACGTGATGCCTACATACATGATCATTGTCTAGGATATCGTCATAACTATGCACTTTTCTATCAATTGGCCAACAGTTATTTGTTCACCCATCATATGCTATGTGTTCAAGAGAGAAGCCTCTACTGAAAACTATGCCCACCGGATCTACTTTCTATCATATATAAAATACCTAAAAATCCTTGCTGCAATTTATTTACTTTTAATTTTATTTCCAATTTATCTATCTATCACTACAAGATTTGATCCTCGCAAGTAACGAGTTCAAGGGGATTGACAACCCTCTTGATCGCGTTGAGTGCAAGTATTTGCTTTTGTGTGTGTAGGTGTTGTTCATGAGTCTTTGCATAATTCTCCTACTAGATTGATACCTTGGTTCTCACTAAGGGAAATACTTATCTCTATATGTTGCATCACCCCTTCTCTTTAGGGAAAAACCCAAGGCAATTTACAAGTAGCAGGATTTTTTTGGTGCCATTGCCAGGGAGACATCATCAAAACTTATGGGCTTTTATCATTTATGCCACTAGTTGTGTCTCACTACTTAGTTTTGCCATTAGAAGTTACAACTAATCAAAAATGCCATTGATCCGTGAGATGCTTGCTCAAAAATGCCACTAGATATCTCAAAATTGCCATCATTCCGTTAGATGTTAGCTCAAAAATGCCATTAGACATTGTTATTTTCACGTCGAACCCGTTGACCATGTTATATGACAAAAATAAGCCAAGACCCATATGTCAATTCTCTCTATCTCACAATGATAAGTGTGGCCCCACTTTTCAGGAGTAACCAAGCGAATAATTTTTGTCCATAGGTATTTATGTCATTATAACAAGGCAAAAGAGATTTGAGATCACAATAATGGTGTCAAGTGGCATTTTTGAGCATGTGTCTAACGAAGTGATGGCATTTTTGAGCGGTTGAAATTCCTAGTGGAAAAATTTAGTAGTGGGACACAACCAATGGCATAAATGATAAAAATCCAACCTATAAAGTACCTTCGCACAAACTATCATTTACTTGCTCTACTTTTTATTATCCTTTTCCTATCCTTTTCACCTCCTCCACTTCTCATAAAAAATGCAAAAACACAAAAAAATTGCTTTGTTGCTTTGCTCGTCTGCTTGCTTACTTGTCACCATGTCTCAAGAAAATACCAAATTGTGTGACATTTTTGGTACTAATAATAATGATTTTAGTAGTACTCCAATTAATTCCCAACAATTAATGCTGTTTTACTAAATCAGGTTATGAAATAGCAATTTTCTGGTAGTCCTAATGAAGGTGTTGCATCCCAAATTATGCGATATGCAAAAGAACAAAAGTTGTAGATAATGATATTATTAAGCTGAAATTATTTCGGTTCTCACTACAATATCATGCTAAAACATGGTTGATCCTTGCCTCGAAATAGTATTGATTCTTGGGATAAGTGTAAGGATGATTTTATTGCCAAGTACTTTCATCCTGCTAAGATTATTTCTCCTAGAAATAAAATTATGAATTTTAAGAAACTTGTGCATGAACATGTTGAACAATCTCGGGAGAGAATGAAATTAATGAGAATAAACTTTTCCACTCATGTTTAAGTTTAAGGATGATTATACAAATTTTTATGTGGTACTAAACTTTATTTCTAAAAATGTTCTAGACTCTACTGAATGTGGTAGTTTTATGTGAATCACATTGGGAGAAGCTACAACACTTCATGATAATATAATGGCAAATTACTCTCAATGGCATACCGAAAGAGCTCCAACTGGTAAGAAGGTAAATATGTCGAAGAAATTACTACATTGAGTGATATAATGGATGCTCTTATTAAATTGGTTGCTAGTAAAGATGCTCATGTTGACCCTAATCATGTGACATTATCTACTTTGGTTGAGCAAAATAATGATGCCGTTGATGTGAAATTTATCACTAGGAATAATTTCAATAACAATGCTTATAGGGGTAATTTCAATTCTACACCATATCCCAGGGATTCCTCTAATAATTATGGAAATACCTATGATAATTAATTCAATAATAATAAGAATATAATACCTACTAATCTTTAGAGTACTATTAAAGGGTAAGAATTTAAATGCCATGGTGGAAGAAAAATTGAACAAAGTTGATCATATGTCTAGAAACATGGATAGAATTGCTCATGAAGCTGAAAATCTCGAATCTAAAATTTTGCCACACAAGAATAATATTAATGAGTCTAATAAAGACATGAATGTCTCTATTAATGAAAGTAAATAAAGAACTACTAGGTTGAGAGCTAAACAAGAATTCCTAGAAACAGCGATTCCGCCCAGTTTTTGTCGTAATCATGATGAAGATATTAAAATGATTGGTGTCACACCTAGTGATGAAGATATTGAATCTTTTTTTAGTAATATAAATATCGATGAAAAATGGACTGGAGATGAGTCAACTCTAGGTAGAAGGCGTCCCAAGTTTTCTGAGGGTGATAATCTTGATGATAAAAATGATTAAAGTGGATTTGGAGAGGTCAAGACTTTAGCTAGTGTTGTGCCCACTACTTGGGATTACAAGGAGATTGATCATGATAGTTGTTACTTAATTTGAGTGTATTTCCTTATTGCAATCCATGGTACATTCACCCAATGCTTATGAACAAAATAAGGGTTTTTACTAGAACTAGAAATTTTGTAGAAGCTATGCTGAAAGAGAATGAATAAAAGATAGAATTAGAAATGATTGTAATCAAAGCTAGAATTAGAAATTTCCATACATAGAAAGGTGCATGGTGAATGTGAACATACGGTTAAATTAAATATTATATATTATGAATGTAATGCTCTATGTGATTATGGTGCTAGCATTCAACAAATCCCAAATCTGTATATGATGTGCTAGGCCTCGTTGATATAGATGAATGTTCCCTTAATATGAACATAGCGGATTCCACTATTAATAAACCTTTTGCTATAATAAATGATGTGATTATTATTGATAATATAAATTATTTTCCCGTGGATTTCATTGTGCTTGATATTAAATGCAATCCGTCTTGTCATATAATACTTGGTATTCCTTTCCTACGCACCATATGAGCTATTATTGATTTAAAAGAAGGAAACATAAGGTTACAATTTCCATTAAAGAAAGGGATGAAACACTTCCCCAGGGAAAGAATGAGATCACCCTATGAATCAGTTATGATAGCTACCTGTTGGATAAAAACTAAAGATGACAATACTTGAAACTATGCATTACACCTTGTTAGGGGCGTAAAACAATAGAGCTCATTGGGAGCAAACCCAATAGTTATTTTTTTATGTTCTTGAGTGATAACACAATTATTCTACTATTATGATTGTGTTTATTATGTTTTAATTAGTGTTTGTGCTAAGTAAAGCCTTTGGGATGATTTGGTTGATAGTTGACTTGATTCTATGAAAAACAGAAACTTTTGCATATAGTGCAAAAAATTCTACAATTTACTGGGACGTGATAATTTTCTGAAATGTTTACACATGATTCATATCGAGATTTCAAATATTTTCATAATTTACAAAACTTTTAGAGTTGTAGAGGTATGGTGATTGTTCAGATCTTTACAGACTGATCTATTTTAGACATATTCCGTTTTCTTGCATAGTTTGCTTGTTTTGATGATGGTATGGATTATATCGAGGGGTATAAGTCATGGATAAGTTAGAATACAATAGGTATTATGAAATAATAAAATATGAATCGGTTAATAACAGTACCTAATGTTTATGATTTTCTTATTATACTTACTGATCTCACAAAGTTTCTGTTGAGTTTTCTGTGCTAAAGTTTTAAAGTTCTGGGTGAGATCACGATGGATGAAGGAATAAGGAGAGGAAAGACCCTAATCATTGAGATTCCCAAGGCACCCCAAGGTAATAATCAAGGATAACGAAGCATCTAAATTTGCGGATGCCCTGGATGGCATCCCCTCTTTCGTCTACAATTCATCGGTATGTTACTTGGAGCTATATTTTTATTCATCACATGATATGAGTTTAGCTTGGAGCGTCTTGTATTATAGTAGTATTTGCTTTGTTTGTTGTTTAGTTTGCCACAATTATTGTTTGTTGCACACACCTTTTGAGAGGGACACTCATTTATTGATGATTTGTTAGAATACCTTTATGCTTCACTTATATCTATTGAGCTAGGTTGTTGCTCTAGTGCTTCACTTATATCTTTTAGAGCACAATAGTCGTTATATTTTAAAGAAATAGTTTCACTCTCATGCTTGACTTATATTATTTTGAGAGTCTAGTAAATAGTAATGGCTATATGCACATTTTATGAAATTGGTCCTTGTCGTGGGTTCATCACGGCAAATGTCCTAGCAGAAGGACTTAGGTGTGTAGCTATCACGACGTAGTTAGCTTGATGGGGTTAAATGGGACAAAGGACACAAGAAGTTTACCCAGGTTTCAGCCCCTCATGCTGAAATATCATATAAGCTATGCGGAAAGAGAATGAATAAAAGCTAGAACTAGAAATTACCCTACATAGAAAGGTGCATGATGATTCTGAACATACTATTAAAGTAAATATTAGAGATTATGAATGTAATGCTCTATGTGATTTAGGTTCTAGCATTTCCACAAAACGCGAATCTTTATATGACGTGCTAGGCCTTGTTGGGATGAATATTCCCTTAATTTGCACATAGCAGATTCCACTATTAAGAAACCTTTTGGTAGAATAAATGATGTGATTATTCTTGATAATAGAAATTATTCGCTCGTGGATTTTATTTTGCTTGATATTAAATGCAATCCATCTTGTCATATAATACTTGGTATGCCTTTCCTATGCACCATAGGAGCTATTATTGATATGAAAGAAGGAAACATAACGTTAAAATTTCCTTTAAAGATAGGGATGGAACACTTCCAGAGGGAAAGAATTAGATCACCATATTAATAACTTATGATAGCTACCTATTGGACAAAAAATAAAGATGACAATACTTGAAACTATGCATTATGCCTTGTTAGTGGCGTAAAACAATGGAGCTCATTGGGAGGCAACCCAACAGTTATCTTATTTTTTTCTGTTCTTGAGTGATAACACAATTATTCTACTATTATGATTGTGTTTTTTATGTTCTAATTAGTGTTTGTGCCAAGTAAAGCCTTTGGGATGATTTGGTTGATAGTTGACTTGATTTTGTGAAAAATGCAGAAACTTTTGCATATAGTGCGGAAAATTCTAAAATTTACCGGTACGTGATAATTTTCTAAAATGTTTACCCATGATTCATATCCAAATTTCAAATTTTTTACTAATTTTTTAAAAATAGAGTTGTAGAAGTATGGTGATTGTTTAGATCTTTACAGACTGTTTTGTTTTAGACAGATTGTGTTTTTCTTGCATAGTTTGCTTGTTTTGATGATGCTATGGATTATATCGGGGGGTATAAGTCATGGATAAGTTAGAATACAATATGTATTATGAAATAATAAAATATGAATTGGTTCATAAGAGTACCTAAAGTTTATGAATTGCTTATTATACTAATGGATCTCACAAAGTTTCTGTTGAGTTTTCTGTGATAAAGTTTTCAAGTTTTGGGTGAGATCACGATGGATGAAGGAATAAGCAGAGGCAAGATCCTAAGAATGGGGATTCCCAAAGCATCCCAAGGTAATAATCAAGGATAATGAGGCATCTAAGCTTGGGGATGCCCCGGATGGTATCCCCTCTTTCCTCTTCAATTCATCGGTATGTTGGACCTATATTTTTATTCATCACATGATATGAATTTTGCTTGGAGCGTCATGTATTATAGTAGTCTTTGCTTTGTTTGCTGTTTAGTTTGCCACAATCATTGTTTGCTGCACACACCTTTTTAGAGGGACACTCATTTACTCATGATTTGATGGAATACCTTTGTGCTTCACTTATATCTGTTAAGCTAGGTTGTTGGTCTAGTGCTTCACTTATATCTTTTAGATCACAGTAGTGGTTATATTTAAAAGAAATAGTTGCACTCTCATGCTTCACTTATATTATTTTGAGAGTCTAGTAAATAGTAATGGCTATATGCACATGTTGTGAAATTGGTCCTTGTCGTGGGTTTGTCATGGTAGATGGCCTAGAAGAAGGACTTAGGTGCATAGCCATCATGACATAGTTAGCTTGAAGGGGTCAAACGGGACAAAGGACAAAAGGAGTTTAGCCAGGTTTCAGCCCCTCACAGTGGAGGTAAAGGCCTACTCCTGCTTCTACTTGTATTGCTCGAGTCTTGATTACCAGGGAGTAAAATACGCTAACCTAGCTCTCAACCGATTGTTTCTTTCATGTCCTAAGCCGCCGCCGTGTCTCGACTTTATATACACAGTTCGAGGCCCGACAGTTTACAAGAGTCCATGCCGGTTTACACAACATAACCGACTCTATCTCTAAAACACTCTTATCTTGTAAAGCAAGTTGCCGTATGGTGGCTTACTTCTTCGGGTCATGGGCTATTCCTGGATCATGGGCTTCTAAAGAGCCTGCTGGTAAGTCACCTCCGGCTCCCTCATCTTGTCTTACCAGGGATTCTTGGGCCTTCTTTACTGAATCACCAAAAGTATCACCCGGCCCCTCCTGGGTGGGTTATACCACGGGTTATATCCTCAACATTAGGCCCCAGGTTGATTTGAACTTGTTCACATCAACCTTCCATCTTTTATTGGCGTGTTTCCTGCACCTTCTTACTAGTGAGACCATAATCTGATAAGCCGCCATGACGTGACATCATCGTCTTCTTGTAAGAAATCTGAGGATGCCGCAATGGATCTTTGCACTAACTGATCATTCCGAAAATAAAGGAACCGTCCCCTCGATTTCCGCGTTGTTAACATAATGATTCTGCCCCCTCGATTTCCGCGTCTATCATTTTACTGTTCACTTTTACCACCTTATAAATAGACACAAGGGGGGTCTTTTCTCTTTTTACCCCATCTCCATTCATCTTCCTCGCACCGTCCGCTGCTCCTCGAGCTTCACCGCCGCCGTTCCTGCTCGTCGTCTACGCCAGCCCGGCCGCTGCATCAACCCGAACGAACCAGATAATCCGCGACGCATCTCCGCTGTTCATCATCCCTTTCCAGGTTTTTATCTTGTTCCCTTTCTGATATGTACTCCCTCCATTCCACAATGTAGTGCCTATAGATTTTTGTGAAAGTCAAACTTTGCCAACTTTAACCAAGTGTATAGAGAAAACAGTCTACATCTTCAATACCAAACATGTACATTCTGAAAATATAACTCACGATGTATCCAATGATGTGCATTTGGTATTCTAGATGTACATATTTTTCTCTATAAACATGGTCAAAGTTTGTAATGTTTGACTTTTATAAAAATCTATAAGCACTACATTATGGAACGGAGGGAGTATTAGGGTTTCCCCGTTCTTCTAGTTCATCCTCGTTCGTCTCGTCCGCTGCTAGTTCATCACTCATGTCGCTTAGTTCTGACACTGATACAATACTGAAGTCGGGCAGTGGCAGTTTCCAACTTCTTTAGTTCCATCATAGATCCATCTCAGTACTGGAGGATTCACCTTTGATATATGGGTTCATCCTCCATCCCTTAGGTTTAGGAATAATTTTCCTTTCTGAAACTGGTGTAGATCGGTAAATAATGTTGTAATATGTGAAAAGTGATTGTATAGCACTTAGCTGAATTTCGCCCATGTATCTTCTTGTATGTCGTCGATTAAATGACCCGCTAGCCTCTGGCCGGCTTAAAATTTGCAAAAATTGTCCTTGTATAGTCACGATTGAACTTATCATATTTTCTTCTTATTCATAACTTGGCCATTTTCTGGTTCACCATGACTAAGGCTTCAACAACTAAGGCTACAACACTCGATGACTGGGTAGTTTCTCATGTCACTGAAGAGTCTCTCAATGACTTTGTAAGTATGGGTATTTTAGCCACCAAGGAAGTTATCAACTGGCGGGTCCCCGGTTCTAAGGGCCCTCCTCTACCCAAATATGTTGAAGTCATAGTTTTCAAAGACCATATGATTTGTGGGTTTGTTTCTCCCGGCTCAAAATTCTTTCGAGATGTTCTTCATTACTGCAATCTACACCCTCAGGATATTGGCCCAAATTATGTCTCCAACATATGCAACTTCTACGTTTTTTGTTAAGTGTATCTTGGTGAAGAGCCATCTGTTGATTTATTCCAAGACTATCGTTATATTAACCGCTAGACTGGGATGATCGACGGCCCCAGCCTCGAGCTTAGAGGTGTTTCTATCCAGAGGCGGGGGGACATAGTCTTGCCATCAGCTGTTCTGCCGAGTCACCCAAAGGATTGGAACCTGACTTGGTTTTATTGCAAGAATACTTCTCCGGAAGGTAAAAATCCTCTGTCCGGTCTCCGTCCATCCCAGCTTATGACTAACACAGCGCTTCCAAATAAGATAACTGTGGAGGAGCGGATTCTTTTTCTTCCACCTGATCAATCCGATCCCTATTTGCCAATGGATTAACCGGAGTTGATTTCATTCGCTATTGGGTGACATGGAGGATTTTTCCTTTAAGCCGCTGCACCGACTTAATGTGCGGATATACTGGGAAGCCCAATGACCCACAATGCTATAACTCCATAGAGCCCACTGAACAAGAGATCAATAATATTGTGAAGACGCTCCTTCATGAGCCATTTGAAAATTGCTGCAAGACTGGCCTCGCTCCTTTCTGCGTTCTTAACCCGGCACCGGCTATAAGTGCTTTAAAAAACTTCATCCTTTTACTAATCTTCTGTGTATCAAAATACTTATCTCCATGTATAAATAGGCAAACTCCAGCTTTTGGAAGAAGAAGTTGCCAACTAGCACCGCCTTTCCCAAATGGGTTAAAACCACTGGCCATGGCCCGGGTCGTTCTAAAAAGACAACAACTGAAGAAATACCCGCTTAGATGAGTCTGAGGTAGATCCTGACTCACTTGGTGCCTTTTTTATACAACTTATTGGCGCAGATTTCTTTCAAGATGATCCAGAAACCAGCCATGCAACAGTTGAAGAGGTAATTATTATTTCCTCCGGCTCAGAGCGTTTGCCAAGACAGAAAGTGCCGCAAGTGACCCGAAAGTAAGATTTTCTCACCCTTTAGCTTACTTGGATCCAAACTTTATTTTGAAGCAACAACAAGATGAGGCTTGGCGTGCGACCCGGAATAGTGGAGTGGGAGAACTTTCCTCCAGCTTACCCAATACACCGGTTCATCGCAATTGCCGAAATGTGATGCCACGGATTTCAACTTGTTCCTTTCCAAAGGAAGGTCTTATCCGTCAACCCCTTAATTCTTCCGACTAAAATTATCAGAAAACTCCTAAATAATCTTCTCGCAATTCATCCCAGACTCAAATGCCTGCCTTCAAGATTGCCCCTGGGTAATGATCTTTAACTTTGCAGTTTCGACATCTATAAATAGATATACTTACATCTTCATTTCTTATTTTTGCAGTGGCATAGCCAAACCAAGCAAGAAGCTGAAGACCAATAAACCGGCCGAAGACCCAAAAGTTATTGTGCTGGAGAAATAGGCCCCGACGTCCAAGACATCGAATCAAAACCTCAAAGCCACTATTAGTGATCAACCACCAGAGACTCAGGAAATTCCTATAGAACCAATAATCACTGACCTGGAGACTGTCAAGCTACCGGGTCCCTTCAAGCCTGTTGAGGAGGATACTGAAGATATCTTGGTCACGGGCACTAGTTATCAAGCTCTGGGTAATCCTACTGTTCTGGCCCGACACTCTGCCAAAGAAGAATTAGTTGAAAGAAGCAAAGACAAATTTGATATTGCCAATTACCTGCACTTGGGCATCAACGAATTGTTCTATGGCTATCTTAGTAAATTGCATGTTGGTAGTGACCTTGAAGTGGATATCATCAAGAAGATGCGACAGAAGTATGAGGAATGAACTTCTACCTCCTTTGTATATATAGACATCCAGCCCCCAATTCTTAGCCGTATGAAAAATGTATTTGAGTATGGTTATAAGACTTGGTCATATGCTATTGCAATAATGAAACCATAGGCCTGGCCAGTTTATCTTAGAAAAGAGGAGCCGGATCAACTTTTAATATTATGTAAAAACAAAACTTCCACATCACAGCCTTCATGGGCCTGCTTATCTTGAGAAAAAAATGAGCCAGATCATTTGTGATTATGTTAGAAAAAGCTTCACACCATAGCCCCCATGGACCGGCTTATCTTGAGAAATATGAGCCGGTTCATTACCTTTATACTGTTGAAAAAGAACTTCCGCACACATTAGCCCCCAAGTGTCAAGTGCTTTGCTTGCAACGTGCTTGAGACTTGTATGCATAATGTATCTAGATCAACTTTCCGAATAAATGTTCTTAAATCTTACTTGCAGGAGGCCTTGACTCAAGCTGAATCCCAAGTGATTGATATAAAAACAAGGCATGATCATCAAGAGGCTGAAACGCGGGAGGATGAGTCCAAGTTTAAGTTCAGCTTGGACGAGAATGAAAAGCTTAAGACCGAATTCTCTACAAAGAGAGCCAGCTGGGAGAAGGATAAGGCCGCCTTAATAAAATGAGCAGAAACCGCCGAATCCCCTTTGAAAGACACCACCGCAGAACTGACTGGCTTAAAATGCCATATATCACAAATGACATATGCTATCTTTGATAAGTATTGCAAGATGCTTTGATCATTATCAACTTTTATTTTTTAGCCCGCCTGGCATCTTATCTGCATACTCTTCATCAGGCCCTGGGAGATCCAACCTTGTCCAGGACATGCGTGTAAATTTGAAGGCTGTGTATACCTTGGTAGAGGACCTTTATACTGGTGCATAACAGAATATAGCAGCTATTTCATACAGCAAACAAGCACCCTGTAATGCCCAGGATGGAGTTATACCTCCTACGTGTCGAGGCACGACTTAAAGGCATAAATCCATCCTAGAATGATCTCAAGTTCGGTAATCTTTGCACATCTCATGTAAAAGAGGGGATTGTAAACAGAAAATAGTTGGCTTACACTCGCCACGTCACAGAATTACAATTCAAGTCTCAAACATCATACATTAAGAACATCACAACCCTCTAAGGGCAAAATCCAAAAGTCAAAGTACCAAACTTAGATAAATAAACCACAGGCGGATCGAATCCTAGTAAGAGTCTCCACTACTGATCATCCGGGTATCGCACATAGTACCGACTACGCTCCTCGTCGTACTCCCAATCCAGCTCGGTACCATCACTTGGATAGCTCACAGCTGGACCTGCATCTGGTGTGTGAAGTAACTGTGAGCCACAGAGGACTGAGCAATCCCGTATCCGGGTAACAAGACTATTTAAGCCTTTGGGTGAGGATAAGGCTGAAGAAAAGAATAAGTGTCTGCAGCAGCAACTAGCAACTAGCTTACGTGAGTGAGAGCGAGAAGAGAAAGCCTCGGCAAGAAGTGATCACGAAGTGATCCTAGCTATAAGCTCAACAAGCATAACCCCTCCGTGTTCAACTCCCGAATCCCTATTCGGAAATTGACAGTCACGGAACACACACTGGTAGTGTATTAGAAACATTGTGTCAAGTTATCTACAACCGGAATTAACAAGCTCCCATCTGCCACATAACCGCGGGCACGGCTTTCGAAAGTTCATAACCCTGCAGGGGTGTTCCAACTTGACCCATTACAAGCCCACGATCCGCGGAGTCGCAACTACAAAGTGGGAAGACCCGAGTATCCTCGGAATCCCGTGCTCAAGATATACCGAACTAAGGTAAGGCTAATCCAGCAAATCCTCCCGGTGTGCCGACACCCTGATAGTAGCCGCGCGTATCTCGTCTCAGGCCACGACCGGATGGGTGATCCCACAGGTTTTTACCAGACCTTGAGTTCCCTCGAGGTGGCCCCGCGTAACCCCCAGTTTGGACCAACACTCATGTGGAGCACTGGCCCGGGTTGTTGAATTAAGAAAAGGGTTTATAACTCCCTATGCAAGTTTTAGTTTGTTATTAGGCAAATAGTACCAATGTTGGGACTTGCTGGAAAATACTTAGCACTTAGCGGTTTATCGAGGGGGTCCCATACACCCCAACCGTGTTAGGAACGCATAATCAAGGAACATAACACCGGCTTATACGGATCCTAACGGCATGAGTGGAACAAATCACCAAGCAAAAGGCTTAGCCTTCCACCCTTGCCAATATATAGATGATTTCATTTAAAGCATTTATATAGTGTGATATAACCCAACCAAACTTCAACATGAAGCAAGCATCTTCGATCTTCACCTGCAACTAGCAAAGCTATAAGAAGGGCTGAGCGAAGCGTACTTAGCCAAGCAACGGTTTGCGTAGGTAGGTTGGTTAAACATGGCAATGGTTTACAAGTAGGAGGCTGACAAGAAGATCATGGGCATCGAGGCAAAACTATAGATCGAGACTACTAGCAATAGGCAAAGATAGTAATGTTATCGGGGTTCGGTCATCTTGCCTGAAGAGAAGTCGTTCGGATCGTAAGAAGGGTCCTCGTGCTCAACCTCGTTGGAAGCCTCATGCTCGTATTCGAACTCAGACTCTGCTTCCGGCTCTAAACAAAACAATCACACCAAGCACCAATCAACAAGATGCAATGCGCACTCGAAAAAGATGAATGCATGATGGATGCACTAAGGATGCACACGGAGCACGTAAAATATCACTCAAGCAAAACACCTCAAAACATGAAAACAATAACATATTAAGATTCTACACAGAAAAACAATCAAGTTTGATATAAGATTCGCTGAAATCGGAGTTACGGGCTAAAAGTTATGCCCGAAACAAGAATTGAGCGAAAGCTAAAAATTACAGCAACATATTAACTTCGGAGCTCAAAATAATTAAGCTACAACACTCAAATATCATGGCAAAGGACATGAACACAAACTAGACATATACTACAGCAACTAAGTCCAAAGGTGCACCCCCAACGGAGCCACGGATCAATAGCAATGATCTTGGACATATTGAACTTGACAATAAAATTCTGGCAGCAGAATTTTATTGAAACTTTGGAGCAAAAGATAAACATGCTACAGCCACTTAGATGGACATGTGAGGACATGAATGGAAAGACAACAATATATACTACAAGGAACAATCAAGATCCACTCCAAAACTATCATGCTTTGTCCTAGAACATCACACGAACATGGCATCGGAACGTTACAGATTTCAGACTTAGTGAAAAACCACTAAGTCCTAAAACAGCAATATCATCATGGCATCTAAAAGAGCATGTTTAAATCACCTCGAAACTAATCATGGCAATGGGTAAGCACCTCATCAAAGTAAACATGAAGGTGATCCCGAAACACACAAGCATGCATCATTGAGGTAAACACAACGATAGCAACGAGCTCAACAAGATGGCATTTCATAACAAGTGAAACAACATCACAGCCACATGGCACTTTGCAACGATGATAACAAGGCAAGAATAAATCTATCATGCTACCTAGCACATACAACACGTAGATCATGGCAAGACGAACACGTGGACATGTCATTTGCATCATTCGGACAAACGAGCTAAAAGATATCACATGGCAAAGATGACATAAAAACATCACATAGCAGCAGTTTATATCATGATGCACTCTTGCAATAGCAAAACAAGCACCTAGATAATCTCTAACATGCATGACAACAACAGAAAAAACGTAGAGCAAGTCTCCACGAACGTCTGGACATGCTATTTGCGCGAATCGGAGCAACACACAAAAAGATCTAGCAGTTTGAAATATGCATCAGAGATCAAAATCCTGGGACTTAGAAGAAAAAAAGGGGGGTCAACCTCCACAGATCTGCAGCCCGAACGGGCCCGGGACGTGGATCCGGCCCATCGGTGGATCCGGCGGGGCAGCAGCTGGTGGAGATGGCCTTGGGCCCGCGGCGATGCGGCGGCCCACTGGCGCCCGGCCGGATGGGGCGGCGCGGCCCAGCCGCGGCTGGAGGAGGCCCGCGGGAGGGGCGGACTGGAGCCTGGCGCCCTGGGCGAGTGGGCCGGCCCGGAGCGGGGCGGCTGCGGCTGGGAATCGGCGGGACGGCCGGCCCGTTGGGGCGGCCTGGTGGCGGAGGCGATGCGAAGGCCCAGTCGGGGCGCGGTCGGAAGGAGTGCGGAGAAGAGGGCCTGCGGCGATGCGATGATGTGGTCCAGGCACTGGATGACCTGGCGAAGCGGTCGAGGGAAGGCCCAGCGGGAGGCTGGCGCCCTGGCGATCGGTGGCCCGGTGAAGCTGCGAAGAGGAGGCGGGGAAGTGGTCCTGTCCTACGGGCCAGCGACGGGCGGTGAGGCGACGGGATCTGGTCCGCTTGGACCAGATCTAGCGGGGGGAAGGTGCTACGGTCGGTTGCGCGTCGACTCTGGTCGTCGGCTCGAGGAGATGAGGAACCGGCGGCTGATGGATCGATGGATCTGGCTGGTTCCCTCGGGAACTGGCCAGATGGAGAGGAAGGGATTTAGATCCAAAAATTTAGGGGGAGGGGAGGAAGAAGCTAGATGCCCAAATAGACTAGGGTCTATTATATAGCAGGTAGCTAGGGTTTGGAAATTTGGGGGTGCTAGGAGCCCTCCGATCGCGATCCGACGGATCCGACCGCGGGGGGTAGTTTAGAAGGCCTAGGAGAAGGCAGTAGACTGCAGTAGGGGTGTTTCTGGGACACAAAGTGAAGGCACTTTGGACCCACACGAACAACGGATGGGATAGCCAACGGAGTCCAAACGCGACGAGATTTGAGAGGAGGGTTGCACACAACAAAACAACAATGCACAAAACAACCTCGTGGCACACCGGAAACGTTACACGCCCGAACAACAAAGTAGGCCTACGGGACGTCACGGACACGTGAGGGAGCTCCGTAACGCGAAACGGACAACGGGAAGGAACGCGTGGAACCGGATGCAACCGACAACACAAATGCAATGCGATGCACATGTCTACATGATATGAATGAATGCCACACACTCACACAACAAAACGATGAAACCCGAAAGACAAATAACCCGGAATGGAAATAGATGAAGCCGGCGATATATTATATACCCAAAAGGGAAAGTATTACATCCGAGGCATTACAAACTCTCCTCTACTACAAAAAGATCTCGTCCCGAGATCTAGGACTGGAAAAAGGAAGGGTACTCGGAACGAAGATGATCTTCTTGTTCCCAGGTAGCTTCTCGGTCGGTGTGATGTGACCTCTTGACTTTCAGAAATTTGATGGACTTGTTGCGGGTCTTGCGTTCGGTTTCTTCGAGAATTGCAACTGGATGCTCTCGGTAGGACAGGTCTTGTTGAAGATCAATCTCCTCAAACGGAATCATGCGCTCAGGTGCCTTGAAGCATTTCCGAAGTTGAGACACATGGAAGACATCATGAACATTTGTGAAGTTGGGAGGGAGCTCAAGTTGATAGGCTAGGTCACCTCTTTTGCCAAGAATCTTGAAAGGCCCGATGTATCTAGGAGCAAGTTTTCCTTTGATACCGAATCTTTGGGTGCCTTTCATCGGAGAAACTCGGAGATAGACATGATCGTCGATGTCGAAAGCCAAATCACGATGCTTGCCGTCATAGTAGCTCTTCTGACGCGACTGAGCGGCCTTGAGATTCTCACGTATGACTTTGCACATTTCTTCGGCTTCTGAGATCAAGTCATTGCCAAGAAGTTGACGTTCGCCTGTTTCAAACCAGTTGAGAGGGGTACGGCACTTTCTGCCATAGAGAATTTCAAACGGTGCTTTGCCTGCACTTTCTTGAAAGTTGTTGTTGTAAGAGAACTCGGCAAATGGAAGACAGTCTTCCCATTTCATGCCAAAGGAGATGACACAGGCTCTGAGCATGTCTTCTAGAATCTGATTCACACGCTCGACTTGACCACTAGTCTGAGGGTGAAAAGCAGTGCTGAACCTGATCTTAGTGCCCATAGCGGACTGAAAGGAGTCCCAGAACCTTGATGTGAACAAGCTTCCACGGTCTGAGGATATAACTTGAGGAATGCCATGTAGGGACACAATTCTGTAAGTGTACAGCTCTGCCAATTGAGCTGCATTGATTGATTCTTTGACTGGAAGAAAGTGAGCGACTTTGGTTAGCTTGTCAATCACCACAAAGATAGCATGATTTCCTCGCTTGGATTTAGGAAAGCTAGTGACGAAGTCCATTTCAATGTGGTCGAACTTCCACTCGGGAATAGGAAGAGGTTGGAGAAGACCAGCTAGACGTTGATGTTCTGCTTTCACTCTTCTGCATACATCACATTCATTCACGAATTGGGCAATCTCCCTTTTCATGCGTGTCCACCAGTAAGACTGCTTGAGGTCTTGGTACATCTTGGAACTGCCAGGATGAATGGAAAGGAGAGAATCATGAGCTTCTTCCATTATGAGCTTTCTGAGATCACCTTTGGGAACAACAAGTCTGTCCTCGAAGAACAAGGTATCTCTCTCATCAACACGGAAGCACTTGTATTTTGGAGTGCCCTTTGCAATCCCATGTTTCACCTTCTTCACCATGGTATCACTGAGCTGGGCCTCACGGACTTGATCTTCCAAGGTAGGAGCAATTTGGAGATTTGCAAGAAAACCCTGCGGAACAACTTGGAGGTTGAGCTTCCTGAATGCTTCACAAAGCTCAGGCTGGTACGGCTTGATAAGAAGGCTGTTGCAATATGCCTTTCTGCTCAAAGCATCTGCAATCACATTCGCCTTGCCAGGAGTGTATTCAATGCTGGGATTATACTCTTGGATGATTTCAACCCAACGAGTCTGACCGAGGTTCAGATGCGGCTGTGTGAAGATGTACTTCAAGCTCTTGTGATCAGTGAAGATGTCGACCTTTCTGCCCAACAACAGATGTCTCCACGTAATCAGAGCATGTACCACAGCTGCTAGCTCGAGATCATGTGTGGGATAGTTCTTCTCACTTGGCTTGAGCTGACGAGAAGTGTATGCCACAATTCTCTTATCTTGCATAAGCACACCACCAAGACCTTGAAGAGAAGCATCACTGAATACTTCATAGGGCTTGGATTCATCCAGAGAAGTCAGAACTGGAGCGGAGACAAGCTTATCTTTGAGGGTTTTGAATGCCACTTCACACTCTGGAGACCAAAAGTATTTGACATTCTTCTGAAGCAGGTTGGAAAGAGGCTTGGCAATCTTGGAGAAGTTCTCAACAAACCTTCTGCAATAGCTGGCAAGACCCAGAAAACTGCGGAGCTGCTTGACGTTCTGAGGAGCTTCCCAGTCGACAATTGCTTCAACTTTCTCGGGATTAACCGCAATACCGTCAGCTGAGATGATGTGGCCTAGGTACAAAACCTTATCGAGCCAAAACTCGCACTTGGAGAACTTGGCATAGAATTTATGCTCTCGGAGTCGATCAAGAACCAGACGTAAGTGCTTTTCGTGATCTTCATCATTCTTGGAAAACACCAGAATATCATCCAGATACACAAGCACAAACTCGCCAGTATAGGGGTTGAAGATGTAATGCATCATCCTCGAAAAGGTAGGAGGAGCATTGGCGAGACCGAATGACATGACGGTATACTTGTATGAACCGTAGCTCGTTCTGAAGGCCGTCTTGGGAATGTCTTCCTCGCGAATGCGAATTTGATGATAGCCCATTCTGAGGTCAAGCTTAGATAACACTTTAGCTCCTTTGAGCTGCTCAAAGAGTTCGTTGATGTTGGGGAGCGGATACTTGTTCTTAATCGTCTTCTTGTTCAATGGCCGGTAGTCAACACAGAGTCGCTCCGTGCCATCTTTCTTCTTGACAAATAAGACACCATAGCCCCACGGAGATGTACTAGGCCTGGTGAGACCCATACTCTCCTACTTATCAAGCTGCTTCTTCAATTCCTTCAATTCATCCAGAGAGAGCTTGTACGGACGCCGGCATGCTGGCTCAGTACCCGGCTCAAGTTCAATGACAAACTCCACCTGACGGTGTGGAGGCATGCCTGGAAGTTCTTCAGGAAAGACGTCTTGATATTCGTTCACCACTGGAATTTGAGATATGGCATTAATTTCGCCCTTATCATTAAGAGAGAAAAGCCGGATAGTGTTATCCCTGGAGGCGATGATAATCACATCTTCATCAGAATGAGTCATCTTGACTTCCTTCTGAGCACAATCGATGTGAGCATCGTGCTGAGAAAGCCAATCCATTCCGAGGATGAGGTCGATGTCAGAATTACCAAGAATCACCGGAGAAGCCAAAAATCGATAATCACCCATGCGAATAGAAACATCCGGAGCATATATACGAGAATGCATCAATCTACCCGGAGAAACAACTGATAACTCCCTTGGCAAACTTTTGATGTCCACATTATACTTGGATGCAAATGGTTGAGACATGAAAGAGCATGAAGCACCTGAATCAAACAAAACTTTAGTAGGTATAGAGTTCACTGGAAGGTTACCCAAAATGACATCAGAAGAATTCTCCGCTTGCGCTGCATTCATCAGATTGACCCTTGCAGACTTTGGATCATGCCTGACAATAGCTGAACTCACAGGTGGAGGAGGAGGAAGACGCTTTGGATTCGGACATCTGTTGGCATAGTGACCTTTCTGAGTGCATTTG
This sequence comes from Secale cereale, assembly GCA_902687465.1. Taxonomy (NCBI): domain Eukaryota; kingdom Viridiplantae; phylum Streptophyta; class Magnoliopsida; order Poales; family Poaceae; genus Secale; species Secale cereale. The sequence goes on from LR738711.1 coordinate 291,515,175, forward strand.
TTGCAAGTCACTTCTGAGAGAGGACGGAAATGAGAGCCACTTGACTTGGAGCCTTGAGACTGAAACTGCTTCTTCGACTGGTTGCTCGGGTTGGGTGGGTGGGAGAAGCCACGTCCACTAGAGTTCTTGTAGTTGGAGTTGTTGGAGTTGTTGGAGTTGTTGTATGGAGCTCGAATCACTGGAGGAGGAGGAAGCCAGAATTTCTGATGCTTCGAGACCAACTGAGACGATGAGGAAGAGTGAACAGCATCTCGAATTCTCTTCTTAGAAGCCTCCATCTTAAGCTGAGCTTCTTCTTGTTTCAAAGCCATGTTATAGAACTTGTCGAATTCATCGGGCTCGAACAAAGTGAGAGCAAGCTGAAGTTCATCTTTGAGACCTCCACGGAACTGGTATATTTTACTCTTGGCATCAGGAATGTCTTGCTTAGCATAGCGAGCGAGGTTTTGGAACTTGACATTATACTGATAGACTGTCATGGAGCCCTGCTTCAGGTTGCGGAATTGCTCACGCATACCCTCGATGACACTTGTAGGAATGTGGTGCGAGCGAAAATCCTTGCAGAAATTCTCCCAAGATATCACTTGACCCGGCCTGGAGTCTTTGTACTGCTGCCACCAGTCAGCTGCTTGATCTTTCAGTTGGAAGGCTGCAAACTTCACATAATCATCTTCCTTCACGTTACTGCACTCAAAATGCTTCTTGACATCGGTTAGCCAATCTTCAGCATCAAGAGGGTCGACATAGTAACTGAAAGCTTTAGGATTGTTGGCCAAGAACTGGTTAAGAGTAGCATGGTGCTGCTGGAAGAAGTTGCCTTGGTTCCCTGGAGTACCCTGATTAGCTTGATTAGCTTGCATCTGCTGCATCATCTGCATCATCAACTGAGTGTTCTGAGCTGTAGTCTGCATAATTGCTCTCCAAGCCTCAGGCGGAGGAGGAGGGGAAGGAGGATGATCTGGGACCTCTTCCACCTCTGGGTTAGCGTTGGGAACCTTTTTCGGAGCCATCCTGTAAGAGATGACCACGAATCAGCAATTGATTGACAAAAGGTATAAGCTGAATCAATGGAATGAATTGCAACAAGTCTTCACAGTAATCATTCGAACAATAGAACGAATGAAATCATCCGAACAAGAGGAACGAATGATATTCTCAGTTAAATGATAACATCAATCTTCACGAGAAGCCACATAGGGGACAAAATGAAAAAATAAGAAAACAACAAGGTATGGATGGGAACAAACGCAAGAGAGGAGTTTCGTTCTAACATCTTTGTGCTGAAAGCATATGAACGCGTTACGAAAAGGTTTTGCAATCCCCAGATCAGCATAGCCAAGGACCCTTTAAGATGCAACTCCTGATAGTAACATCGGTCATATAACCACTTCACCCAATGTAGAACCCCGAACTCACTAACCTGCATTCGTTGGAAGAATGCCTATGATCTACTGGATAAAACCCACCTATAGATTTCCGAAAGATTCCAGTTATGCAATCAGGGGTTGGGGATACACGGGAAGCACCGCGCAATCAACTCTAAACCTACATCCAGGTGTATCCATCCTTCAACACATAACCAGTCTTTCTCGGAAACTGTGTACCTCGGACCTTCGAAAAGCATCCACTATAACAAGCTATGGCAATACTCCCGAACTACCTCCCCAGTACTGGGTGATGTCGGGGTTATCTTAGCACTGGCCGTATAGGGGAGATTTTCGATGTCGGCTGTCTTAAGTATTTAGTACTGCCGCGATATGCTTGTGACAACAATACCCCGAAGCTCAACTCCTCGGTAACAGGAGGCATCGAGAACAATATCCTTGTCACAAGAACATCGAAACAATCCCAGAATACTCGCGGGATTCCTAAAAAAAATTTGTGCAATTTTTGAAGATAGGAGAGACAAGAATAGTCGTCAAGAGTCCTCACCAGAGAGAAAGGGGATGAGAAGCAAAGAAATCCTACTCTCCGATATAATATAGGACTCAAAAAGTTTTCAGTGTGTGCCTAGACTCGACCGTCAACGATTCGATCAAACAGTGGGGGCTCCTAGGTCGGAGAAGGCTCTGATACCAACTTGTAATGCCCAGGATGGAGTTATACCTCCTACGTGTCGAGGCACGACTTAAAGGCATAAATCCATCCTAGAATGATCTCAAGTTCGGTAATCTTTGCACATCTCATGTAAAAGAGGGGATTGTAAACAGAAAATAGTTGGCTTACACTCGCCACGTCACAGAATTACAATTCAAGTCTCAAACATCATACATTAAGAACATCACAACCCTCTAAGGGCAAAATCGAAAAGTCAAAGTACCAAACTTAGATAAATAAACCACAAGCGGATCGAATCCTAGTAAGAGTCTCCACTACTGATCATCCGGGTATCGCACATAGTACCGACTACGCTCCTCGTCGTACTCTCAATCCAGCTCGGTGCCATCACCTGGATAGCTCACAGCTGGACCTGCATCTGGTGTGTGAAGTAACTGTGAGCCACAGAGGACTCAGCAATCCCGTATCCGGGTAACAAGACTATTTAAGCCTTTGGGTGAGGATAAGGCTGAAGAAAAGAATAAGTGTCTGCAGCAGCAACTAGCAACTAGCTTACGTGAGTGAGAGCGAGAAGAGAAAGCCTCAGCGAGAAGTGATCACGAAGTGATCCTAGCTATAAGCTCAACAAGCATAACCCCTCCGTGTTCAACTCCCGAATCCCTATTCGGAAATTGACAGTCACGGAACACACGCTGGTAGTGTATTAGAAACATTGTGTCAAGTTATCTACAACCGGAATTAACAAGCTCCCATCTGCCACATAACCGCGGGCACGGCTTTCGAAAGTTCATAACCCTGCAGGGGTGTTCCAACTTGACCCATTACAAGCCCACGATCCGCGGAGTCGCAACTCCAAAGTGGGAAGACCCGAGTATCCTCGGAATCCCGTGCTCAAGATATACCGAACTAAGGTAAGGCTAATCCAGCAAATCCTCCCGGCATGCCGACACCCTGATAGTAGCCGCGCATATCTCGTCTCAGGCCACGACCGGATTGGTGATCCCACAGGTTTCTACCAGACCTTGAGTTCCCTCGAGGTGGCCCCGCGTAACCCCCAGTTTGGACCAACACTCATGTGGAGCACTGGCCCGGGTTGTTGAATTAAGAAAAGGGTTTATAACTCCCTATGCAAGTTTAGTTTGTTATTAGGCAAATAGTACCAATGTTGGGACTTGCTGGAAAAGACTTAGCACTTAGCGGTTTATCAAGGGGGTCCCATACACCCCAACAGTGTTAGGAACGCATAATCAAGGAACATAACACCGGCTTATACGGATCCTAACGGCATGAGTGGAACAAATCACCAAGCAAAAGGCTTAGCCTTCCACACTTGCCAATATATAGATGATTTCATTTAAAGCATTTATATAGTGTGATATAACCCAACCAAACTTCAACATGAAGCAAGCATCTTCGATCTTCACATGCAACTAGCAAAGCTATAAGAAGGGCTGAGCGAAGCGTACTTAGCCAAGCAACGGTTTGCGTAGGTAGGTTTAGAGTTGATTGGGCAATGGTTTACAAGTAGGAGGCTGACAAGAATATCATGGGCATCGAGGCAAAACTATAGATCGAGACTACTAGCAATAGGCAAAGATAGTAATGTTATCGGGGTTCGGTCATCTTACCTGAAGAGAAGTCGTTCAGATCGTAAGAAGGGTCCTCGTGCTCAACCTCGTTGGAAACCTTGTGCTCGTACTCGAACTCAGACTCTACTTCCGGCTCTAAACAAAACAATCACACCAAGCACCAATCAACAAGATGCAATGCGCACTCGAAAAAGATGAATGCATGATGGATGCACTAAGGATGCACACGGAGCACGTAAAATATCACTCAAGAAAAACACCTCAAAACATGAAAACAATAACATATTAAGATTCTACACAGAAAAACAATCAAGTTTGATATAATATTCGCTGAAATCGGAGTTACAGGCTAAAAGTTATGCCCGAAACAAGAATTGAGCGAAAGCTGAAAATTACAGCAACATATTAACTTCGGAGCTCAAAATAATTAAGCTACAGCACTCAAATATCATGGCAAAGGACATGAACACAAACTAGACATATACTACAACAACTAAGTCCAAAGGTGCACCCCCAACGGAGCCACGGATCAATAGCAATGATCTTGGACATATTGAACTTGACAATAAAATTCTGGCAGCAGAATTTTATTGAAACTTTGGAGCAAAAGATAAACATACTACAGCCACTTAAATGGACATGTGAGGACATGAATGGAAAGACAACAATATATACTACAAGGAACAATCAAGATCCACTCCAAAACTATCATGCTTTGTCCTAGAACATCACACGAACATGGCCTCGGAACGTTACAGATTTCAGACTTAGTGAAAAACCACCAAGTCCTAAAACAGCAATATCATCATGGCATCTAAAATAGCATGTTTAAGTCACCTCGAAACTAATCATGGCAATGGGTAAGCACCTCATCAAAGTACACATGAAGGTGATCCCGAAACACACAAGCATGCATCATTGAGGTAAACACAACGATAGCAACGAGCTCAACAAGATGGCATTTCATAACAAGTGAAACAACATCACAGCCACATGGCACTTTGCAACGATGATAACAAGGCAAGAATAAATCTATCATGCTACCTAGCACATACAACATGTAGATCATGGCAAGACGAACACGTGGACATGTCATTTGCATCATTCGGACAAACGAGCTAAAAGATATCACATGGCAAAGATGACATAAAGACATCACATAGCAGCAGTTTATATCATGATGCACTCTTGCAACAGCAAAACAAGCACCTAGATGATCTCTAACATGCATGACAACAACAGAAAAAACGTAGAGCAAGTCTCCACGAACGTCTGGACATGCTATTTGCGCGAATCGGAGCAACACACAAAAAGATCTAGCAGTTTGAAATATGCATCAGAGATCAAAATCCTGGGACTGAGAAGAAAAAAGGGGGGTCAACCTCCTCAGATCTGCAGCCCGAACGGGACCGGGACGTGGATCCGGCCCATCGGTGGATCTGGCGCGGCAGCAGCTGGTGGAGATGGCCTTGGGCCCGCGACGATGCGGCGGCCCACTGGCGCCCGGCCGGATGGGGCGGCGCGGCCCAGCCGCGGCTGGATGAGGCCCGCGGGAGGGGCGGACTGGAGCCTGGCGCCCTGGGCGAGTGGGCCGGCCCGGAGCGGGGCGGCTGCGGCTGGGAATCGGCGGGACGGCCGGCCCGCTGCGGCGGCCTGGTGGCGGAGGCGAGGCGAAGGCCCAGTCGGGGCGCGGTCGGAGGGAGTGCGGAGAAGAGGGCCTGCGGCAATGCGATGATGTGGTCCAGGCACTGGATGACCTGGCGAAGCGGTCGAGGGAAGGCCCAGCGGGAGGCTGGCGCCCTGGCGATCGGTGGCCCGGTAGAGCTGCGAAGAGGAGGCGGGGAAGTGGTCCTGGCCTACGGGCCAGCGACGGGCGGTGAGGCGACGGGATCTGGTCCGCTCGGACCAGATCGAGCGGGGGGAAGGCGCTACGGTCGGTTGCGCGTCGACTCTGATCGGCGGCTCGAGGAGATGAGGAACCGGCGGCTGATGGATCGGTGGATCTGACTGGTTCCCTCGGGAACTGGCCAGATGGAGAGGAAGGGATTTAGATCCAAAAATTTAAGGGAAGGGCAGGAAGAAGCTAGATGCCCAAATAGACTAGGCTCTATTATATAGCAGGTAGCTAGGGTTTGGAGATTTGGGGGTGCTAGGAGCCCTCCGATCGTGATCCGACGGATCCGATCGCTGGGGGTAGTTTAAAAGGCCTAGGAGAAGGCAGTAGACTGCAGTAGGGGTGTTTCTGGGACACAAAGTGAAGGCACTTTGGACCCACACGAACAACGGATGGATAGCCAACGGAGTCCAAACGCGACGAGATTTGAGAGGCGGGTTGCACACAACAAAACAACAACGCACAAAACAACCTCGCGGCACACCGGAAACGTTACACGCCCGAACAACAAAGTAGGCCTACGGGACGTCACGGACACGTGAGGGAGCTCTGGAACGCGAAACGGACAACGGGAAGGAACGCGTGGAACCGGATGCAACCGACAACACAAATGCAATGCGATGCACATGTCTACATGATATGAATGAATGCCACACACTCACACAACAAAACGACGAAACCCGAAAGACAAATAACCCGGAATGGAAATAGATGAAGCCGGAGATATATTATATACCCAAAAGGGAAAGTATTACATCCGGGGCATTACACACCCACACTTATCAGGGAGGTACTGGACAAGCTATCTGTCCTGCCCCAAAGGATTGAAGAAATAAAGCGAGCATCCGCCAGAGCCGATGCCATTACTACTTTGAGCCAGGCGAAAGCCTGGCAAGCCGAGCTAGACCCAGAAGAGTTGGCCACTGGATGCCCAAGTCTCAAAGAGGACGAGTCTCCCTTTGATGAAAAAGACTTCGCTAAGTGTGTGAGGGAGATGCGCCCTCTGGCAAGCAAACTGGCTAAAGATACTGGTTTGTCCAAGTATCATGCGGCTTACATGATAGAAAATTCTAGAGTGAAAGCACGGGCTTATGATATTACGGATCTCATTCCGCCAACACGTAAGCATACTTTTGCTGCCGATATTGATCCAGCCACACATCTAGATGATGAAGTTGTGTTCAAAGCCTTGACTGGCATCGACTAGAACTCACCTGACTTCCAGACAATAGACGAAGAAGAAGAACCGGCACAGGATAACCCAGAGTCTTCAACACGCCAAGACCAAAACTGATCCAAGGGGCGGCTCATAAGACGCAATGCAGAGTTTCTTTTGAAAAACTCTTAATCCTTTAGGCTTGGGAAATACTTGCAGTAGGGTAGTTGAAACAATGACCTACCATGCCATCATGCATGTATTTTCTTTGGAAACTGCTTTATTAGGATTAACTGCAATGTATGGTCTTGATCGAAACAATGACCTACCTGTAATCTTATCCTTCTGCAGGATGCACTAACAACTCATTAGTCGATATAAATCTGGGTCATAAAGGCCCTTGATTACTGAAACATCAATTTCTGGGTCATAACCCAAAAAAAGGGTAAGGATAAGCCATTTGATCTTAGTTAAAAAATCAAGGTGGATGTTAACCAAAAAATAGCAAATTTTTATCTTTAACAGCCGAAGTCTTTACAACTAAATGGCTGATATTCCGGTTAAAAAAATCATAACCGGAGATGCAAATCTCAAATATGTAATAAAGACTTATTAGTTAACACCACATAATAAATTGACGTGCTAATGCCTCATAGTTGTGGCACTAACGCCAGGTTATGGGCTGACGCTGCATAATTGTGGTTCCAACACCACGTTATGGGCTAAATGGCTCATAATTTTGGTTCCAACACCAGGTTATGGGTTGACGTCTCATAATTGTGGTTCCAACACCAGGAGATGGGTTGACGCCTCATCATTTTAGTTCCAACCCAAGGAGATGGGCTGACACCTCATCTTCGCGGTTCCAACACCAGGAGATGGGCTGACGCCTCATATTTGCAGTTCCAACACGAGGAGATGGGTTGACGCCTCATCTTTGCGGTTCCAACACCAAGAGATGGGCTGACGCCTCATCTTTGCGGCTCCAACACCAGGAGCTTTTTACAGAAGCATAACTTATTGGCATTGTAATCCGGCTCTCACAAGACATAATCCGACACATTGATCTTTTAACCAATGCAGGGTCTTTAGAAAAGAGTGACTAATAAAGGTATGGCGAGTCATCTTAGAATAGCAAACTGCAAACAGGTGAGAAAACATGGTAACCCGTCATGCTAAGCCAGTTAATATCATAAGCCATATCTTCAAGTGATTTGAAGGTTACTTAGCAACAGTATAGATTCAGCAAAAATGGCAGAAGCCCCATAATTCAGGGATGCATACTTCATTCATAAAATTGTATGTACATTAAAGGTATATATAAGGATATATGCTGACGGCTTAAGTATAATATGCCGGAGGTGTGCTATGTTCCACGGACGGGGGTTCTCCTCTTCTGACTTTTGAGAATCCTTATGCTCTCGCACATCAATGAGGTAATATGACCCATTGTGCAAATTTTTGCTCACCACAAAGGGTCCTTCCCTAGGTGGGGACAATTTATGCATATCAGTCTCATCTTGGATAATCTGGAGTACCAAGTCACCTTCCTGAAATGTCCGGTTATTTACTCTGCGGCTATGGTAGCGATGCAGGTCTTGCTGATGTATTGCTGAACGAGCCGCTGCCAAATCCCTTTCCTCATCCAATGCGTCAAGTGAGTCTTGACGTGCTATTTCATTGTCAGCTTCAGTATAAGCCGCCACACAAGGTGAATCATGACAAATATCACTTTCAAGGACCGCCTCTGCACCATAAACCATGAAGAAGGTCGTGTAGCCAGTTGACCTGTTGGTGTAGTATTGATACTCCAAAGTACTGAGGGTAACTCCTCGACCGAACAACCCGGCGTTCGCTTTAAATGGACTAATAGCCGGGGCTTGATGCCCCTCAAGATTTCTTGATTGGTCCTCTCCGCTTGGCCGTTAGACTGTGGATGAGCCATAGAAGAAACATCGAGACGAATATGCTCCCTTTGACAAAATTCCTTCATTGTTCCTTTTGGACAGATTCGTGCCATTATCAGTGATGATGCTATGATGAAACCCAAAGCGGAAGATGACCTTGTTAATAAACTGAACCGCCGTTGCTGCATCAGACTTGCTGACCGGCTCGGCCTCGACCCACTTTGTAAATTTATCAACTGCCACTAAGAGGTGCGTTTTCTTATCCTTAGATCGCTTTAAAGGACCCACCATGTCTAGGCCCCAGACCGCAAACGGCCAAGTGATTGGAATCATTATCAACTCCTGAGATGGCACATGAACCCGGTGAGAAAATTTCTGATAGCCGTCACACTTACTGACGACATCTTCCGCATCAGCATGAGCTGTTAAACAGTAAAAACCATGACGGAAAGCCTTAGCTACCTATGATTTTTAGCCGGCGTGATGACCGTAATCAACTTCATGGATTTCTCTTAAAATCGCATGGCCTTCTTCAGGAGAAACGCAACATTGGAATACACGTGTAACACTGCATCTGTGCAACTCGCCATTAACAATTGTCATGGACTTAGACCATCGAGTTATCTTTCTGGCTAAGGTCTCATCCTCAGGTAACTCGCCTGGGCCATATAAGCCATATAAGGTTGCGTCCAGATAGGAATAGCATGGAGAGCCGCCACCAACTGTGCCTCCGGGTCAGGAACAACAATATCCTCTTCGGAAGGTAACTACATAGAAGAACTGTTCAATAAGTCCAGAAACACATTAGGGGCATTGGCTTATGCTGACACCCTAGCGGGCTTAAGGCATCAGCCGCCTCATTCTTACTTTGGTCCACTTGCTCCACCTAATAACCTTTGAAGTGACCTTATATGATCAACCGCCCAGCGATAAGCCGCCATGAGCACGTCTCTAGAATCCGAAGTGCCGAAAACTTGCTGAGCCACTAAGTCTGAATCACCAAAACAGTTGACCCGGCATAAATCCATCTCTTTCGCCAACCACAGGCCATGTAGTAAAGCCTCATACATAGCTTCATTGTTAGTACAAGGAAACATGAGCCGTAAAACATAGCAAAATTACTCACCTCATGGGGAAGTCAAAATAACTCCAACCCCCGAGCTCTCAAGCTGCCTAGATCCATCAAAGTGAATACTCTAGTAAGTGTTATCCGGCTTCTCCTCAGGCGTTTGCAATTCTGTCCAGTCATTGATAAAATCCACAAGGTCTCGAGACTTGAGAGCAATCCTTGGCATATATTTCAAACCATGAGGTCCCAGCTCAATGGCCCAGTTAGTCACTCGCCCTGTTGCTTCTCCATTCTGGATAATATCCCCAAAGGAGCAGAGCGGACTACAGTAATAGGGTGACCAAGAAAATAATGTTTCAGTTTTCGACTGACCCCGTACACCAATTTATGCCAATGTGGGTATCGCTGCTTGGACTTAATTAAGAACTCGCTAACATAATATGCCGGCGTTTGAACTGGATACTCCTTGCATGTTTCTTTGCGCTCCACCACAATTGCCACACTAACGACCCTACTTAATGCGGCCACATATAAAAGCAGAGGCTCTTTCTCAATAGGGACTACAAGGACCAGTGGCTCAGTCAACAGTTTTTTAAGCACCTCAAATGCCTCATTAACAGCATTACTCCAGACAAAAGAATATGTTTTCTTCATCATCTGGTATAGAGGAATGGCATTCTCTCACAGACGGCTTATAAACCAGCTTAAAGCTGCAATGTGACCCACCAAGCGTTGCACATCATTGATGCACGCCGGCTTAGATAAAGAGGTCATAGCCTATATTTTCTCCGGGTTAGCTTCAATACCCCTCTCTGAGACCAACAAACCCAAGAGCTTGCATGTAGGTACACCAAAAAACACTTGGCCGGGTTAAGCATCATTTTATACACCCAGATATTGTCAAAGGTCTCTTTTATATCATCCAACAAATTTTCGTTCTTCTTGGACATGACCACAATATCATCGACATAAGCATGCATGTTGCGCCCACTCTTGTCATAAAAATAATTCTGCACACAATGCTCATAATCGCCTGGGTGCTCTTGAGCCCGAAAGGCATAGAAACATAGCAGAAAGCTCCAAAAGGCGTAATGAAAGTCGTCTTCTCTTGGTCCTTAACTGCCATCTGGATATGATGATAACTAGAGTATGCATCGAAAAAAACATAAACGCTCGCAACCTACCATAGAATCTATGATCTGATCAATACGGGGAAGAGCAAAAGGATCTGCTGGACAAGGTTTATTAAGGTCCGTGTAATCCACATACATACGCTATGTACCATTCTTCTTAAGCACCAGCACCGGGTTAGCCAACCACTTCGGGTGAAAAACTTCCACGATGAACCCGGCGGCCAAGAGCCAGGCCACTTCTTCTCCGATGGCCTTACGTCTTTCTTCAATGAACCAATGAAGGAATTGGTTCGCCGGCTTGAATTTATGATCAATATTAGGAGTGTGCTCAGCGAGTTCTCTCGGGACACCCGGCATGTCTGGAGGCTCATGCAAAGATGTCCCAGTTCTCATGGATGAACTCGGTGAGCGCACTAAGGGAGTCCTGGATTAAAGGGTCCTCGGGTGGCCAGATTACTCGTTATGGGCCGAACTGCTGGGCCATGAAGATTATCGCTGAAGACTATCTCCCGTATCCGGATAGGACTCCAATATGTGTAAAATAGCAAGTTTAGAGTTCAGGTGTAGTACTTTCCTTCCTCTGCAAGATGATCATGTACAACCCTAGGTCCCTCCGGTGCATATATAAACCGGAGGGTTTAGTCCGTAGAGACACAATCACAATTGCATAGGCTAGACTCCTAGGGTTTAGCCATTATAATCTCAAGGTAGATCAACTCTTGTAACCCTATATTCATCAAGATCAATCAAGTAGGAAGTAGCCTATTACCTCGATCGAGAGGGCCTGGACCTGGGTAAACATCGTGTGGCCATTCTTCCGTTACCATCAATCCTCAGACGCATAGTTTGGGACCCCCTACCCGAGATCTAGCAGTTTTGACACCGACATTTGTGCTTTCCTTGAGAGTTCCACTATGCCATCGATAGAAGGACTAATGGCTCGCTTCGTCAATAACGACGACGCCACCACTGAGGGAATTTTTCTCCTTGGCCAGCTTTTTGTGTTCGGCGGCTTCGTGCTTCCTTCCAACACAGAAGGCCACCTCGAGCAGGTTGACAGCTATGCCCCTGGTCATCAGATTAGGTTTGGAAGCTTGAACTATGTTGCTCATGTCCGTGGAGACTTGATCTTCGACAGATTCGCACCCATGGCTGCTGAGCCCTGCTTCCGCGATGAAGACATCTTAGATTTGTCATCAGATCCCGTCCAGCGGTCAACACCTGCGATGACTCTAGCCTTAGATCTGGAGCAGATCGCTTTGTCCGAAGGCGGGAAGATCAACCCTGCAACAGAAATCGCAGATTCAACCGCATTTGAGCCGCTCATAGACCCAGGATTGAGCGGGACTCCCCCCGCCGCTGGAACACCGGACTCGTCCCCGATTACGAGCTTTGGACTATTGGGATCCGCACTCTCCGGGCCTAATGAAGTAGTTGTCATCGAACCCGGCCCCGCAGATTCCTGAACATATATCCAGAACTCATTTTTAAACGAGGCGATGGACTTACTACAATCTCTCACCCTAACAGAGGATTCCTAGCCGAACTACGCCCAGTTTGAACTGGGGGCTGAAGAAAGGGAATTTTGCTTCCCACCCACCACCCACTTGTTTGCCACGGTCAAAGACTTAACCGATTTACTAGACTATGCTTCCGAAGACATCGATGGGATGGACCCTGACATCGAAGCCGATCTAAGTACAAGCCCGCCCATCACCGGGTGATGGACGGCCACTTCTACCTATGATGTGTACATGGTGGATACACCCAATGAGAAGGAAGACGACGAGGATAAAGATCCAGAGCAGGATAAGCCTATCGATGAACCTCCTAAACACCGGCGTCAAAAACACCGCTCACGATGCTTAAAGGAAGGGAAAGTAACACCGACACCAGAGAGAATGAAGATCTGGAGGAAGCCGATGACCCCGTAGAGCCAGCAGTGGAGCAGGACGAGTGGGAAGATGGTGAACACAACCCTGATCAAATCACCGATCACGACGATTCCGAAGATAGCAACTATTCACCTGTCTACAAAGAGGATGTTAGCCTGGAAGATGAAGAATTCATAGTCCCACAGGAACCCCTTGAACAAAAACGCTTTCAGCAACACCTCATTGCTACAGCAAGGAGCTTGGAAAAATAGCAGCAGTGGCTTAAGGCCGACCAGGATAAGCTCAATGACAGAAGGAATGAAGTGCTAGATGCTAAATAAAGATACGACCGTGAGTGCCAAACAAAGAGCTATCCCAAACACAAACTACTGCCCCAATTCGACGACGTGGCCAGTGCGCCAATTCCGTCAAAGTACAATAAGGCTGATCATCCGGACCGACCACCTCGTGGACGGGACAAAGCGGCCAGCAATGTCGTACACCCGCCCGCACCTCCCCACCGTAAAGGAAAGGATACAACGGCTCAGGGCCATAAGTACGATTTACGTCAGGACCTGAATAAAAAAGCCGGTCAAGATAGATCAATCTATGGATCAAGATAATGTGCTCCCACGCGGGACGACGACTATCAAGCCAAACATGCCGTGCACAATCATGTTCGAAAACAACATCGAACACAGATACCGTCTGAACTACGCCATAATGTCGCCCAATACAGGGGCGTTGTAGACCCCTATGCTTCCCTGATAAAGTGATGGACCATCAATTTCCGGAAGGGTTTAAACCTGTAAACATCGAGTCATATGATGGAATGACGGAACCTGATGTCTGGATAGAAGACTTTATTCTTCACATCCACATGGCTTGTGGAGATGACCTCCACGCCATCAAATACTTACCTCTCAAGCTGAAAGGGCCAGCTCGGCACTTGTTAAACAGCCTCCCAGAGAACTCCATTGGAATTTGGGAAGAGCTTGAGGATGATTTTCGGGCTAACTTTCAGGGAACTTATGTCCAGCCCCTGGATGCTGACGATCTAACTCACATAATCCTACAACCGAGGGAGTCAGCCCGCAAGCTTTGGAATTGGTTCCTAACTAAAAAGAACCAAATTGTTGACTGTCCGGACGCCGAGGCCTTAGCGGCATTCAAACACAATGTCCAGGACGAGTGGCTGGCTAGACACCTCGGCCAAGAGAAGCCGAGGACAATCGCAGCCCTTACTACACTCATGACCTGATTTTGCGCGGGCGAAGACAGCTGGCTAGCTCGTAGTAGCAATAGCACCAGCGACCTTGGCACTTCCGACATAAGGGACGGCAATGGCAAGCGACAACGCAATAAGAACAAGCATCGAAATAATACCGGAGACATAGATGACACTGCAGTAAACGTCGGTTCAGTGGCTCCAGGACCGGTCAATAGAAGAAGCCATTCAAAGGCAACAGAGACATTCCATCGAGCCTGGACAAAATACTAGAAAGTCCTTGCGAGATCCATGGCCCCCATGAGAAACCTGCAAACCACACCAACAGAAACCGTAGGGTCTTCAAACAGGCCGGCAAGTTAAATGCCGAACACAAGGGGAAAGGGACTTAAAGCAAAGACAAGGATGAACCTCGCCAGCCGAACGCTGGGGGACAGAAGAAATTTCTACCGGTGTTAAAAACCATGAATATGATCTACGCTACCCATATCCCCAAGAGGAAGCGCAAGCGCGCACTCAAGGACGTTTACGCTATAGAGCTTGTCACCCCCAAGTTCAACCCATGGTCGGCTTGCCCGATCACCATTTATCGCAGGGATCACCCAACTAGTATCCGTCATGGAGGTTCGGCGGCCCTAGTGCTCGATCCTACAATTGATGGATATCATCTTACTTGAGTCCTTATGGACGATGGCATCAGTCTCAATTTGATATAACAAGACACTGTCTGCAAGATGGGGATAGACCCGTCAATAATCAAGCCTAGTAGTACTACCTTTAAAGGAGTGATACCAGGCGTAGAAGCCCGCTGCATGGGGTCATTAACACTGAAGGTCGTATTTGGCTCTCCTGATAACTTTCGAAGCAAAGAGTTGATCTTTGACATCACTCCTTTCCGAAGTGGCTATCATGCACAACTCGGAAGAACGGCCTTCGCCCGCTTTAATGTTGTCCCGCATTATGCTTACTTGAATCTCAAAATGCCCGGATCATGCGGTGTCATCATGGTAAATGGAAACATGGAGCCCTCCCTCCGTATAGAGGAATACACTACAGCCCTAGCAGCCATGGTTCAAAGCGGGTTATTCAAGCCAAACAGTTCATCGGTCATCAAGACCACAAAAACTGCTAAATGTGTCCGGCCCGCACTACAATGCGGCAGCTTAGAGGAACCTGAGCTCAACTAGCAGTTACGCCCCTACCGACTGCCCCATAAGGAAGTAGTGTATGTACCTCGCGTACACAACAACGCCCTTAAAATACCTTGGCCGGTGCTGGGGCACACTGCATACAAATAGTCCATAGTTTGGCTTGACCCTATTTGGACTCTAAAGTGTATTTTCTTTCAAAGGTTCATTTAAAGAACCCACCTTATATACGGCTGTGCAGGACATACTTTTCCAGAGTTCTCCTTCCTTTGTTTATAGGCGGCCATCATAACTCCCCCTGTTAAGGACACATCACAAAGGAGAAAATGGCGCAAACGTGCAGTAGGGCCCCCTGTCAAAATTTCTTTTTCTTCGTTACATTCAGGCTTTGTGTAAACCTTATTCTGTCTTTTTTATTTTAATTTCTTCTGTTGGCATGTAAAATGCCCAAAGAAGTAATCGGCATTATCTTTAACCACACGGCTCGCCGTATTAAATGGGATATAAAAGAAGCAGTTTGGTTCCAATTCGGTTGGAGTTCATTTTATTTCCACATGTGTTCTCTCCCCACGTCAGATTGCCATGTGTGCCTTAATACCTGGACTTAATACCAAGGGTTGTATTCGGCCTGTTGCACCTCCAAGTCTGAACACCTATAGGGAACTGCTCGGAGTCCTGGATATTATATTATATGCATCGGCTCTAAATCATGTCTTGGGTCCATAGTTGGGCTGCTGGCTCCTGTGCTTACCAACTTACGTTTCACATTGTTCAGCTAAGGTATTAAAGGGAGAAATATTGCGATTGTACTTCTGGTTTGTCCGGTCAAGTACCTCAGTAGAGAAAGCCGAAAACTGACTGTCATGATGAAGCGAGAGCTGGTCAGCGATTCGGCACCTACTGTTATAGCATAATCGATAGTGATCTACCCCCTTTTATACGAGGGACTGGTCTTTTGCCCAGCCGCGTAAAGTGGGCACCATAGTTTAGAAAGGCGCACACGCACTAGGGGCTAGTACTTAGCCAACAAGTAAAGCTCCTATGGCTATGTGAAAGCATTAAAGACACATAGTCTGATTGCCTTGTTCGCTCCGCGGACACTTCCTTTATGGACCAAGACGTTGGATAAAGAGTGTTCATGTGCATTACCGAACACCCCTCTAGTATCTACATGGGGGCGGAAGACGACGACTGGAAACTCTCAATTTTAAATAAACGACCACATAGGAGGAAAACTTGCTTACAATACAAGAGAGCAAAATAATATATACATCGGTTCATAAGCTTAGTCCTTACAATCCGAATACAGTCACTCAAAGATTACACCCTTTGAGCACTGGCGCTCTACAAGGTGGGCTCCTTCTAGGACATCAACAAAGTACCTTTCCGGCTTTAAGTGATCCTTGCCCTCTGGCAGGCGACCAGTCGCTATCTCAGCGGCCTTCATCTTTGCCCAGTGCACCTTGATGCGGGCGAAGTCCATTCGTGCACCTTTTATGTAGGCCGAACACTTCACAGTGTCGACCTATGGCCTTGCATCAACAAGCCGCTTCACAACCCCAAAGTAGCTATTTGGGATTGGATCAGTGGGCCATAGACAGGCTATCAAGTCCTTCATGGCCGTACCCGCCATGTTGTGCAGTGATACGTCCAAAACGTATCTATAATTTCTGCTTGCTCCATGCCTCTTTTGGGTGACATTGCTATGATATTTATACACTTCCATACACTTTTGATCATAATTGGACTAACCTATTAACTCAGTGCACCCCAGTGCCAGTTTCTGTTTTCGGCTGTTTTTGTATTTCAGGTTTTCACATTACAAGAACTGCCAGGAAAAATCCAGAAAAAATATATAAAAAATCAGCGTTCCAGGAGCTACCGTGCGGCCAAAGTACAGCCGGGGGGACCCACAGGGGCTCCAGGCGGCCTGCCCAGGCGGCCCACCCCTAGGCCGCGCCGGGGGGGCGCCTGGGCACCCCAGGACTCCCCTGGTGACCCCCTTTGGCATATATTTAAGGTCCGTCGAGAAAACCCTGATTCCGGAACCCTTTTCTCCAGACGCTATTCCGATCTCCGCCGCCATCGCCATCAAGCTTCGGGGGACCAGAATTCCTGCGCTGGCACCCTGCCGGGAAGGGGAAGTGCCCCCGGATTCATCTCCATCGACGTTGCTTCCTCCCTCCATGATGCGGGAGTAGTTCCTCCTCGGGGCTGAGGTTCTTACCAGTAGCTATGTGGTCAATTCTCTCTCCCATGATGTGATCTTCGTTTTGATCATAGGCTATGTTAATATAAGATATTTCCCCTTCCTCAATGTATTGGATTGATGTACTCACTTGTATTTATCTAGTATAATCCCCGAGACCAAGGTGACAGCGGTCTATTGGACATGGATTAGAACAATATTTCCATGAGTGATTTCCTCTCTTGTGTGTAGATTGAAGATTAAGAGTCTCTTGGTGCTTGTCTTTGACTATCCTTTAGATATGTTGTGGTGATTGTGGGACTCTCTTTGGATGGTCGCGGTGACATTGGGCAATCCTTAGATTGAGAACTACGAACTTTGAGGTGTGCTTTTGTAGCCCTACATAATTCTCGTCCTCTCTTGACCACGAAGGAATGACCTCCGAGTGTGTCCCCTTTGCATGTTTTATGGGAAATATCATGTGATTCGATTATGTTAATGTTGTTGGGAGTCGCCACTAGTGAAAGTATGAACCCTAGGCCTTGTTTCCACCATTGCAATACCATTTGTGCTCACGTTTACCACTTGTTTGCTTGCTGCACTTTTTATTACAGATTTATATTACTTTGCTTTGCCACTCCTATCATCCATATTTTACCATCTCTTCGCTGAACTAGTGCACCTATACAACTCCTAGTTGTATTAGGTGTGTTGGGGACACAAGAGACTTCTTGTATCTTAGTTGCAGGGTTGCTTGAGAGAGACCATCTTCAACCTCTACTTCCCTGAGTTCGATAAACCTTAGGTCATCCACTTGAGGGAAATTGCTACTGTCCTTCAAACCTCTGCGCTTGGAGGCCCAACATAGTCTACAAGAGTAGAAGCGTGTGTAGACATCAAGCTATTTCTGGCGCCGTTGCCGGGGAGGTGAGCGCTTGAAGGTATATCTTTAGATCTTGCAATTAAATCTTTTTGTTTCTTGTTTTTATTTCACTAGTTATGTTTATGGAAAACCTTGCTATTGGAACGTTTCTTGCGGGAGGACGCCCCACACCTGTGGTGATTGCTCCTCCTCCTACTGAAATTGTGCCCTATAAAATACCGGCTGGTATTATCGATTATGTTTTGGCTAATCATTATGCAGGAGACATACATCCCGGTGAACACTTGCTATATCTGTCACAACTATGTTCATTATTTAAGCTTGCAGGTGTATAGAGGGAGTTTGTCATCAGGAAATTATTTGCCTTGTCACTGAAAGGAAAAGCATTGGAATGGTATAGGCTACTAAATGACTCTCACCTGCTGGAGTGGGAAGAGATCCGGTCTCTCTTTTACTCCAAGTTTTATCCTCTTCATGAAGTCCATGAGAATAGGAATTATGTTTATAATTTTTATCCTCATGATGGAGAGAGCATAGCTCAAGCTTGGGGGAGACTGAAAACGTTAATGCTAAAATGTCCTAACCATGGGCTCCCCGAAGATATTATTATTACTAACTTCTATGCGAGGCTCTCTCGACAGGATAAAGATTTGCTCGATGCTTCCTCTATGGGTTCTTTCACAAACGAAAAGATTGATGCTAAATGGGAACTCCTTGAAAGAATTCAACGCAACACTGAAGATTGGGAGATCGACAAAGGTAAAGAGTCAGGTATAATTTGTGAGTATGATTGCATTAAGTCCTTTGTTGAAACTACAGGTTTTAATAAGTTTAGTGCTAAGTCTGGGCTTGATTCTCAACTCCTTGTTGATTTCCTCAAATCTTTTCCTTCACATCTTAATATGCCTAAGGAGGATTGGATCAAGCATCATAAACCTTTTAAAGAGACTTGCAAAGAAAATAAAATTGTTCATGATGATTGCAACATGCATGATCCAATACTTAAAAATGAAGTTTTATATAAGCATGTTAATTTTTGTGGAGTGGATAGACCTTGTGAAAGGCCTATGATTGAAGAAGAGAACTATTGTAAGCAACATAAGCATGAAAGAACAATCACTTGGGTCAGAGATTTAAATGTAATTGCTAGAGAATTGTGTGACCTTTATCCTTTTACTTGTGAACTTTGCCGTATAGAGGGTCACTTTAATTTTCAATGCATGAACTTTCAAAACATAACTGTTAACCGATTGTGTGATAACATGATCACCTCTGATCTTTATGATGAGCTTATGTTATTTTTGATGTGTGAAGAGTTATCAGAAAAGACTTCTTGGCTGGATGATAATGCCATAGGAATAAAAAACACTTTGCAAAATTGCCATCTCTATTGTGTTGTTAATTGCCATGAAAATGATTACATAAGTAAGATTAGAAAGGAGGGAACTTTACCAAAGTATAAAAATGTCTCTTATATTTCTGCTAATAAAAAGGAGAGTTTCTCCCAAGTTTCCCCTATTCTTTCTAATGATAAACCAGGATATGTGGAGAAGCTTCATCTCCAACCACCCCCTCCTAAGGTGAAGAAGAAGAAAAAGAAGAGGAGGAGGAGGAGGAGCAAGAAGGAAGAAGAATGGGTATCAACCTGGCCTGAGCATATTCCTCCTATCAACTTTTATCCTAACGGTTGTAAGTTTAAAGAAGAAGGTGAAGTTTATTGCCTTAATTATCATCTTGATGATACGTCCGTAGGTACTATTGAAGATGATTTTGATTATGATATGCATGTTACTTATTGTGATTGGGAAAATGATGATAATGCTGCTTATGATCTTGAAAATCTTTTTGGTACCAACTCTGATAGTGAAGATATGGGAAGCTCTAAGCTTGGGGATGATAGGATTGCAAATCCTATCCCCACTAGTGATGTGATAATTGATAATTCTCTTGCTAGTAAGAATAAAGACAACATGTTTACAAATATAGTTGCTAGCAATGATAATGCTCTTCTCTACCATGATGATGTTATAACTCCAATCTATAGTGATTATAAAGGTACCTATGACATAAGGAGAAATTATCCTTATGAAACTTGTCATAATCATGAAGGGAATTACTCCCTTGTTGAACACCACCCTCCTAATATACAACTAATCTATAGTGTTCAAGTTGTTTATGATAGTCCTACTCATTATTACCAATGAGAAAAATTATGCTTATGTGGGGAGTGAGAGTACCTTTTTGCATGTGGATCATGGTAACAATGCTTTATGTGATACTTATATTGTTTAGTTCATCCATGATGCCACTGAAATTTATAATGAGAGAGGGAGGCTTGGTTCTAGATATCTTAATAATAAGAAGTTTCCTCTCTTTATGGTGAATATTTTGAAGTTATGCTTGTTTTGCCTTCCTATGCTAGTTGCTTCGTGCTTCAATGAATTATTCTATTGCAATATTCCTATGCATAGGAAGCATGTTAGGATTAAATGTATTTGGCATTTGCTTCTTGATGCCCTCTTTTGTTCTTCAGCTCTTATTTGTACGAGAGCATCATTAAAGTCCTATGCCTAGCTTAAAGGCATAAAAGAAAGCACTTTTGGGAGGCAGCCCACGTGAATAAATTTTTATATTTTGCTTTTGTTTTGTCTTGATGTTTTTTACTACAGTAGCATCGTCATTGTATCTTTGCTTTTCATATTTGTGCCAAGTATAGCCTCTGATTGCTAGAAAGTTCAAAAGTTGTGAGGTGCTGTCCAGGAAACAGATTCTGTCCTTGGATAGAGCAATTCGTATAAAATCACCAGATCATCTTTTTGGTCTGAAATTTTTCGACATCGTTCTCTATATAATTGTCTTTCGTGCGTCTGTTCTGAGTTTTTTTATTTGAGTTGCATATGTGCCCCGAACAAATCAATTACTACCTGCTGTTCTGTTTTTCACAGATTCTGTCCTGTTTTGCCTTTCCTTCATTTTGCAAACCAAGAGCTTGGTTTTCTTTGCAAAAACCTTTTGGCAATCTTGAGAAACAGTATAACTTCAAGAATATCTTTATTTCCAGCAAGGAACAATTATTTTATTAAGGGTACTAACCTCGCTAATAAGATTATGATGAGTTATGTATGAAGGGAGTTTTCAAGTGTGCGAGGGAAGATGATAAAAAGATTCAGGAGTGTCAAGCGCTCAAGCTTGGGGATGCCCCCGTGCACTCCCAAGAAATATTCAAGGAGACTCAAGCGTCTAAGCTTGGGGATGCCCCCGTGCATCCCTTTCTCCATCAACATTATCAGTTCGTCTTTCGTTCCGCTATAATTTTATCACTTCATGTGTTATGTGATATGCTTGGAGCGTCTTGCTTTTAGTTTCATTTTTAGTTTTCTTTAGCTTTGCTTCTTTTTCATAACGAGTTGGAACTCAGCTTTCTTTGTGTGGGAGAGAAACACGCTCCACTTCAACCTAGAACACAACATATAATTTTCATGTTTATCTTTGCTGTGTGTGTTCTTTGTCTTTTAATAGCTACTATCATGTTCAACTCTTAGTATTCATGCTTATCTTTTCAAAGAGCTTTTGTTTAGTTGGTTGCTTGAACTCTCTTTAATTACCATGCTCACCTTATTAAGAGAGTTTGCTTCCGTTGCATTGGTTGATGTGTCTATGATAAAGATGCTACGTGCATAATGGCGCTTAGTAGTTCATGTTTTCTTGTGGTTAGTCTCAAATAGCTGGGGGATTCCCAATGTGTTATTGGATTACCAACTTGATTTGTTTGCCTATGATGTGGTATGGTTTAGTAATATCTTCCTTCAAAAATTTATTTTGATTGACTTGGCGTATGCTCACGCATATTTAAGACTGTAAAGAAAGTCTGTCAAGCCTTGATGATCTTTTGTTTCTGAGTAGCGATATAACTACCATGCCTGATTCAATGTTGCTTTGTCGCTCTGCATGATTATGACCGTCATTGCTCTTTTAGTTGGTCGCTCCCAGTCTTTTGCTAACCTCCACCTGTACTAAGCGGACTGACTGCTTGTGCATCCACATTCTTTTAATCCAGTTATGCCATATGAGTCCACCATACCTACCTATATGTGGTATTTCACCGCCACTCCAAGTAAATTTACATGTGCTACCTTTAAAACCTTCATTTTTGCAATACATAGCTCATGGGAAAGTAGCTTAAAAACTATTGTGGTAAAGAATATGTCGCTTATGTATCTTATTTCTTATAAGTTGCTTGCTGAGCAGTATCCATGTTTCTGGGGACGCCATCAACTGTTACACTTTTGTTGAATATCATGTGAGTTGCTATGCATGTTCGTCTTGTCCGAAGTAAGGGTGATTTGCCATGAGTTGAATGGTTTGAGTATGCATATTGTTAGAGAAGAACATTGGGCCGCCAACCAAAGCCATGTATCATGGCGGAAGTTTTAGCTTGGACATTACTCCTCAACCTCTTATGAATGCTTAAGCATTAAAGAGGAGTCCATTTTCTATTTTCTATGTTGTCCCGGTATGGATGTCCTCAAGTTGAGGTCTATCAAAAATGAGAAATCAAATGCGATTTATCTCCTTGGACCTTTGTACAGGTGGCATAGAGGTACCCCTTTGTTACACTTGGTTGAAACATGTGTAATGCAATGATAACCCATGGAAATCCGAGCTAATTAGGACAAGGTGCGAGCACTCTTGGTATTCGATGCATGAGGCTTGCAACTTATAGGATGTCTTATGCATAACACATATGAAGTATTACTACCGTTGACAAAATTGCTTCTATGTTTTCAAAATAAAAAACTCTAGCACATGAGTAATCCCTGCTTCCCTCTGCAAAGGGCCATTCTTTTACTTTTATTTTGAGTCTCCACCTTCTTTTAAAGCACCAACTACTGAGAGCATGATTGTCATTCTGAGTGTAATGTGCATTGTCCCAAAGTAGCATTGTCTTTTTGCATGATTGTGATATCGTTTATTCTGAAATCATTGTATCTAGTCATCACTTAAACCTTGAACGTGCCCCTGCATTTATGTTTTGCTTCACTAAAGGGGGCAAGATAGATATCACTTTATCATATTTGCACATCATGTTCATTACAAATCTATTTGATGTTTCAGTATCATATTGTAAAACTTTCAGTTCTTTGTGATTTTCTCATGAGGCAACTTAATTACTACAGATTCATTGTCTCAGTAAGCTTTTGTCATATGACTATGAATAAGTCCTATATGGTTAATAGCATGTCACCACAGAAATTATTCTTGTTATCATTTACCTACTCGAGGACGAGCAGGAATTAAGCTTGGGGATGTTGATACGTCCAAAACGTATCTATAATTTCTGCTTGTTGCATGCCTCTTTTGGGTGATATTGATATGATATTTATAAACTTCCATACACTTTAGATTATATTTGGACTAACCTGTTAACTCAGTGCACCCCAGTGCCAGTTTCTGTTTTCGGCTGTTTTTGTATTTCAGGTTTTCACATTACAAGAACTGCCAGGAAAAATCCAGAAAAAATATATAAAAAATCAGCGTTCCAGGAGCTACCGTGCGGCCAAAGTACAGCCGGGGCAGACCCATAGGGGCTCCAGGCGGCCTGCCCAGGCGGCCCACCCCTAAGCCACGCCGGGGGGGCGCCTGGGCCCCCCAGGACTCCCCTGGTGACCCCCTTTGGCATATATTTAAGGTCCGTCGAGAAAACCCTGATTCCGGAACCCTTTTCTCCAGACGCGATTCCGATCTCCGCCGCCATCGCCATGAAGCTTCGGGGGACCAGAATTCCTGCGCCGGCACCCTGCCGGGACGGGGAAGTGCCCCCGGATTCATCTCCATCGACGTTGCTTCCTCCCTCCATGATGCGGGAGTAGTTCCTCCTCGGGGCTGAGGTTCTTACCAGTAGCTATGTGGTCAATTCTCTCTCCCATGATGTGATCTTCGTTGTGATCATAGGCTATGTTAATCTAAGATATTTCCCCTTCCTCTATGTATTGGATTGATGTACTCACTTGTCTTTATCTAGTATAATCCCCGAGACCAAGGTGACAGCGGTCTATTGGACATGGATTAGAACAATATTTTGATTAGTGATTCCTCTCTTGTGTGTTGATTGAAGATTGAGAGTCTCTTGGTGCTTGTCTTTGACTATCCTTTAGATATGTTGTGGTGATTGTGGGACTCTCTTTGGATGGCCGAGGTGACATTGGGTAATCCTTAGATTGAGAACTACGAACTTTGAGGTGTGCTTTTGTAGCCCTACATAATTCTCGTCCTCTCTTGACCACAAAGGAATGACCTCCGAGTGTGTCCCCTTTGCATGTTTTATGGGAAATATCATGTGATTCGATTATGTTAATGTTGTTGGGAGTTGCCACTAGTGAAAGTATGAACCCTAGGCCTTGTTTCCACCATTGCAATACCATTTGTGCTCACGTTTACCACTTGTTTGCTTGCTGCACTTTTTATTACAGATTTATATTACTTTGCTTTGCCACTCCTATCATCCATATTTTACCATCTCTTCGCCGAACTAGTGCACCTATACAACTCCTAGTTGTATTAGGTGTGTTGGGGACACAAGAGACTTCTTGTATCTTAGTTGCAGGGTTGCTTGAGAGAGACCATCTTCAATCTCTACTTCCCTGAGTTCGATAAACCTTAGGTCATCCACTTGAGGGAAATTGCTACTGTCCTACAAACCTCTGCGCTTGGAGGCCCAACATAGTCTACAAGAGTAGAAGCGTGTGTAGACATCATGCAGCTCGACCAGCTGCTTCATCTGGTCGTTCAGAACTACTGGAAGTTCTGGCGCAAGGAATTGCGACCAGAATAGCTTCTCCAAGTCGTTCCCCTCCTGGGCTCGGAAGAATTGGGCGGCATCGGTGATGCTCTTCGGGAGATATGCAAACGCGACCAGAGAACTCCAAAATCGCGTCAACGCAAGATACCTCTGACCTCCGAAGATACCCTGCAAAAAAGAAAGGCCTTACCAGCCGCTATTTGCCGCGCTTGTTTGATCTCCTCACGAGCGTTGCGCGATTCACTCCGTGCCTCCTTCGCATCATTGACTGTCATATTGAGTGCCGATGCTTGCTCCAAAGTCTTCTGCTCCAAGGCCTCACACTTGTGAATCGCATCTCGAAGTTCTTCTTTGACTTCGTCAACCCGTGACTCATTTTGTTGACGCACGGCCTGTTCGGCCTTCAGGTCGGCAGCCGCTTTGTCAGCAGCTACTTTCCTCACCTTGTCCTCTTCCTTGGTCTTCGCGAGCTTGCCCTTAAGGGCCTCGATCTCAGCTGTGTCAACTATTACACAAATCATATCACACAATGAGCTCTACTCACACATATCAAACATATAGTGTTTAGATATTTCAATTTTTCAAAAACCCGCATACCTTGTGTTTCATAAAAATGCTTGTTGACGAGGTCGAGTTGCTCGTCAGCTAGTTTAAGCTTCCGACTGAGCTCGGAGACCTCTGCGGCCTGGACAGATGCTGCTACTAGCGAAGCCTGTTCGAACACGGTACACAGTTCTGCTCTGTTAGATGCTATAACATGGATCCTTTGTCCGATTCTGTTCAGAATCAAACAATGCATCGGGGGATACTATCTGTATACCAGGTTTTATAACCTATATATATATATATATATATATATATATATATATATATTGAAGGAGTTCTCTTTAGAACATCACGTCGCATACCTCAAAGCCTGTGAGTAGGCTATTGAAGTCTTTGTTCAGTCCGCTTTTGGCGGACTAAATCTTCTCCCTGACCGCACCCACCAGGGTATGGTATTTCACTGCCACGAAAGCACCTCGTAGTGCTTCCTCTAGAGTATTCGGCACGTCCGGATTGACGGTGGGTGCCGTTGGAGTAGTTGCTCCCTTCCCCATCATGGGGGGTTGACTTCCCGAATCTGGAGCCGCACTGGACTCGGAAACAATGTTCGGCGGGGGCCCAGATTGCTTAGGCCCCCTGTCGTCGATCGTCATGGGGATCGCTCCCCCTTGGTTGGTGGCGGCCGAGGGATTTGGCTCGGGTGCCTTCTCGTCTGCCCTGCTCCCACTTGCTCGTGTAGGGGAAGCCCGTAGAGATGACACCTCGGTATCCCCTAAGATGGGTGACGGGCCCCGTGCAGGCGTGTCGCTCTCCACCATATCTACTGCTAGGGAATTCCCCGATGACAGTGAAACCTCGAGGAGTACGTGCGGAGGACTGTATAAAGACAAAATGAATTTACTGAAAACTGTTTTTGACAGAACATAAGCAATGATTGCCTAAGTACTTATGATTCGGCCAGGGGCTTGATCCTAGGCTGAACTCGGAAACTGTGTTCGGACGTTGAGTCTGAACTGTCCGGAATGTTCAGCTTCTTCCTAGGCATTGCCTTTCCCACATTAGCAGGGGCCGCTGTCTTCCTCCCCTTTGCCTTGACATGGGAGTCACTTTCTTCTTCTTCCTCCTCCTCCTCCTCTTCTTTGTCGTGGGAGGAGTGGATGTTGGTTTCCCCGGACACAGTGTTCGTGGGACCCTTAGGGTGGAGGCTGCTCTTGACCTCCTTGCCATTCTTCTTGGCCTTCTTCTCCGGCGCCTTGTGCGGCGTCGGAACCAGCATCGCCGTCAATTGACGCATCTTTGGGTCTTCGGGCATCGGAGCCAGACACTTGATCCGCTCCGCTTCTTTCGTCCAGGCATGAATGGAACGTAAAAATTCTAACTCCTGTTATAACTGAAATATGGACTGGGTATGTATTCGGCAGAAATTCTGATTACCTCTGAAGCCAAGAACACGCTGTTGAAGCCATTGTCCTCGGTCTCCGCCGGCCACCCCTTTTGAGCGTTGAAGATCTATTTCCAGATGTCTTCGTTCGTGGTGTCGAAGAGGTGCTTCCAGGTCCGGGGCTCTTCCGGATTGAACTCCCATAAGTGGGACTCCCGTCGTTGGCAGGGAGAATGCGGCGGAACAACATCACCTGAATCACATTTGTGAGGAGGGTGCCCTTTGTCATCATACTGGAGATGCGGCTTGGGAAGGCATGCACTCCATTTGAGACCCCCAATCGGGCTCTTGGAGGTCCGTGAGGTTAGCCTCTTTGGCGGTCTAGATCTAAATGCGGGCGCCGCCGCCCACTTGGCATCGTCGGGTTCGGTGATATAGAACCACTCATGCTGCCATATCTTGTTTGTCTCCATAGGGCCAAGTGGCGTTCGGGAGCTTACTCACCATGGCTCCCCCACCATTTGCATGTTGCCCGCGACCACCTTCAGCTTCAGATTGAATATCTTGAGCCTTAAGCCGAAGTGTGGGGGGACGCGGAGGAACGCCTCACACACAACTATGAAAGCTGATATGTGGAGGATAGGGTTCGGGGCTAGATCATGGAAATCCAGCCCGTAGAAGAATAGGAGGCCCGGGACAAAGGGGTGGAGAGGAAACCCCAGCCCCCGAATAAAGTGAGAGATGAAAACCACCCTCTCACTTGGCTTAGGGACAGGGATCACCAGGTTCTTATCGGGAACACAGTGCGCTATGTCATCGGCGAGATAGCCCACGCTTCGAAGATTCTTGACGGTCTTTTCCATGACCGTGGAGGCCTCGCACTTTCCCTTGGAACTGGTGCCAGCCATTGCTAGGGAAAGAGGCGGTGGTGGAGGGATTGAGAGTTGCGAACACTGGAGCTGTGGGCGCTGGCACTTACGAGATTGGGAAGCTAGGGCATGAGGAAAGCGTGGGGTGAAAGGGGAAGGATCTGTATCCTTTTATAGATGGTGAATGATAAACGTCCCCCCACTCCAGCCGTAAACCTCGCCGGTTCCCAACACGATCGTGCGTAAGACACGGTTGAGTTACCCACGTCATGTTAATGGGAATCCCACGACAAGCGGGCACGATCTCTGCTTTGACAAGACGTGCCAATGGGGCTATGTGTGACACCCCGAGACCGGTTGGCCAGGTGTCAGCCAGTTATTCGTCGTCATTGCCTTGTCATCTGCTTGCTTGTTGCATCTTGCCATGTCATCATGTGTGTTGCATCAGCATGTTTTCAAAACTTGCATTCGTCCGAGTCCGCCCGTCCTCTCCGTTGTCGGTTCTGAGCCCTTACACAGTTGCACGTGCCCGGGGCACATCCGAATATTTATTTTATGAGTGGCCGGAAAATGTTCTTGGAATAGGATGAAACTTGGCGTGTGGTATTATTATAGTGTAGACAGGCCGCCTGCCAAATTTCATCGCATTCGGAGCTCGTTTGATAGCCCAACCGTTAAATATAGCGGCACTAGTCGCGAGTTAATTCGTCGAATGTTTTTGGTCTCTGAAAACCTCCTCGGGCCTCCCTCTCTCTCTCTTCTCCCCACATAGCCTAGCCCATCTACACAGCATACTAGGCCTAGCCTACTCCCCTCTCCGCTCCGTTTCCGTTGGATCGCGATCCGATGGCTCCGAAACGGTGCAACCCCCCCCC
>LR738711.1:291543919-291739831 GCA_902687465.1 Secale cereale
ACCCCAACCTGCCATTTTTTGCCTAATCTACCCATCCCCTACCTCCTAGCCCCCTCCTCCTCAAATTTTGCGCTCAGCCGCTATCCCGCCGCCACTTGTCGCCGCTCCATTCGCAGCGCCGCCGCCACCTCAGCGCGGGGGCCCGCCCGTCAGCCTTCCCAGCGCCCCTGGCTGACTTCCCAGCCGCCAGGCCCATGGGGAGCCCACCCCGGGCCGCACCCGGGCCGGCCCCCGCGGCACGGGCCCGCAGGTGCCCGCTTGCCCGCGCCCGACCGCCCCTCTCCTCCCTATGTCGCCCGGTTCCCGTGCGCCCCGAGCCCCGGGTCTCCAATGTCGTGCTCCTTCGCCGGCGAGCCACAGCAGGCTTGCCCCGTCACCTCTCCGCCCAGGCGCCGCCTCCCGCACCGAGCACCCCGCCTCCCAGCTCTCGCTCGTCGCTGCCACGCAGCTCATCGCCGGCCGCGGCTGCAGCCGGATCCGGCGCAGAGCTGGCCTTGGATCCGCGCGCCTCGTGGGCCTCCGGCCACCGCAGTTCGCCGGCCGGCCTCGTCCTCGGTGCTGGGCCCTTCCCGCACCGGATCTGGCCGTGCCACGCCCGGATCCTCCGCCAGGTCGCCTCGCCGGCCTCTTTTCCTCGCCGGAGCGCTGCCCACCGAGCTCATCCTCTGGTCGTGCGGACATGTCCGCCTGGTGCCCGGACATGTTCGATGCCTTCCCTCACATGTGTCGCTGCCAGTGGGCCTCGTGCGTCAGCACCGACGGACACGTCCACTCCGGACCGGACAATGTCCATCCCCGAGAGGTTGTTTTCTTCTAAGTCCTTTTTTATTGTAAAAATGTTGCATACTTTGTCTGCTTGTAACTTGTGGTGTGCTTGTCCAAATGATGCAAATAATATGTCAAAATGATCATGGTGACATGCTCTTCATTTTGTTCTATTGTGGCTGAGTGCTATAAGTTTAAAGCTACTGTTAACTATAATTTTGTTGCATACTTGTGATGCTTGTAACTTTGTGCATGTTTATCCAAATGGAGCATATGATATGTCAAAATGTTCATTGTGAAGTGCACTACATGTTGGTTGCTGTAGCATCCATGTTAGGTGCTATATTGCCATGTTAATCTCTGTTGCAAAAGTGCATGTGGCTGTGTAGTGCTGAAACTTGTTGAGAGATGCTGATTTCAATTGCTCATTGCTATTGGTGTGTTTGTCTTCATGCCACATGCCAATATGTTTTAGAAGCACAATCACATGGTCTTTTCTGTGGTGCAATCCACTTTCCATGATATGATTTGAGGTGACTTAAACAAGCTTGCAAACATGCCATGCCAACGTTGCTGTTTTATACTCAGTGAAGAAACTGCTATGTTTGCTTGATGCCCCACTCAAATCCATGCTTGTTTTGGAGTGGCCAATGATCATGTCTTGTTGTCAATGTTATTGTCTATCCATCCATGCCCTTAATTGCACATATGGTCTGCTGTAGCTTATTTATTTCTTGCTCTCAAGTTGCTATAAATTTTACCTGTCAGACTTTTATCAGCATGATCAATTTGGTGAAGCTTGTTGTTATTGATCCATGCCTCCTATGGAGTTGCTCCAATGGAGTTGTTTGATTTATGCGATGTCTACTAGATGTCCATGATTTTTATATACTTAGTAGAGTGGATATGATTGTTGTTTTGTTCTTCCGAAGGCAGCATCGTGATGATGTTTTTGCCTTCCCAGATTTTGGCTAAGTCGGGATAAATTTATTGCAACTTGCCATGCTTGTTTAATTGTGTTCCAGCAAGCTTTTGGGTGTGTTCTAAGTTCATGCTTTTTAAGTATCATGTCTATTTCACATCCATGAATCTTGTTAACAAGTTTGGGTGATGTAGCATATATTTACCTTGCTCCAAAGTTGCTATGTGGCTGTTAACTTCAGCTTTGCGTTGTAACTTGTTTTGCTCTTAACTTCTAGCCCGTTGCTCCGTTTTGAGTGTGTCCTATATGAAACTTGTGCGATTTTGCATGTAGAACCATAATATGATGTTGTTTTCATGTTTGGAGTGTGTTTGCTTGATGTTTGGGTGCATCTTGCACCGTTGACATGTTTGTCTTGTTTTGATCATATCTTCTAGGCCGTAGCTCTGAATTAAACAAACTTTATATGAAACTTGACTAGAATTTCGTGTAGCCAACTTGGTGAATGTTAAATTGCTGTTTAACAACTTGAACTTAATGTTTGTTCATATCTGGACCAATTTCAAAATGTGCATATGAGGACTTACCGGATTTGCTATATGTTGATTCTGACCTCATTTAAACTTGTTGTTTGGTGTTTTTCTGGTGTCCTTCATCCCTTGCCATGAAATGCATCATATAGACTTGTCTTGCATCATGTTTGGTTGAGCATCTTGTCGTGTTCTTGTGTGGGGTGTTTACTTTGTTGTATGCTTCTTCTCGTTAGTTCTTTTCCGTTGCGATCATGAGGATTCGTTCGACTACACGTGGTTCGTCTTCAAGGCTTCTTCTTCGTCTCCCTCATGGATCCGTTCTTCTTCCTTGCGAGATTTCAGGAAAGATGACCATCACCTTGGATACCTTTACTATCATTGCCATGCTAGCTGTCTCGATGCTATCGTTATATGTCGCGCTACCCATCTTTTATTGTCAGACTCTCCTTGTTGCCATGAAACCTCTAACCTTTGACACCTTCCTAGCAAACCGTTGTTTGGCTATGTTACCCGCTTGCTCAGCCCCTCTTATAGCGTTGTTAGTCTTAGGTGAAGATGAAGATCGTTCCATGTTGGAACTTGTTGTTGGAATATCACAATATGTCTTATATATATTAACACACCTATATATTGGGCATGGGTGGAAGGCTTGGCCTTTTGCTCGGTGTTTTGTTCCACTCATGCCACCTTAGGAGCCGATAAACCGACGTTATGTTCCTTGATTTTGCGTTCCTTACACGGTTTGGTATATGGGGACCCCTTGACAGTTCCTCTTTGAATAAAACTCCTCCAGCAAGGCCCAACATTGGTTTTAATTTGCTCATAATAAAAAATTAATTAATTAATTAATTGCATAGGGAGTTATCGCTACCCGAGGATTCTTTATACATAGCAGGGGGGCCAGTGCTGATGGTGTTGGTCCCAAACGGGGGTCCTGCAGGGCCACCTTGGGGAAACCCGAGGGCTGGTTTTACCTGTAGCATCGCCCATCCGGTCGTGGCCTGAGACGAGATACGCGCGGCTACTATCAGGGTGTCAACACACCGGGAGGTCTTGCTGGACTTGTTTTACCATTGTCGAAATGTCTTGTGCACCGGGATTCCGAGTCTAATCGGGCCTTCCCTGAGATAAGGGGCAATATTATTATTACTTCGGCTGATCGTGAGAGCTTGTGATGGGCTAAGTTGGGACACCCCTGCAGGGTTATGATCTTTCGAAAGTCGTGCCCGCGGTTATGTGGCAGATTGGAATTGTTTAATGTCCGGTTGTAGAAAACTTGACAGAGTATCCGAGATAAAACACACAACTACGTGAGTAACCGTGACTGTCTCTTTTCACTTTGAGAAGAGAACACGGTGGGGTTATGTTTGACTCGTAGGTAGTTCAGGATCTTTAGCGATCACTACTAGTTGCGACTGTTTGCGTAGATGCTCATCTTATTCTTGTACTCGTAAGTTAGCCACCATACATTTTGCTTAGCCGCTGCTGGAACCTCACCACTTTACCTCTTCCTACCCATTAAGCTTTGCTAGTATTGTTACCCATGGTTATGGGATTGCTGAGTCCTGGTGGCTCACGGATACTACAACAACAGTTGCAGGTGCATGTTTCCTATGTCTTGACATGAGAGCGATGATCGTTGTGTTGGAGTTCTTTCTTCTTCTTCTTCTTTAGTCTTGGGTTAGGTCCGGGTCGGCAGCCTGGGATAGCAGATGGATGTCGTTGTGCTTTTCATGTTTGCATCCGTAGTCGGATGTCTTGTATTCATATTACTTGTATGTATTGTTGTATCCCCCATGTATGTATGTAATGGTACGATGTAATGATATCCATCTTGCTAAGCGCCCAAAATGCGATCGTGCCCCAATCACGTAAGTGTCACGTGATCGGGATAGAATCGTATCTTGGGCCTGACACTATGCCTAAAAATGCAAAACTGGAGCCAAGAAAATGGTTTGATATATTAAAGGGTCAAACGTGACGTTTCACTAAAAACTAGTTAGTAAAGACATAGTGTCGTTTTTCGATACCTTGCCTTCGAGGCTAAGGGTTGTACTAATCATGTAGAGCCGGACACAGTACCATTGTGTAGGGAATATTTCTTCAATATGTTTGGGAGGATGAACCCACCTTGCAATGCCGGAGACAGTACGCGAGCCGAACTCATCGTCATCGAAGACTGGTTCAGGGGTTACTGAGGGAGTCCTGGATTAAGGGGTCCTCAGGTGGCCGGATTACTCACTATGGGCCGGACTGGTGGGGCATGAGGATTATCGCTGAAGACTATCTCCCTTATCCGGATAGGACTCCCATATGTGTAAAATAGCAAGTTAAGTGTTCGGAAGTTATATTTTCCTTCCTCTGGAAGATGATCATGTACAACCCCAGGTCCCTTCGGTGCATATATAAACCGGAGGGTTTAGTCCGTAGAGACACAATCACAATTGCATAAGCTAGACTCCTAGTTTTTAGCCATTATGATGTCGAGGTAGACCAACTCTTATAACCCTATATTCATCAAGATCAATCATGCAGGAAGTAGGGTATTACCTCAATCGAGAGGGCCTGAACCTGGGTAAACATTGTGTCCCCAGTCTTCTATTACCATCAATCCTTAGACGCATAGTTCCGGACCCCCTACACGAGATCCGCCAGTTTTGACACCGACATTGGTGCTTTCATTGAGAGTTCCACTGTGTCATCGACACAAGGATTAATGGCTCGCTTCATCATCAACGACGGCGCCACCATTGATGGAATTTTTCTCCCCGGCCAGCTTTTTGTGTTCGGCAGCTTCGTGCTTCATGCCATCGATCCTCAGACGCATTACTTGGGACCCCCTACCCGAGAATCGCCGGTTTTTACACTGACATGCGCTTTCGTCTTTCGGATCCATATTGGCACTGATGGTGAATTGCTGAGATGAGTCGCCTGGAACAAAAATGACTTGCTTTGTGTCGTCGGCCGAATTAAACTTTAACAAAGAATCTTGCTCAGTAGTTGGCTTCTTCAAAGGAGTCATGTCAGCCGGGCCTATATTATTTTAATAGAACTGCAGCTCCTCCATGGCACAAATCGACTCAGCTTATGCATCATCTCCCTCTTCACATTCGAGCGCAATTCTTCGATCCCCATGCACTGTGATTGTGCCTTTTCGCCCCGGCATTTTGAGCTGGAGATAAACATAACATGGACGTGCCATAAATTTGGCATAAGCCGGCCACCCAAACAAAGCATGATAAGGACTCCTGATTTTAACCAACTCAAACCATAACTTTTCTACCCTATAATCGTAGTCATTACTAAAGACCACTTACAAATCGCTCTTTCCCACCGGATATGCTGACTTTCTCGGTACCACACCCTGAAAAACAGTGGACAATGACTGAAGGTCTTTTTCAGTTAAATTCATCCGGCGAAAGGTCTCACAATAGAGAATATTTATGCTACTACCGCCATCCATAAGCACCTTAGTGAACTTATAGCCCCCAACTTGAGGAGCTACTACCAAAGCTAACTGACCAGGATTCTCGACCCGCTGTGGGTGATCCTCTCTACTCCATGTGATCGGTTGTTTAGACCACCGCAAATACTAAGGTACCTTCGGCTCAACTGCACTGACAGCGCGCTTATGCACCTTCCGATCTCGCTTGCAGAGACTCGTGGTGAACACATGATATTGGCCACCATTAAGCTGCTTTGGGTTGCTTTGTTACCCTGATTGGCAATTTGCTGCTGCTGGCTCCCTTGGCCAGATTGGCGATAATAACCCCCCTGGTTACCTTGACCTTGAAAACCAGAGTTTGAACTGCCATTGCCAAAGCCGGCCCCCTGAGACCCGGATCTTGACCCGCCGGGGGTCCATTATTGCTACTGTTGCTCGCGTTCATATGCTGCAGTTGCTTCATGATGAAGCAATCCTTCCAAGCATGGGTCGACGGTTGACCCGGTATATTATGATTTGGACAAGGGCCATTGAGCTATGCTTCCAAGTTAAACCTCGATCCCCGCATGTCGTTCCAACTATGCTGATTCTTATACTGAGAGTTGGTGTTCACCACAAAATCTGACCCGCCACCGGGCTGCTTACGCTTTCCACTATTGCCTTGACCATTAACGTTGTTTGCTGTCACCTGCTCCTACTGGTCCTTGGTAGTACTATTTTTCTTTCCCTTCCCAGATTTTTCCTCATCTGACCCTGGATCTTTAGTAGAATCTGAATCAACATATTTGGTCAAATCCGCCATGAGCTCTCACATATCATTGCAATTCATTTTGAGTCGGCCAAGCTTCTGTTTGAGGGGGATGAAACGGAATTTTTCTCCAAGATTAAAATGGCAGAGCCGGTGTTGATACTCTCTGAAGAATGAATGATGGCTGAAACCCAGCGAACCCAGCTACTAGTTGATTCACCCTCACGCTGGACACAATCATCCAAGTCAATGATTGACAGTGGTGCTTGCATGTATCCTTAAAGTTCTGGATAAAATGTGCCTTCACTTCTACCCATGAGTTAACGGAGTTGGCAGGCAACCCTTTCAGCTAAGTCTGAGCCGGTCAGTCCAACATCATAGTGAAGTATTTGGCACAAATAACATCGTTAACATCTAGCATCTCCATAGAAAGTTTGTAACTCTCTACCCACGGTTCAGGGGGAAGATCAGCCGTATAATTCGGTACCTTATGGGAACCCCTAAAATCTTTGGGTAACGCTCGTTGCGTAGAGCCGGTGCCAGACACGGCACTCCCACCGTTCTAGTTATTGTTCCGGCTCCCACTGATGCCAAAGGAGTCCCTGAAGGCTGCTGATAAGCCCCCCATTGTGTCGTTGCTTCCATGTCCCACCTGGCTCTGGCGCTATCTACGATAGCGTAGGCCTCCGCCACCGGGTTATTATTGGTCGGGTTATCCTCACGTCGTGGATCGCGGTGTTGCTCCCTACAGGACAATGCGGCCAACTCAATAGCCGGTTGTAACTTCGGGTTGGCTGAGGGGTGGAGTGAATTCGATCACAGCTGTATGAATAAGCCGCCGACTGTGCCACCGCAATCGGAATAAGATTTGCCACGTTCCGGGTCTCTACTGCCACTAGTGACTCGCCTTCGATCGGAATAGCTGCCAGCCGTGTAGCTGCGGCTATCATGTTATCCGCCGGGTTAGAATAATGGCACATTGGTGTTGGAAATTGCTGGGGCAGTGTTGGATCCCTGCGGGGCGGGTCTGGTTGATGAAGCAGAACTGCAGCCCGGCCCCCCGGGTGCCTCAAAATTTTGGATCACACCAGCCAGGTCACTTGTTCCCATGCCGGGTGTATTGAAGAGATTTCGTCCTTCAAATTGTGAGGGCAGGCGACTCTTATACCTCCTCCGTAGCACAACATTAGATGTGTTCTGGTCCAAATTTAACCAGAAGGCCTCTACCCTCGATCGCTGCGACTCGGCATCCGATGCGGCATGTTCTGTAGCTACCCGAACATTCTCCACATTAACATCCTCTTGAAATTTGGCTATCTCATCTCGCACCTTAGCTATGTTGCACCTGATTCACCAGAGTTACCTCTATTGTCAACAAAACTGTCGAAGTGTTCAAAAGCTCAGACAACACTTGAGCCAGCGGCTGCGCTGATTCGCTCACTCCTAGCGATGCGGCGGCAGTTGAGCTGGACGTCATAGCAGCCGCCGCTGACAAATTTACCGCTGATTGTGTCCCGTCCATGAAGATAGCGGCTATGCTCAGCGGGTCACAAGACTCCAGAATACGGTTACCATCGGAATAGCCTCTGAGCCCGCCATCTTGAAGCTAATAAATTTATTCCGTCTCTATAGTGGACTCATCATCAGAATAAATGAGAGTCGCCTCACTGGATGCAGAATTTTCCACGAGCTCCAATACTTGCGTGAAGCCGACGAATACATGCTTCCGCTCGGGTTGACACCAGGCAGATTTCATGTGCAGAGCTAACTCGAAATGTCGGGGAAGATGTCCAGCTGAGGTATCGAGTCACCAAACTTGCCAATGAAAACGTGGATTCCGCCTAAGGGTACCCGGTACCCATACTCGATATGGTCGGCCTCAGGGTCCCATCCTGCATCATCAATGTAAATCTTTCCTCGGTGACTCTTGGTCATCCTACCAACAACGTATCCCTTGAAGCCTGGGAGGCTACCCTTCAAGAACTCGAGACCACCATGCGCTGGCCCGACGGTGGGCGCCAACTATCGTGGGTTTGTCACTGCAGATGTCCAGCAAAAGGACTTTGGTGCGGAGCCATCACGACATAGTT
Organism: Secale cereale; assembly: GCA_902687465.1. NCBI lineage: Eukaryota > Viridiplantae > Streptophyta > Magnoliopsida > Poales > Poaceae > Secale > Secale cereale. Next base: position 291,552,423 of record LR738711.1, read on the forward strand.
ATCTTGAAGGGGTTAAACGAGACAAAGGACAGAAGGAGTTTACCTAGGTTTCAGCACCTCAGGGTGGAGGTAGAGGCCTACTCCTGCTTCTAGTTGTATTATTCGAGTCTCGATTACGAGGGAGCGAAATATGCTTAACCTAGCTCGACACTGATTGTTTCTTTCATGTCCCGAGCCACCGCCGGGTCTCGCCTTTATATACACAGGTCGAGACCCGGCGGTTTACAAGAGTCCAGTCCGGTTTACACAACATAACCGACTCTATCTCTAAAACACTCTTATCTTGTAAAGCAAGTTGCCGTATGGCGGCTTACACCTCTGAGTCTTAGGCTATTCCAGATCATGGGCTTCTAATGAGCATGCTGCTAAGTCGCCTCCGGCCCCCTCATCTTTTCTTACCAGGCCTTCTTGGGCCTGCTTTATTGACTCGCCAAAAGTATCACCCGACCCCTCCTAGGCAAGTTATACCAGGGGCTATATCCTCAACAGTACTGGTATGATAGGTATTCAAGAGGGATATAATAAAAACTTTCATGTAGATAAATGAATATGATAATTTTGATTCCTTGCAATACTTGTGCAATATAGAGATGGTAATATGTGGGGGTACTAGTGAATCATTGTGGTTTAGTAAGAATATTGGTATCAAGGTTTGTGGTTCCCGAAGCATGCACATATGGTGTTTAATTATGCTAAGAAGTTGGATCATGATATATATTGGGTGTCTTCCTTTGTGTGGAGGTTGGGGGCGCATGATGGTTAACTCCTATGAGTAATTTGAGTCCATGCAGTATATAGACTCTCACATTTCCGCTATTTGCTAGCCTCTTTGGTAAAGTGCATTGCCCTTTCTCACCTCGAGAGTCGGTGCAAACTTTCCTAGTGCATCAAAACACTTTGTTATTATATGCTCTATCAGACATAAGCCTCCTTGTATCTTCCTCAAAACAGCCACCATACCTTCCTATCATGGCATTTCCATATCCATTCCGAGATATATTGCCATGCAACTTCCACCATTTCGTTATTATGACATACACCATCATTTTCATACTGCTTTGCAAGATCATATAGTTGACATTATATTTCTGGCTCATGCACCATTCATCATTATCATACATGTTACACTAGCATCATTGCACATCCTGAGACACTCCCAGAGGCATTCATATAGAGTCATATTGTTCTAGGTATCAAGTTGTAATATCGATTTGTAAGTAAATAAAAGTGTAGTGATCATCTTGTGACACCCCCGATTTGATGGTACACTAATCATGCACGCAAATGTGTGTGAACAAGATCAAGGACTCACTGGAAGATATCACAACACAACTCTAAAAGTAAAATAAGTAATACAAGCTTCATATTACAAGCCAGGGGCCTCGAGGGCTCGAATGCAAGTGCTTGATCATAGATGAGTCAGCGGAAGCAACAAATATCTGAGTACAGACATAAAGTTAAACAAGTGGCCTCCTGCCTAAGCACAAACTGGGATATAGATCGAAAGAGGAGCATGCCTCCTACCTAGGATCCTCCTAAACTACTCCTGGTCCTCGTCGGCAGACTGCACGTAGTAGTAGGCGCCTCCGGTGTAGTAGGAGTCGTCGTAGGTGGCATCTGGCTCCTCGGCTCCACCATCTGGTTGCATCATCCGAGAAGAAGGAACAGAAGGGGGAAAAGGGGGAAAAAAGCAACCGTGGGTACTCATCCAAAGTACTCGCAAGCAAGGATCTATACTACATATGCAATGGTAACAATGATATGGCTAGTATCTGTGGACTGAACTGCAGAAAACGAGAATAAGAGGGGGATAGCTAATCCTATAGAAGACTACACTTCTGGTAGCCTCCATCTTGCAGCAATAGAAGAGAGTAGATGGTAAGTTCACCAAGTAACATCATATACCATAATCCTACACGGCGTTCCTCCCCTCGTCGCCCTATGGGAAAGCGATCGCCGGGTTGTCTCTGGAACTTTTCTAGGTGTGTTTTATTAAGTATCCGGTTCTAGTTATCATGAGGTCGGGGTACAACTCTAGGTCGTCCTTTTACCGAGGGACATGGATATTCGAATAGATTAACTTCCCTCTAGGGGTGCACCACATAACCCAACACGCTCGATCCCATTTGGCCGGACACACTTTCTGGGTCATGCCCGGCCTCGGGCAATCAACACGTCACATCCCTACCTAAGCACAGCAGAGAGGTCAGCACACAAGTCTAAATCCTAAGCCCACAGGGGTCTGTGCCCATCGCCCATTGCACACCTTCACGTTGCGGACGCGACCGGTGAGCAGACCTAGCAACCTCCATTTCAAAGGAAGTTACGTTACGCAGTCCAACCCGGCGCGCACTTCTAAGTCGCTGACGTCAAGAAGGCTTCGGCTGATACCACGACGTCAAGAGCCCATATCTAATCCTACTTAGCTGGTTAGTGCGTATAGGTTAGAGGCCAGACTCAGATCAAATATCCAAACTCGTTAAGCGTGTTATTATGAAATAACCGTGGAAAACGACCAGGGCCAGGCGCACCTGTCTCCTAGGTGGCCGTGACCTGCCCTGTCGCTCCGCCACGAAGATCCACACAGAGGGCCATCGAGAAAGTATGTCCTTTCAGCCCCCAATCCGTGAATCAACCGCGGTTACTCAACGAGCCAACCCGACTTTAGTCACATCATGAAACATGTATAATATGTATATAGTATATACCCGTGATCACACCCAAAGTGATCACGACCCGATAGTATAGCATGGCAGACGGACAAGGGTGTATGTCCACTGATGGAAAACAAGCATCCTATACTAAGCATATAGGATTGGAGGTAAAGGTATCAACAGTTGTAGCAACAATGATAGGCTATGCAGCAGAATAGGATTAAACGAAAGAAGTAACATGCTACACTACTCGAATGCAAGTAGTAGAGAGAGGAGTAGGCGATATCAGGTTGATCAAGGGGGGGGGCTTGCCTGGAAGCTCGGTAGTGAAGGAGGGGTCGTCAACACAGTAGTCGATCGGGGCAGCAGCAGTGTCGGTCTTGTAGTCTATCAGAGACAAGAGGGGGAAGAAACAATGAAGAAAATGCAAACAGATGCATGACGATGCATGACATGACATATAATGGTGCTAGGTGTGCCCTAATGCAGTACCAGGTGCAAGTGGTGAAAGGGGAAAACATCCGGGAAAGTATTCCCGGTGTTTGACGTTTTCGGACAGACGGACCGGAGGGGGGAAAGTTGCATGTTTGCTATGCTAGGGACGTGTGGCTGACGAACGGACACCGTATCCGGATTCTCTCGAAATTCAGAGCACCTTTCATGTACAAAGTATTTTCATTTGAGCTACGGATTATTTTATATTAACTTTTTATGTTTTAAATCATTTCATAAATTATTATTATTAAATTAATTCGAAATTGACATTACTTGCATCAGCATGATGTCAGCATGACGTCAGCAGTCAACAAAGGTGTTGACTGGGTCAAACTGACGTGTGGGTCCCGCATGTCATTGAGTGTTTTATTAACTAACAGTTTAATTAGGTAAATCAGTGACTAGTTTAAACTAATGAAGATTAACTAAATTGATTAATTATTTAGTATTTTATTATTATTAATATTTATTATGTATTTTTTATTTTTCCTTGTTTTTCTTTTTAATAAAATGTTCTGGGCAGGGGCCCACTGTCATAGGACGAGAGGACTTATTAGGCTAACGGACACTGGACGCATTGCGGGCGATGGGCGCTACAGGCATCCGCCTGTTTGGGCGCCCACCCAAGTCAGTTGAGGTGAAGGGCATATGCAGCGGGGCGAGCCGGCGCGGCCAAGCGCCGGAGAGGGGAGCGGGACGGGCACCGGGGTGCCGGCGCCTGTAGAGGACGGGGCGTGCGGGGGGCGTGCGCGGCCATGGGGCAGGGTGGACGCATGGCCGGGGACTGAGCCGCGGGTGCGCGGGACGGCCGCGAGGGCAGCGGGCGGCAGAGGGGCAAGCGGGGCGGAGGCCAGCGGCGGGCGCAGCCGCAGCGGCAAGATGCGGTAGGCGAGCAAGGCAGCATCGGCGATCGGCAATAGGGCGGAGCGTGACGAGGGAGATGCAGCGCATTCGCGCACGGCGAGGCGAGGCCAGGAGGGTGTGGAGGATTCCGCGCAAGCAACGGCGAGGGCGCGGCCGCGGGGCTGCGGCGGACGGAGCACGCTGGGCAAAGGGCGCAGAATGAGGCGCGCGCGTTGGGGCGGGCGCAGACGGCCGCGGTGGTCAACGGGGTGGCGGCAAGCGGTGTGAAGAGGAGGCGGGGGGTGGCCGGAGCGATGTAGAGGTCGGCAGGGGCGGCATCGTGCGCACACGTGCACTGTAGGGTTAGCAGCAGCAGGAGGGCAGAGTCGGCGCATCGCACGGCTTGCGGAGGCGAGCGAGGCCACGGCGGAGTGGGACTGGCGAGCGGTGCAGGTGAGGACGGGGGACGACGCGGCTCGGCGCATATGCGCTATGCGGGGCCCCGGATGCAGAGAGAGCGGAGGAAGGAGGAAGCAGAGGGGGGCCTCACATGCGTCGTGAGAAGGGGGGCGACGAGGCTTGGAGAAGCCATTCGGGGGCGAGTTGAGGACGACGTGCAGTCCGACGAGGAGGTCCGGATGGTGGTGGTGGTGCTCTGGCGATGGTGGGGTCCAGCGGTGTCGGACGGCGACGGGCGATGCCCTGATCCAGAAGGGGATCGGGGGGGAAGAGGAGGGAGACGTGGGGGGAAGTGGGGCTGCGGCAGGGTTAGGGTTTCTGTCAGCGGGTTTATGGGGGGTGAGTTGGGCCGGCATGGTTGTCCCGGTGGCCAGCTGGGCCGTTTGGCCCAGTGAGGGGGGCTTTTCCTTTTTCTTCTATTTTCTATTTTGTAATTCTCTTTTCTTTTATTTATTTTCTTTTTTTGTTTATTTATTTTAGATCATTTAGGCATTTTCTGAAAATACGTTTTTTCCACCATAATTACTTACGCAATATTTGGCATAGTCCGAACATTTTGTTTTTAATGTTTGAAAACTTTTATTGTTTGCTAAAAATTTACATTTGAATTTGAAATGTTTTTGGACTAAGACGAGATTAGCAACAGTAACGAGATGACATGGCATCATTAGCATAGGTACACTGTAGCTTAATTATCCGGGCGTGACAAATCATTATCAGAGTATTGTCACAACGAATAAAAAAGATGCCAAAAATAGCCCATGGAAAAAAGAAGCCAGATAGAGCCCAGCAAAAAAAAGAGATAAAAAGAGAGAAGGGGGAACATTACTATCCATTTCCACACTTGTCCTTTAGAATAGCACCATGTTTTTCATATAGATAGTCTCCTATCTAGTCACTTTCATATACTAGTGGGAATTTTTCATTATAGAACTTGGCTTGTATATTATGATGATGGGCTTCCTCAAATCCGCAAGGTCTGCATGAGCAGGCAAGTTGGATGCCCATCCACTTAGTTTTTAGTTAGAGCTCTCATACACGTATAGCTCTTAGTGCATCTGTTGTGTGGCAATCCCAACTCCTTGCATTGACATCAATTGATGGCCCTCTCCATAGCACATTGATTAGCCACGTTAAACAGTATGAACCAATTGCTCGGCTTAAAAGAAGATGGAGCATGACAAGGCCATATGATTTTGTAGGGATAGCGTTCTTGAGGATTATTATTTTGAAAGGCTTGATTGTTTGTTAGTATGCCTGAGTAGTTATGTCTTTATGTCAAATTATAGGGTATTTCCTTGAATCATTTGGATCTAAATATTCATGCCCTAAAGAAAGATTACATGATGAACATTTTAGGTAGCATTCCACTTCAAGAATTCTATTTTTATCATTTAACAACTCGAGGACGAGTAGGAATTAAGCTTGGAGATGCTTCATACGTCTGCAACGTATCTATAATTTTTTTATTGTTCCATGCTATTATAGTATCAATCTGGGATGTTTTATATGCATTTATAAGCTATTTTACATCATTTTTTGGGACTAATCTATGAACCTAGTGCGCAGTGCTAGTTGCTATTTTTTGTCTCTTTTTGGCTTTAGTGTCAAAGGAAGTCCAAACAGAAAAATGTTTGGATTAGTTTACCACATACCTACAGGTCTATAGCTAGTAGCGAGACAGCATCTTCTCTCTTTAATCTTGAATACCATGTGCTCCTCGGTGTTCTTGGAGTTCTATCTGGTGTAATCTTCTTGCGATGTGTTCGTTGGGATCCGATCAATTTGGATTTATGATCAAATTATCTATGAATATTAATTGAGTATTTTCTAAAATTTATTATGCATGATTTTATAGCATTTTATCTCTATCCGACCTATCCATTTGGTTAGGTCAACTAGATTGATTTATCTTCAATGGGAGAGGTGCATTGTGATGGGGTAAATCTTGCGGTGCTCTATGTCCCAGTGATAGAAAGGACAATACATGTATTTGTATGGTTACCATTAGGGATTAAATGACAGGGTTTATTCATATTAGTTGACTTTATTTTGTCTACGTCATGTCATCTTGGTTAAGGCGTTACTATGTTTTTAACTTAATACCCAAGATGCATGATGGATAGCGGTCGATGGGTGTAGTAGTAGTAGTAGATTTAGGCAGGAGTATCTCTATGTGTTTCAGACGCGATGCCTATATAGTTGATCATTGCCTTGGATATTGCCATAACTATGCGCTTTTCTATCAATTACTCAACAATAATTTATTCACCCACCGTATGCTATATGTTCAAGAGAGAAGTTTCTAGTGAAAACTATGGGCCCCCGATCCACTTTTATCATACATACAAAACCGAAAAAACCACGCTGCAATTTATTTACTTCTTATTCATTTTGCAATTTATCTATCTACCACAACAAGATTTGATCCGCGTTGGGTGCAAGTATTTGTTTTTGTGTGTGCAGGTGATGTTCGTGAGGCTTTGCGTGATTCTCCAACTAGATTGATACCTTGGTTCTCACTGAGAAAAATACTTATCTCTTCCGTGCTGGAGCACCCCTCCTCTTCAGGGAAAAACCCAACGCAATTTAGTTGTAGCAGGGAAATACAGACATTAGAGATAAGTAATTCCCTCAGTGAGTACCAAGCAAATGCCCCTAAGCAACACCTCCACACACAAAAGCAAATACTTACACCTAATGCGGGCAAGATTGTTGCCAATCCCCTTGAACTCATTAGTTGTAAGGATCGATAGATAAATTGCCAAACGAAATAAAAGTAAATAACTTGCAGCAAGGTTTTTTGGTTTTTAATATATGATAAAGGTAGCCCCCGGGGCCGTAGTTTTCACTAGAGGCTTTTCTCTCGAACAGATAGCATACGATGGGTAAACAAATTATTGTTGGGCAATTGATAGAAAAGCGTTGTAGTTATGATGTTATTCATGGCAATGATCACACATATAGGCATCATGTTCGTAACAAGTAAACAGACTCATTCCTGCATCGACTACTATTACTCCGCCAACCGACTACTATCCATCATGCATCTATGGTGTTAAGTACATGACAAATAGAGTAACGCCTTAAACAATATGACAAGATGTAGACAAAGTAAACTCAATCAATATGAATAAACCCCATTGTTTTATCCTTAATGGAAATAATACAAATATGTGCCTCGGTACCCTTTTTGTCACGAGGTTATGATACCGCATGATTGAACTGATTACAAAGCACGTCTCCCACTGAAGATAAATAAATATAGTTGGCTAAACCAAAATAGATAGATCATAGAGAAATACAAAGCTATCAAATCATACATAAAATGTTCAGAAAAGACTCAATTACTTTCAATGAATAATCTGATCATAGACCCAGAATTCATCCGATCCCAACAAACACACCGCAAAAGAAGATTACATCAGATAGAACAACAAGAATATCAAGGAGAACATCTGTAATGCCCCGGATGTATTACTTTCCCATTTTGGCAATATATATCTTTGGCTTCATCAGTTCCATTCCGGGTTCTTCGTCTTTTCGGGTTTTTCGTTGTTTTGTCGTTTGCGTGTGTGCATGCATCCACGTCATGTTGTCATGAGCATTTCATTGCATTTGTGTTGTCCTTTGCATCCGGTCCCACTCGTTCCTTTCCGTTGTCCGTTTCGAGTTCCGGCACTCTCTCACGTGTCCGTGGCATCCCCGAGGCCTACTTTTGTGTTTGGCCGTGTAACGTTTCCGGTTTGGCGTGAGACTTGTCGTGCGATGTTGTTTTGTTGTGTGTAACCCGCCTGTCAAATCTCGTCGCGTTTGGAGTTCGTTTGCTACTCCAACAGTTATCCTCGTGGGCTAAAAGTGCCTCCTCTTTGAGGCCCAAGAAACCCTTCCAACAGCCCACCAACCCAACTCAAACCCTTTCCTTCATCTAGGCCGTTCAATTGTGATCTCGTGGCCGAAAACCTCTCTTCATTTGGACAACCCTAGCTCCTTGTGCATACATAAACGTCCACCCCCTCCAATTTTGCGTCCAAAACACTAGGGTTTTCACCTCTGCCGCGCCGTGCTTCCACCGTTGCCGAGCCGTGCTTCCACCGTTGCCGCTCGGTGCTTCCAACCTCGCCGCACCCGTGCTTCCGACTCGCCGCACCCGTGCTTCCGACCTCCCGCGCCGTGCTTCCGAGCCTCCGCCGCCGCCTCGTCTTCTTCGCCTCCGGCCCGAGGTCGCCGCCGCCAGGAAGCCGCCGCCGCCCGAGGTCGCCGCCGGCCGGAGCCTCCTCGCCGCCCCGCCGGACTCGGACCTGCCGTCGGTCTCCATCTCGCCGCCGCCCTTCGGTCGCCGCGCCGGCCCTCACCTCCTCGCCGGCCAGGCATCCGCCCGTCGCCGCCCTTCCTCCCTCCCGCCGGGGCCCGAAGGATCTCGCCAGCCCGAGCGCTCGAGAGGAGCCGCCACTCGATCGGTAGAGCCCCGATCGGGGTCTCCTAGGCGCCAACCCTAGCGGGCGCCGCCCGCGACCCGCTGGATCCGCCCGTTGACCCGGTAGCCCGCACCGGCCCACTCCGCTGGACCCGTTTGACCCGCTTCCGGACCCGGTGGATCCGCCCGTTGACCCTGAGGTTGCTTCGTTTTTCCATAAGTCCCTAGTTTTTCAGTTTCTGATGCATATTTGTGAGGTGGATAACTTTTACTGTGCATGTCCGTTTTGTGTGTATGATATGTCAAAATGATCGTGGTGACATGTACTATGTTTTGTTCCATTGTGCCATGCATGTTTGAGATCATCTAGATGTCTTAATCTTCATGAGAAGAGTGCTACTTGTTATAAACTGCTGCTATTAGTTGTTTTCATGCCATGTTTGCAATGTGATAACTTGGTGCATGTTTATCCAATTGATGCAAATGATATGTCCACATGTTCATCATGAGATGCTCTACATGTTGGTTGCTTTAGCTTGCATGATAGATTTCATCTTGCCATGTTTATCTCCTTTGCAAAAGTGCTTGTTGTTGTTATGTTGTTAAACTTGTTACGAGGTGCCTAGTTGAGGAGCTCGTTGCTATTGATGTGGTTGTCCCCTTGATGCATGCTTATATGTTTTGGACTCCTCATCATGTGTACTTTGTTGTGGTGCAAACCACTTGCCATGTTTTGCTTTGAGGTGACTTAAACTTGCTCACAAACATGCCATGATATTACTGTTGTTTTAACACTTAGTGAAATTTCACTAAGTCTGGGATCTGTAATTTCCAGATGCCATGTTTGCTTGTTGTTCTAGTCAAATCCATGCTAGTTTTGGGGTGACTTTTGATGATTCCTTGTTGTATATGTTGTTGGCTATCCATTCATGCCCTCACATGCTCATTTGGGTGGCTGTAGCATATTTAACTCTTGCTCCCAAGTTGCTATAATTTACTGTTGTCAGGATTTTGTTGTCAAGTTCAAAAGGTTATAGCTTGTTTTTATTGATCCATGCCTCCTTTGGAGATGCTCCAATGGAATTGTTTGCTGTAGGATATGTCTACTTTATGTCCATGCTCCTTGTCATGATGTTTGAGTGTTGTAGGCTATATATTTCTTGCTCCGAACTTGCTATGTGGCTGTTAAGTTCAGCCTTGCCATGTTTAGTGTTTTGGGTGTAACTTTTAGCCCGTTGCTCCGTTTTGAGCAAGTCCTATATGAAACTTGTGTGATTTTGCATGTAGATTCATAATATCCTCTTGTTATCATGTTTTGAAGTTTCTTGCTTGATGCACATTGTCGTGCTCCTTGTGTTGTACCTCTGTGCTTCCTATGTTGACTTTCTGTGCTTCTATGTGCATCTGTAGTGCTTCCTGAGTGCATCAGTCATGCATCCTGTGGTTTGCGCATTGCATCTTGTTGATTTCGTGCCTCGTGTGTTTTGTTTTGAGTAGAGCCGGAAGCCGAGACCGAGTACGAGAACGAGGTTACTACCGAGGTTGAGAACGAGGAGCTCTCTTATGATCCCATCGACGACTCTTCAGGCAAGATGACCTGACCTGGATATCATTACTATCTTTGCCCCTTTGCTAGAAGTCTCGCTCTATAGGTTTTGCCTCAATGCCCATGTCTTCCTGTCAGCCTCCTATTGTAACCATGAATCTCTCTAACCACCCTACCTATGCCAACCTTTGATTGGCTAAGTAAGCTTCGCTCAGCCCCTCTTATAGCTTTGGTAGTTGCAGGAGAAGATTGAAGATTCTTGCTTCTTGTTGAAGCTTGTTGGGATATCACACTATATTAATTATTAAATGAAATCATCTATATATTGGTAATGGGTGGAAGGCAAAGCCTTTTGCTTGGTGTTTTGTTCCACTCATGCCGCCCTAGGAACCGTATAAACCGGTGTTATGTTCCTTGATTATGTGTTCCTCACACGGTTGGGGTTATGGGACTCCCTTGATAAACCGCTAAGTGTTAAGCCTTTTCCAGCAAGTCCCAACATTGGTACTATTTGCCTAAACAACTAAAAACTTGCCGAGGGACTAATTAACCCGATGATTAATTAATCAACCCACCTGGGCCAGTGCTCGATTTGAGTGTTGGTCCAAACTAGAGCCACTTGCGGTGCCACCCAGTTCGCTGGGCTCTTCGGTATCTGTACGTAGCGCTCATCCGGTCGTGGCCTGAGACTAGATACGCGCGGCTACTATCAGGGTGTCGGCATGCCGGGAGAATTTGTTGGATTAGCCTTACCTTAGTCGGAGTATCTTGAGCACGGGATTCCGAGGATACTCGGGCCTTCCCACCTTGGAGTTGCGACTCCGTGGATCGTGGGCTTGTCATGGGCCAAGTTGTTACACCCCTGCAGGGTTATGAACTTTCGAAAGCCGTGCCCGCGGTTATGTGGCAGATGGGAATTTGTTAATATCCAGTTGTAGAAGACTTGACACCATGTTCAGAACACACTACCAGCGTGAGTACCGTGACGGTCATTTTCCGAAAGGGGTTCGGGAAGTGAACACGGTGGGGTTATGTTTGACCTGCTTAGTTAGGATCATTTCGTGATCATCTTTCGTCTGAGGCACTTCTCTTCTCGGTCTCTTTTACGTAAGTTAGTGCTAGTGCTGCTGCAACCTCTTGTTCTTTCCTCAGCCTTGTTCCACACCCAAGGCTTGGATAGTTGTGTTACCCGGCAACGGGATTGCTGAGTCCTCTGTGGCTCACAGATTCTACCACCACACCAGATGCAGGAACTCAGGCGATCTACTCAAGTGACGGCACCGAACTATAGTGGGAGTACGACGAGGACCGTAGCTGTTACTATGTGCACTATCCCGACGATCAGTAGAGGTTTTCTACTAGGGGCGATTCAGACCTGTGGTTTAATGTATGTTTGGTATCTTTCATTTGGATCTTCACCCTTAGATGGGTTGTGATATTTATTTGAATGATGTTTGGACATGTAATGAATTGTGTGACGTGGCGAGTGTAAGCCAACTATCTTTTCCGCTTTCATCCCTATTTTTACATGAGATGTGCAAAGGTACCAAACTTGCGATCATTCCAGAATGGGCTTATATCTTTAAGTCGTGCCTCGACACGTAGGAGATATAGTCCCATCCTGGGCATTACAACATCGTATTGGAGATGAAAGAGATAGAAGCTACTATCTAGCTACTAACTATGGACCGTGGGAAAGCTACTGACAAATTCCCATCTGCCACATAACCGCGGGCACGGCTTTCGAAAGTTCAAAACCCTGCAAGGGTGTTCCAACTTGGCCCATTACAAGCCCACGATTCGCGGAGTCGCAACTCCAAGGTGGGTAGGCCCGAGTATTCTCGGAATCCCGTGCTCAAGATACCCCGTCTAAGGTAAGACTAATCCAGCAAATCCTCTCGGCGTGCCGACACCCTGATAGTAGCCGCGCGTATCTCGTCTCAGGCCATGACCGGATGGGACAAGCTACGGGTTTTTACCAGCCCTCGCGTTCCCCCAAGGTGTCCCCGCAGGTTGCCCAATTTGGACCAGCACTCATGTGGAGCACCGGCCCGGGTTGTTGATTAATAAGAGGGTTTATAACTCCCTATGCAAGTTTTTATTTGTTTAGGCAAATGTAGTACCGATGTTGGGACTTGCTGGAAAAGACTAAGCGCTAAGCGGTTTATCGAGGGGGTCCCATAACCCCAACCGTGTGAGGAACGCAAAATCATGGAACATAACACCGGTTTATACCATTCCTAGGGCGGCATGAGTGGAACAAATCACCAAGCAAGAGGCTTAGCCTGCCACCCATTACCAATATATAGATGATTTAGTTTAGCAGTTTATATAGTGTGATATCCCAACAAGCTTCAACATGAAGCAAGAATCTTTAAATCTTCTCCTGCAACTAGCAATGCTATAAGAGGGGCTGAGCGAAGCCTACGTAGCCAATCAAAGGTTTGCATAGGTTGGGTGGTTAGACAGATTCATGGTTACAATAGGAGGTTGACAAACAAACATGGGCATCGAGGCAATGAGCTAAAGAGCGAGACATCTAGCAATAGGCAAAGATAGTAATGATATCTGGGTCAGGTCATCTTGCCTGTCGAGTCATCGATGGGATCGTAAGACGGCTCCTCGTTCTCAACCTCTGTAGTAACCTTGTTCTCGTTCTAGTTCTCGGCTTCCGGCTCTACTCAACACAAGAACACACGAGGCACGAAATCAAACAAGGTGCAATGCGCAATCTACATGATGCACGTATGATGCACTTAGGATGCACTGCAGATGCGCTTAGGATGCATTACATGACAACATACGAAGCACACCAGAACAACACAAGAACAAGATAATATGCTCAAGCAAGAAGGATGCAAGACAAGTCTATATAGGATGCAAGACATGGCAAGGTAGGAAGCACAGAGAAACAACATAAGAACAACAAGTTTAAATGAGGCCGGAAACTACTTAAGACAAATCCGGTAAGTCCTCATATGCATAGTTTGAAATTAGTCCAGATCTGAACAAATCTTAAGTTAAAGTTTTTAAACATCAAATTAACATGCACCATGATAATCTACACAAAATTCTAGTCAAGTTTCATATAAAGTTTGTTCAAAACGGAGCTACGGTCTAGAAGATATGAGCAAAACAAGTTAAGCATGGCAACGGTGCAAGATGCACCCAAAAACCAAGCAAACATACTCCAAACATGTTAACAACATGATATTATTATTCTACATGCAAACTCACACAAGTTTCATGTAGGGCACGCTCAAAACGGAGCAACGGTTCAACGCATACACTCGAAACAAGAAACAATGCAAGGCTGAAACTAACAACCACATAGCAACTTTGGAGCAAGAAATATATACTCTACAGCACTCAAACATGGTGACAAGAAGCATGGACATGAAGTAGACATATCATAAAACAAACAACTCCATTGGAGCAACTCCATAGGAGGCATGGATCAATAGCGACAAGCTACAACATTTTGATCATGACGTTAAAAACCTGACAGTAATATTTTATACCAACTTGGGAGCAAGAATTAAATAAGCTACAGTAACCCATATGAGCAAATGAGGGCATGGATGGATAGACAACAACATATACAACAAGGAATGATCATTGTCCACCCCAAAACTAACATGGATTTGCCTAGGACATCAAGCAAACATAGCATCAGGATAAGACAGATTCCAGACTTGGTGAAATTTCACTAAGTGTTAAAGCAGCAACATTGTCATGGCATGTTTGCAAGCATGTTTAAGTCACCTCAAGGCATATCATGGAAAATGGTTTGCACCACAGCAAAGACCACATCATGGAGATTCTATAACATCTAGGCATGTGACAAGGGGACAAACACAACAATAGCAACGAGCTCTTCTAATCAGCATCTCATAACATGTTACAAAACTTAAAAGCCACATGAACTTTTGCAACAGAGATTAACATGGCAATATGAACTCTAACATGCATGCTACAGCAACCATCATGTAAAGCATCTCATGATGAACATTTTGACATATCATTTGCTTCATTTGGATAAACATGCACTAAGTTATCACATCTCAAACATGGCATGAAAATAACAAGTAGCAGCAGTTTATATCATGTAGCACTCTTGTCACGAAGATTAAGACATCTAGATGGACTCAAACAAGCATGACACAATGGAACAAAACGTAGTACACATCACCACGATCATTTTGACAAATCATATGCACAAATCGGACATACACACAAAAGGATATCGCCATGCAAAGATGCCATCAGACAACAAAATCTCATGAACTTAGGAAAAAAACATCAGATCTGGATCGGGTCAACGCAGATCGGGTTGCGGATCGGGACCCGTTAGGGTTCGAACACGCGGTGGCGATCGGATCGGCCTCGGGCGCAAAGAGGACGGCGGCGGCGTCCTCGCTCCGGCGATGGAGGTGGCTGGCGGGGCTCGGCGGGCACCAGTGGCGAGGGCCGGAGCGGCGGCGGCTGCGGTCGCGGAGGAAGGCGCGGAGGCGCTCGGGGCCCGGGCAGCGTAGATGGCGGCGGGCACCTGCGGCGAACTCGGCCGAAGGAGCGGCGAGTTCTGGCGGGAGGCGAGCCGGGCGGCGGCGCGGTCGCTGGCGCCTGCGGGAAGGCGGAGGCGGTGGCGCAGGTCAGCGGGGAGGCGGACGAGGCGCGGGGGCGCGGCCCGGATCGGCGGCGGCGGAGGGCCCGCGTCGGGCCTCGCGGGCCGGCGCGGTGGGACGGCGGCGGAGGTCATGTGGCAGCTTGTGATTGGTCCGGCGCGGCCGGGCGGACGTGTCCGGTCCGTTCGGACGTGTCCGGCGGCGGTGGAGGGTTGGATCTAGGGGTTTGGACGAAAAAATGACATGGGGGACGTTTTTATAGGCACAAGGAGCTAGGAGAGTCCAAATGAGGAGCGGTTTTCGGCCACGCGATCACAATTCGACGACCGAGATGATGGGAAGGGTTGTGCTGGGTTGGTGGGCTGTTATGGAGGGGGTCTTGGGCCACAAAGAAGGGGTTCTTTTAGCCGACTAGGTTAACCGTTGGAGTACCAAACGAACTCCAAACGCGTCGAACCTTGAAAGGCGGCCTACACGTGCCAAAACAACATCGCACGACAATTCTCACGTCATTCCAGAAACGTTACACAGCCACATACGAAAGAAGGACTCGGGGATGCCACGGGCACATGTGTGAGCGTCGGAACTCGAAACGGACAATGGGAATAGACGAGTGGTACCAGATGCAAGTGACAACACAAATGCAATGCAATGCACATGACAACATGACATGGATGAAATGCACACACGCACACGACAAAACGAAGAAACCCGAAATGAAAGAAGAGCCCGGAAAGGAATTGATGAAGCCAAAGTTTATATATTGCCATATAGGGAAAGTGTTACATCTGGGGCATTACATTGGACCCCATGGTTTGAAATATATGCCTCAGACGGCTATCAAACTCAGGCAGTTATGGATTGCATCAATGACTGGACAGAGCTGCAGATGCCTAAGGATAAGCCAGACAACACATATTGGACTATTCATTTTGATGGATCCAAGCAATTGGATGGCTCGGGGGCTGGAGTTGTCTTGACTTCCCCACGAGGTTATAAGTTTTGCTATGTTTTCAGATTGATGTTCCATTGTACTAAAAATGCAGCTGAGTATGAAGCCTTGCTCCATGGTCTTCGAATGGCAAAAGAGATGAATCTAAGCCGGGTAAGATGCTTCGGTGACTCAGATTTGGTGGCTGAGGAAGTGTCAGGAACTTGGGATTCTAAGGACCCGCTCATGGCGGCTTACCGCCAGGCGGTTGATGCAATTGTTGTTCACTTCAGGTGGAACATATTGATCGCAGCAAAAATGAGGTGGCTGATGTGTTAAGCCGGGTGGGATCTGAGCGTAAGCCGGTTCCACCTAACACTTTCCTTGAAATTATGAATAATCCTTCAGTTAAGTTGCCTACGGAGGAGGATCTTGCTATTCCTGACTCGGAAGCACAATTGGTGGTGGATCTGCATGTTATTACTGATTGGACAGTTCCATATTTAGCTTATATGACCTGGGTAGACTTGCGTGAGGATGAAACTATGGCCAGGCAGATAACCCGGCGATCTAAGTCAATGACTATTGTCAACGGTGAGTTGCACTAATGTAGTGTCACAGGTGTGTTTCAGCATTGTATTTCTCCTGAGGAGGGCCGTGATATTTTACAAGAGATTCATGAAGGGGATTGTGGTCACCACGCCGGCTCTAAATCTCTTGTGGCCAAGGCTTTTCGGCACGGGTTTTATTGGTTGACGGCTCATGCTGATGCAAAAGATCCGTTTAGCAAGTGTGACGGCTGTCAAAAGTTTTCTAGACGAGCTCATGTGCCGGCTTAATAATTGAGAATGATTCCAATTACTTGGCCGTTTGCGGTCTGCAGGTTGGATATGGTTGGGCCTTTTAAAAGATCCAAGGATAAGAAGACCCACCTCTTGGTGGCAGTTGACAAATTTACAAAGTGGGTTGAGGCTGAGCCGGTCAGCAAGTGTGATGCAGGGATGGCGGTTCAATTCATCAAAAAGGTGATCTTTTGTTTTGGATACCCTCATAGTATCATTACTGATAATGGTACTACTCTGTCTAAGGGTGCTATGAAAGAGTTCAATTAACGAGAGCATATTCGTCTTGACATTTCATCTGTGGCTCACCCCCAGTCCAATGGTCAAGCTGAAAGGGCCAATCAAGAAATATTAAGAGGCATCAAGCCCCGTCTTATGGCCCCTTTGAAGAGGGCGCCGGGTTGTTGGGTTGAGGAGTTACCTTTAGTGCTTTGGAGTATCAATACTACCCCCAATAGATCCACGGGTTACACGCCCTTCTTCATAGTTAATGGAGCAGAGGCGGTTCTTCCCAGTGACATACGTCATGACTCACCCCGTGTGGCAGCTTATGTTGAAGCTCATAATGAACAAGCACGTTAGGATGATCTGGACCTCTTGGACGAAGAGCGTGACCATGCGGCGGCTCGTTCGGCGATTTACTAGCAAGATTTGCGTCGTTATAACAGCCGCCGATTTAAAACAAGAAACTTTCAAGAAGGTGATTTGGTGCTCCGGCTCATCCAGGATTAAACTCACATGCACAAGTTGTCCCCACCTTGGGAAGGGCCTTTAGTGGTCAGCAGAAATCTGAACAACAGATCATACTACCTTATCGATGTTCAAGACCACAAGGACTCACGCACGTTGGAGGAGGAGACCCGTCGGCCGTGGAATATTGCTCATCTTCGGCCTTATTACACGTGAGCCACCGGCTCTTGTGATGTACCTACTTTTCTCAATGTATATATCATGATTAGAATAATAAATCCGACATCCCTGATAATTCGGGGCCTCTGTTGTTGCATTTGTGAGTATCTGAGTCTTTATTATCAATTCATAAAATCGCTTGGGGGCTTCCTGTCCATGGAACATAGCTATGCTTACCCTTTTGATCCGGCTTATATGCCTGAAGTAAACATGGGGGCTTCCTGCTCCCTGAGCATAGCTTTGATTACCCTATGAGCCGACTTATGGGTTGGACCACAAACAACTATGGGTTTTTACCTAAGTTAAATGATTACCAAAGAGAACTTGCTAAGATGAGCAGTTCAAACCTAGGTAATCCTCCTTAAAGGCTTGTTAAAGGTCACTTGGGTGCTTCATGTTCCATGAACACAGCTGTACTTACCCTTCTGATTGGTTTGGATGCCATGTGTATTCATCGAAAAATCAGCGTTATCCTGCCTTTGTAAGTTTTCCACTCCAACCAGGTAATCCTGGAATGACCCACCGTACTATTGAAAATCAATATTCTAAAGACCCTGAACTTGTCAAAGTTAAAACTGTGATTGGTCATGTGAGGCCCGGCTTACAGGGTTTGTATGAAGGATTAACTGAGCGGCTATGCCACCCTTTGAAAGCACTTATTGTTACGGCTTGGCAGCCTATGAAAGCCTTGTCTTCTTGGTTCTATATGACATATCATTTTGGTTTATATTTTTCTACCATAGTAATATATGGCTTTAAAAGGTTAAGGCCATGTAGCCTTCACCGTTATGGCTCATATTTGAGCATATCCGGAGTTTTAATAACCTGAGTTGGTTCCGAACTATAAGTTGCCAGCTTGATGTGATTGATCACTTGGGGTTTAGGCCCCGAGGCTCATAGGGTTACTACCCTTTTGTGCTGCATATGGTATGATAAACCGGCGGCTTAAACAGAATTCACAGGTATTACTTTTGGTTATTCTATGGAGCTATGAGGTTTGGATAAACCGGCCCTGATCATGGACTATTTAGTCATCAGTGGTTTTTATATGGGTATTACGACCCGCCCTGGGGTAAACCACCAGGGCACTTATGATCTGCTTCTGCACAGGGAACAATGATAAGTATGATCTGCATAATTGATGATATTATAAGCATAAGTGGCAGATCTTCAAATAATGGATCAACAGTATTATGCAAATAAACACGCACGATGGCGTGATAAATCCGAATTGTTCAACTAGCCTATTACAAGGCATCTGACTGCCCAAAAGGACAAGTGTTTTTGAGATGTAGCATCAAAATGATATGACAGGTAAACCGGCTAAAAAGATCACACTATTAGTCTTGGCGTCTTGAAGCTTCTGGATCATCCTCCGTGTCTTCGTCTTCAGCTCCTTGATTATCCATTGGCTGGAAGTCAGGCGTAGCCAATTAATACCAGTCAGAGCTCTAAACACAGCTTCATCATCAATAATGTAGGATGCATCAATGTCAGGAGCGAAGGTATGCTTACGCGTCGGTGGGATGAGATCCACCTCTTCATGAACCAGGGCCTTTATCTTATTGTTCTCAGCATCATAAGCCGCTTGGTATTGGGATAGATTGGTCTCCTCAGCCAACTTGCTTGCTAACGGGCGCATAGCTCTTGCTATTGCTGCAAAGTCATCGGCGTTGAAGGGAGACCTGTCTTGTTTTACACTTGGGAAACCATTAGCCAGGTCTTCTGGATCAAGATCGGTTTGCTATGCTTTTGCCCGGCTCAAAGCAGTCAAGGCGCCGACTCTGGCAAATGCTTGTTTTAACTCGTCAATCCTTTGGGGCAGTACGGATAACTTCTCCAATGTTTCCTTGACGAGGGTTGGCGGATGTTTCTTATGAATAGCAGCAGCTATGGTCCGTTGAGCACCAGTGTATAGTTGGTCCACAAGAGTAGAGACAACCTTAAGTTTGATGTGCATGTCTGGGCCCAACTTGACGCTTCAGGAACCTGCATTTGATAAGGTAATTAATAAACCGGCAGATGATATGCTTGGTGGTATAAATGAGTCATTTCCTTTACTTACCGAAGATGGCCGATGTCATACTGTTGATGTGATACTTTAAACTGGACAACTCATCAGTCACTGGCTTCAGGGCTGCCTTAACATCTTCTTCTCTCTTTAATAGAGCCGCCTTCTTGATCTCCCAGCCGTTTTTCTCAGCACTAAAGTACTGTTTCAACTTCTCAATAGTCTCCAAAGTGGATCTCCATTGTGTTTTGGCTTCCGAGATCTCAGATTGTGGAGTCTGAAGGTTTTGCTGCAGATCCACTACTTGAGAGTCTTTCAGGCTTAATTCAGACTATGAGACAAAGAGATTAAGCATCTATATGAGATTGTGATGATGATCTTATTTGAAGTCCCAAGCATAGTCACAAGTATTTTACTTGGCACTTGGGGGCTAATGTACATTGCTCTTTTTCAAGACAACTTTTAAATGACCCGCCTAAAGCCTTTCAACTATAGATGGCTCATTGGGGCTACATGTTTGGAGCTTTATTCATTATTATGGTGATAATCCCGGCTTCACTTATCAGTTTAAGCCGGCCCTTGGGGCCTACAAGTGCCAAATTGAACATTACTATGTGAAGTCCCGGCGTAAATTATCAGGTTAAGCCGGCCCTTGGGGGCTACATATGCAAAGTCGAAATTATGACAAAAATTCCCGGCTTTGCTTCACATTTTAAGCCGTCCTTTGGGGATTACCCATTTTTGAGTTGGCAGTTACAACATGCCATTATATCATAGAAGCTATCTAAAGTCTATAATATATTCAATTCTATCATACAGAGTAGCCTTGGCGGCTGGTATGAGCATATTTTATGGAGAGTATTGCATAGCTAACCTCAAAATGCTCCTTCATGAGATTGACCAAGCCGGCCTCAAAGTCGCGGCTGGTGTGAAGGCGGTTTAAGTAGCCGGAATGAATCTCCCGAGGATTGAACTAGGCATAGCTTTCCAAGTCCAGCTTCCACTTGCCTTTACCAGCAGCTGGGATTTCTTCTTTGGCGCTGTGCTTGGCTAAGACAATGGGATTACCTGGGGCTGTATAAGTTGTCCTAGTAACTAAGACATCTTTAGTTTCCTGAACTGGTTGAGCAGGGTTGGGCGGCTTAGCAGGTTTCGGGTCAACCTTCATGGTGTCCATGGTGACATTATACTCTTCTGGTGGTGGATCATCCATGGCTGCTTTAGAAGTCTGGTGAAAAGACTCAGACATGATATGTGTCTCCGGTTCGGTAACCTTGGGTTCTTCTGCCGATTTATTCATTTTCACCTTCTTCCTGGGTTTTGCTATAGCCCTGAAAAGAATAATACATGCTGAGATTAGTATATCAATTGAATAAGGTATTAAAACAGGCAAGTTTCAATGTTCTCACCCCGGAATAGTCTTAAACAAAGGAATGTGAGTTCCAGTGGAGTTACCAGAGGAAGATTGACAGGTGCCCTGATAATTTAGTCAGATGGGTTAAGAGGTTGTCGAATAAGACCTGCATTTGGAAACGGTAAGCCGGAAATTTGTGAAACCTCTGCTTGATGCTTGCGACGAGGTGGCGTGTTGGGCAAGCCGGAGGAGAGGACCCTGCCACTGGTATTCCGAGTTGTGTGACAAACTTCATGCTGCTTCTTCTTCAAAATAAAGTTGGGATTCAGGTAAGCTAAAGGGTGAGAAAACCTTACTTTTTGGCACACTTGACAAACTTTCTTCTTTGGCAAGGGTTCTGAGCCGGAGGAAAGGACAATTACCTCTTCAACATCTGCGTGGATGGCCTCCGCATCATCCTGATAACAATCCATGTTAATAAGATGAACAAAAAGAGAGACAAGGGAGTCAAGTTCTACCTCCGACTCAATATCATCCAAGTCAAAAAGCTCGGAAGTGTCTGATTTCTTCTTAGCCGGCTTCTTTGAAGCCTTAGTCTTGGTCCAAGTCTTTTTGACCGTTTTTTCGACAAGCTTCTTGGTCCAGAAGGAAGAGTCAGCCTGAAAATAATCAGATGAAATAATAAAATAGGCTCACGGAATTAATGGATAAACCCGAGGTTGATTAAAGGCACTTATAGCTGGAGGTTTATTGTGGGTGTAAAATGGAGCCAATCCTGTTCGGCTGCAAGTTTCCAAGGTTTCATTCAGCAATGTCTTGGTCATCTTATTGATCGCCGGTATACTCGCACATTAAGCCGGGGCAGCGGCTTAAGGGCATAATTCTCCAAGTGACCCAGCACCAAACTAGATAAACTCCGGATAAGCCGTTAGCCATAAAGGCTCGGAGCTTTGAAAAGACTAGCATATATTTTTTATGTTCTGTTTTGCTAAGATGGTCCAGAGTAGGGTCTCTGTTGCTAAGGCGGTTGGAGAGGTAACCCGGAAGAGGATTTTCCGCTTCTGGAGAAGTGTCTTGGCAATAAAACCATGTTTGGTTCCAGTCTTTGGGATGACTAGGCAGTGTGGCGACTGGGAAAGTGGCTTCTTTTCGTCGCTGAATATAAATGTCGCGTAACTCTACGCTGGGCCCATCAGTGAACTCAGTTCACTGGTTTAAGTAATAAAATTCCCTGAATAGTTCCACGGTTGGCTCCTTTTGAAGATATGCTTCGCTGAATACTTGAAAATTGCAGATATTTGAGAAAGAATTGGGCCCAATATCTCGAAGATGGAGCTTGAAAAAGTGCAACACATCACGAAAGAATTTAGAGCCGGGAGGGCTGAACCCTCGGTTCATATGATCAGTAAACCAATAACCTCGCCTTCCTTGGCCTGATGAGGAGATTCTGTGCCTGGGACTGTCCATTGAATGACATCCTTTTTGCCTAAGACGCCAATTTGAACATATTCATCCAGCATTTCCTCAATGACCTGGGAAACGACCCAGTTACAACAAGTGACGGTTTTGGCTTTAGATATTATTTGAACTACAGAGGAAAGGTTGTTGGTTTAAACATTATGCTGTTAAATCAGACCGATGATTCAAAAACAAAGTTCTACAAATGACTGGCGTGTTGAGCCGGAAAATGAACATTGAAGTACATAGATATCCATATTGGTGGTTTAAAATAGGGCTAATGGTACCCACCGGTATTGCCATGACATTAGAGATCTAGTGCCATATGTTGAATCATAGTTTACGATATAAGCCGCCATAGCAGTTATGGTACTTCAAGTTTATCAAGTGAAAAGTTTTCTAAGTATTCGACAAACAGATTTCGGAAGTTGTAGATATGATTTTGGATCTACAGCAGTTCAAAAAAGAAAGGAAAATTCTAAACTTAAGGTGGCGACAGCTGAAAAGTTTGGGTACTCTGATGAGATCTTAAACAAAGAGATGCTATTCTGATAATAAAAAGGAGTGCTAAGCTAGTACGTGCAAAGTCATAGCCTATTCAGATCAATAGCTATGAGGGTTGAATAAAACAATGAAAGCGGCAAAGAACACCAACGAACAGATGAAACCCTAATGCAGATCTGAGGCACAACGAGAAAAGCACTAAAAGACGATCAGGAACAGTGGTGGTGCGCCAGAATACTCTGGTCGGATCAGGTTGATGCAGCGGCGTGAGTTGGTGTAGCGGCTGGAGGTCACGACGGCGGTGTTCGTGCGACAGAAGAGATGCGAGAGGAAGAAGAATACAAAGAGGCAGGGGAAATGATAAAAAACGTCCCTATTTATAAGGTGGATACAAGGTATGTGTGGGAATCGAGGAGGCTGAAATCATTAGGTGGCTATATGGATGCCTCGATCTTCAGGATGATTATTAAGATAAAGATCAGTTAAGATGTTCTGGGCCTTGTGTGAAATTAATGCAAGATGACGTCATGGCGGGTTAACACCAATCTGGTATATGACGTCATGCCAGGTTACGATGATATGATGAGAAATGGACAAGGAAATATTCCGAAGGTCAAGACATGAAGATTGATATGAACAAGTTCAGATCAACCTGGGGCCTAATTTTGGAGATATAACTATTGGGTATGACCCGCCCAGGAGGGGCCGGGTCATTCCACTGGCGGCTTAAGATAAGCAAGCCCGGGATGGTGGTTCATAGAGAAGGCATACATGAAGGCCCAAGACCCGAAGATGGTTTAAGGCCCACGGGTATGAACCGCCATATGTATAAACTTGTATTGTAAGGCAACATTAGTTGGTCACCGAGCCGGACACATTGTGTATGAGCCGGTCGGGACTCTGTAAGCCGCCAGGCATCGACCTCATATATAAAGGGGTGACCCGATGGCGGGTTAACTCAAGAAACGATCGCTCGATAGATAGTTAAAGCGTATTCGCTCCCTGGTTATTGATTCTCGAGCAATACAACCCCAGCTGGATTTAGCTTTTACCTCATCGAGGGGCTGAACCAGGATAAAAAACATCTCCATGCCCTTTGTCCCGTTTAAGTCACGATGGCTCCACACCTAAGTCCTAAACCTAGGGCATCTGTTGTGATAAATCCACGACACCTAGTGAGCTTGTGACTCTCTTGTAAGGCTAATGTCCTCCTCCTGAACATTCGGGGGATCCCTTTTGGTCCAGAAAAAATCATCGTAAAGTTTCATCGTGTTTGTACTTTGTTGGGTACTGATTTTCTGAAAAGCCAAAAACAAGCAAAAAATGGTAACTTGCACAGGGCACTTAGTTAATAGGTTAGTGCCAAATAATTATATAAAATAGCATAACATGCATATAAAGCATCCAAGATTGATAATATATAGCATGAAACAATAAAAAACTATAGATACATTGGAGACGTATCAAGCATCCCCAAGCCTAATTCCTGCTCATCCCCGAGTAGGTAAATGATAAAAACAGAATTGTTGATGTGAAATGCTACCTAACTTGTGTATCATGTAATCTCTTTGACGGTAGAAATATTGAAAAACAGTGAAGTAACAATATTAACACAATAATATCCATGAACATAAGAAGCATAATCATTACTTTTTCAAATATACAATCCATAATGAATGTTACCCCCCTCATTTTATCATGTTAACATGGCATGACTCTACCTTGGCCACATAAATATAAATCATGAGCACCTCGGTATAAACCAAGCAATTGGATTTTACTTCTAACACACTCCAAGATTTTCATCTTCACACAATACATGAGTGTGAGCCATGGACATAGAACTATGTGGAATAGAGTGCAGTGGTAGGGATCAATAGGAGAAGTCAACCAAAAGAAAGTCTCGCATCAACTCACCTGATTAACGGGCTATGGAGATTCCCATCAATCGATATCAATGCCAGGTGTAGGGATTTCCTTGCAACAGATCCACTAGAGCTATAAGTGTCTGAAAGCTCAATGGAAACTAAGTGGGTGCGTATACAACTCGCTTGCCCATGAAAACCTCGAGCTTTTTTGGAAGCCCATCATAGGAATATGCAAGACAAGTTCTATAACAAAATAATTCTCACTAGTATATGAAAGTGGCTAGTCATGAGACTCTCTATATGAAGAACATGGTTCTACTCTGAAGCACAAGTGAGGAAAGCATAATAATGTTGACCCTTCACTCATTTTCTCTCATTTTTTTGTCCGGAGTCTCATCCGGACTTGTGCGGGAATCATAGTATGCATCGTTCTTTCCTCACTAGGAGAATGCCCTAATAATGATGATCATCACACTTTTATTTACTTATAACTTGATAACTAAACAATATGACTCTATATGAATGCATCTGGTAGTGTACCAGGATGTGCAGTGATCTAGCGTAACATGTATAATAATGATGAAAGGTGGCTGAGCCACAAATATCATGTTAGCTATATGATCATGCAAAGCAATATGACAATGAATAAGTATGTCATGAAAATGAAACGATGGAAGTTGCATTGAAATATATCTCGGAATGACTATGGAAATGCCATGATAGGTAGGTATGGTAGCTCTTTTGAGGAAGATATAAAGAGGTTTATGTGTGACAAAGCATATCATACCACGGGGTTTGGATGCACTGGCTAAGTTTGCACCAACTCTCGAGGTGAGAAAGAGCATTGCACGGTACCGGAGAGGCTAGAAAATTGCGGAAAGATAGGAGTGTGTATAATCCACGAACTCACATTAGTCATAAAGAACTAACATAATTATTGTAAAGTCTATTACCCTCAAAGAAAAGTGCTCCCCTCATGTCCCTAGGGAGGAGTTTGGTAGGATTTAACCATTGTGCGCCCCCGATTATACAACACACATGATTTCAATCAAACATAAGAATGCTCAGACTTCCCCACCATGCCATGACCAATGCTTAGATGCAAAGTTAATAACAAGATTTAATACTAATATTTCTATTAACCAATGATCATGAACCTATATCCTTTCATATTACGACATCAATATCAGTGAACCATGTATTTCTTATTTAGTGATCTACATGAAAGTTTTTATTATATCCCCCTTGAATACCTATCAATTCTGGACTAGTTTTACAACTCGTAATAATTACCTATTACTATTTATGGACCCTACAAAAGATTTCAATGAAGGACGAGAGTGCAATTATTTCTATAAAATGTAACCACCGTCTTGCTCTAAAAGGTATAAGTCATGCACTAGAGCAACTGCCTAGCTCAAAAGATATAAGTGAAGCACATAGAGCATTCTAATAAATCACGAACAAATGTGTGTCCCTCCCAAAAGGTGTGTCCAGCAAATGATGATTGTGGCAGACTAAAAAGCAAACAAAGCAAAGACTATAATAAAGGACGCTCCAAGCAAAACTCATATCATGTGATGAATAAAAATGTTGATCCAAGTAACATACCGATGGAATGTGGATGCAAGAGGGGATGCCATCCGGGGCATCCCCAAGCATAGATGCTTGTGTCTTCCTTGAATATTACCTTGGGGTGCCTTGGGCATCCCCAAGCTTAGGGCCTTTTCGCTCCTTATTCCTTCATCCATCATGATCTCACAATAAACTTTCGCACAAAACTCAACAAAAACGTCATGAGATCCATTAGTATACTAGACAAATAATAAACTTTAGGTACTGTTATGTACCGATTCATATTTTATTATCGCATAATACCTACTTTATTCTAACTTCTCCATGAACCCATCTCTAACATAATCTATAGCATCTTTAAAACAAGTAAACTATGCTACAAAAACAAAATCTGTCTAAAATAGAAAAATTAGTAATGACCTGAACAAATACCACTTATGCAACTCTAAAAATTCTAAAAAATTAGGACTACGTGGGAAATTTGTATATCAAACATTTGTAGAAATTTAGAAAATTATCACGTTCCGGTAAATTATAGAATTTTCTGCACTGGACGCAAAACTTCTATTTTTTCACCGAATCAATTCAATTATTGTGCACATTATCCCAAAGAAAACATCAAGAACCCTTCTGAAATTCACCAGAAAATCTTCACAGCACAGAAAAAATCTCATTTTTGGTGTGCTGCAAAATTTCTTTACAAAGAACACAATGCAAAAAGAATCAATTCATTTGGACTTATGGTTAAAAAGTTATTGCTGCTTGATGCTTTCAGGAATATATATGAATTTGAATTTAAATAAAAAAACTGGGGAGGGGGTGACGTCGAAGGCGTAAAGTCTTGGTGTCGTGGAAATAACACGGCAGATGTCCGGTTTATCGGACTTGATGATGGAACCATCGCACGGGTTAGCTTGAAAGGATTCATGGCACACAAAGGACACAAAGGATTTATACTAGTTCGGCCCCTTCGGAGAAGGTAAAAGCCTACGTCTAGTTGGTTTGGTATTGCTTGGGCGTCGGTTTAAAGGGAGCGGATTCGCTTGCCTGCGTCTCAACGATTGTTTGTTGCCTGCCTTCAACCGTCGTCGGGTCGTCCCTTTATATAGAGGCGACGCCTGGTCCGGTTTACAGAGTCCCGAGGCCGGCTCATAATCGTGTCCGCCTCGGTCTCTGTCTTTTCTTTCCTATCTCTCAAGTTACATCTCTCGGCGGTTTACAAACCGTACTTCTATACATGGGCCTTGAAATCTCATGGGCCGTAGTCTCTACTAAAATATTAAAACCAAGTACAATATAATTAAGCCAGTTTACAATACCCGGTTTATACCTACTAACCATATCCCTGACATTAGGCCCTAGAATGATTTGAACTTGTTCATATCAGTCTTCTTCGTCTCATATAATTTTCTTCTGTCTTCATCTTTTTGTAAACCGGCTCTGACGTCATCTTCCGAAATCATTAAAGTCTGACAATGACATCATCTCCGCATTTAACGCCGTGAGCTGTACTGTAGCGTATTTTAAGGGTTATCCCGAAGATCGAGGAATCACGGGATCTTTATCCGATTTCTGTCTCCTCGATTCTCGCACCTGTCGTTTCAGATCTGACTCCTGGCTATAAATACTGCCACCCCCCATTCATTATCTCCTTCTCACTTCATCCTCTTCCTGCGTCTTCTTCCTCCATTGCTGCCCGAGCTCAAACCGCCGCCGACGACCGCCGGATCTCCAGTCTTCGCCCGGCCGCTGCATCAACCTGAGCCTCGACCAGATCAATCTCCGTCGCCGATTCTCACCGTCCCAGGTATGTTCATCCTTCTTACTGTTGATCTACATCCGCCATCGCTTCTCCTTGTTCTTCCGCCATTAGGGCTTTCAATGAAGCTTCGCCTCTTCGTAGACACGTTCCCCATAGAAAATTTTGTGACCTTTAGATCCTAGTCAACAGATCTTCTGCTTAGTATTAGCTTAGATCTCACCGTCATAATGCTGTAGATTTATCCGTTCCGCCATTAGAGCTCTCAGCAAAGCTTCATCTTGTTCGTTCTTTGAACCTGTGACTTGTAGTAGTTTTACTTTTCGATCTTCTCCATTTTTACTCCGCTGTAGATGCGTCAAATCTTTATTGCTCCTGTCTGACATGTAAACCCATCTTTTTAGAAATAAGTCTGTGTAGCTTTTCTTTGAGTCTCTTAGATTAATTTCTTTTCCTCAGCATACTCAGATCTTTCCCCCTTAGCAATCATTTGGAAACCTGTTTTTCTCCTCGGTAGATTTGCTAAGTATGTTCCGGTTTAAATTGATATGCCATAAACCGGAAATGATATAAACTGACGCAATGATTTAAACTGTTCCTCTTCAACTGCCATTTAAACCGGAAATGATATAACTTGTTCTATGATTGCCGGTTTAACCTTGCCAGCTAGTTCTCAGTTTCGACCATTGTATAATATAAATAGATCCCGGATCATTGTACGTTCATAATCCGTTTCTGTACTTTGTCTTCTTCAGCACTTTGTTCAATGGCTAAGCAGTATGTTTCCTGCGATTGGGTCCGTTCCGTCGTGACTGAGGATGACTTAATCAAGCTGTCGAAAATCGGCACATTAGGCCCTCAGGCTGAGCTAAAATGGCGTGCTCCGGGTAATGAATGCCCTCCTACTCCTAGATCCGGGGAAGTCATCGTATTTCTGGACCACATCTCCAGAGGCTTCTCTCCCCTCGGTTCAAGATTTTTCCGGGATGTTCTTGCCACTTTCCAGCTGCACCCACAGGATATCGGACCAAATTATGTTTCCAACATTTGCGATTTCCAAGTATTTTCTGAAGTGTATCTGCAAGAGGAGCCTTCAGTTGATTTATTCCGGGATTTCTTCCATGCAAACCGGCGCACTGAATTCACTAGCGGACCTCACCAAGAGCTTGGTGGGATTAGTATTCAGAAAAGGAGGGATGTAGTTTTTCCTCACGCCTGTTTACATACTCACCCTAAGGATTGGAACAAATCCTGGTTTTATTGTGTAGACACTTCTCCTGAAGGTGAAAATCCTTTGCCGGGTTATCGCGAAACTCGTATCCCGGCGAATCACCCCTTGCCAAAACGGCTTAACGCTGCTGAACGGACCCGGTTTTCACCACAGCTCTCCAAGCTGAGAGCTTTTATGGCAAATGGTCTGATCGGCACTGATTTCCTTCGCTGCTGGCTATCCTGGAGCATCCTTCCCTTAAGCCGGCGCCCTAAGCTAATGTGCAAATACTCTGGTAAACCGGATGATCCTCAGAGGTTTACTAAGGATAAGCTTTCTGAATCGGAGGTAGTGGAGTCAGCCAAGAAGATTGTCAATCCTGCCTTAACAGATTGCTCTAAAGTTGGCTTGGCTCCGTACTTTAAGAAGAATAAGCTGCCTGAAGTAAGTTTGTCTTTGGCTTGTACTTTATAAACCGTCCTCTTTGAACCGTTTTCAATTACTCTTTGTGTTTTCAATTAGGCTGATGACCCCTTCTGGAGAAGAAAACCTCAGGAAAAAACTGTAAAGCAGGCTCGCCGGAAGACCCCTGCGAACAAGAAGAGGAAAGCAGCCGTCGATGCTGGTTCTCCTTCTGAGGATGATGATCCGGATTCCGAGGTACGCTTTACTCCGGTTTAAATTCTCGCCTTCATATACTTGTAATCATATCTAATGATACCTTTTCACAGGAACTGCCTGAAGGTGATAACCCGACTGAGATGGAGGTAACTCTTATTTCTTCCGATTCAGAACCTCTTCCTCAAAAAATCCGTCGGACCGTCAGGAAATATCTATTTTCTCATCCCTATGCTAAGTTAGATCCTAACTTTACTTTGAAGAAGCAACAACACGAAGCCTTTCGCCGGACCACTCGCCACAGTGGCTTGGCGGTGGAATCATCTCGGATCTCCTTGACTCCGGTTCGAAAGCGCCGTGCTGAGGTGATACTCTCTCCGACTCCTCTTCATCCCAAGGCCGGACTTATCCGAAAACCCCTTAAACCGTCAGATCCTGACTATCAGGAAACTCCGCTGTCTTCTTCCGGCGAATCGACCGCTACACAGCTTCCTCCTTTGAAGACCGTTCCGGGGTAACTCTCTTCACCTCTTCCGGTTTATGACACCCCCCTTTCTCTTTTTATAATGCTAATTTATTTTGCCTGTTTTCCAGCAAACCGAAACCTAGCAAAAAGGCCAAGGCGAATAAGCCTGTTGCTGATCCTTCTGCTGATGAACCGGTGATTGATCCGTCTACAGCTGTTCCTCCAGAAGGTACCCCTGCAGCTCCGGTTGAAGAACCTGCTCTTGAAACTCCTGTCGCAGAAAATGTCCAAGACCCACCAAGTCCGGCCCGGGTTAATTCTCCTCAAGTTAACCCGGCGTCTCCTGATCCGGCTCAAGTTGAAGTTATTCCTCCCAATGAACCCACTTCTCCTGACGTTGTGGTTACTGGTGCTCCTTATGTTGCTCCAGCTGAACCTACCGTTTTAGCAAAGCATACAGCTAAAACGGAAAAAATAGCTCAAGACAAAGGGAAATGGAGTACTGATATATCCAGTCTTTCCAGTATGAGCGCTCAAGATATTTATTCCGAATATTTGAACCGGCTCCACAGCAGCCGGGATTATGAAGCCAGCCTGGTGAACCTGATGAGAGAAAAATATGAAGTAAGTTTTCCTCTTCTGACTTTGCTTTTTTGACGCATCTTTATCTCATAGCAGCCCCCAAGTTCCGGTTTATCTGCTTTACTGAAGGTAATCCGGAACTTTGTAGTTTGAACTGCTGATCCATACATTAGCCCCCAAGTATCAAGTAGATAACTTGGTTATGTAGTTGATACTTGTAATTTCAAATTGTCTTTGGTGCATTGCTTCAACTGCCATTAGCCCCCAAGTGTCAAGTAGACAACTTGGTTGTGTGCTTCAGACTTGTACTTTCAATTTGTCTTTGTTGTATTACTTCAACTGCCATTAGCCCCCAAGTGTCAAGTAGACAACTTGGTTGTGTGCTTGAGACTTGCAATTTCTAATCTTGCTTTTGAACTTTTGTCTGCAGGCTGAGCTGAACCGGAACGCTGTGGAGATCAGTGAACTTCGAAGCCGGCTTACGGAGACTGAGTTAGCCGCTTCAATGGTTAAGACAGAACTTCAAGTGAGCTTAAAAACTGCTGAAGACTTGAAGAGGTTCTTTGACGAGGAGCGGACTACTTTTGAAGTCCAGAAAAAAGATCTTGAGAAACGTGTTCAGGATGCCGAAGGAGCACTTAACCCGGTTACTGAAGAATTGACCGGGTTAAAGCGCCAAATTGACTTGATGACTTCTGCTATTTTTGGTAAGCATAATCTGAACTCCTGTCTTTATCTTTGTAACTTGTGACCTGCACCGGTTTAACTTTCATTGTTGTATGTAGGACGCCGTGTCTCCCATCTTGGGGATGACTTACGGAAGAAACTCAAGGCCTGCTATACCTTGGTCGAACAGTTGTACTCTGGTACGCAAAGGATTATCAGTTCCACTTCATTTGGTAAACCGGCTCCTTCAACTATCAAAGATACTTTGAATAGTTTGTCCATTCTACCGGCTCGTCTTGAAGAGGTTAAGAAATCGGCTGCTCGAGGAGGTGCTCTTCTGGCCCTTACGAGGGCTAAAGCTTGGGTCCCGGACGTTGATCCGGAGGAGGTGTTAACCGGATTTCCTGATACCAAGGAGGACGGTTCAACGTTTAATGAAAAAGATCTTTATGCTCTGACAAAGGAGATGCGTCCCCTCGCCAGCAAGATTGCGGTGGAGTCTGACTTGTCTCGATATCATCCATCATATAACCTGCAGAACGAGCGGGTGGAGCGACCGGTTTACGATATTGTAAACTTAATTCCGCCGGTTCGTCCTCACACCTTTGCTCCTGATATTGATCCTGCTGAGCTTATCAACGATGAAGTATATTTCCGTGCCTTGGCAAAGATTGATTGGCGCGCACCGGATTTCCCACCGCTTCACGAGGATGAAGACGTTCCGGAGCAAGACGGTGGCCAACCATCTCAGCAAGGAGGAGCTCAATCTTGAATGCTATTGTTGTAATCATGATTGTTATTCCGTCAAACAATGCTTCCAACTATTTGGCTTTTTATGCCTTGTAATAGGTTTAGCTGGAACTTAATGCGCTGTGATCCGACATTTGGTCTTCATGAAGTATTCATTCGTTGACTTGTTGATTGATGCGGATGCCTTGTTCTGTTCATAAAAATATCAAAAAACATGTCCTAGTGGCTTACCACTGGACGGATTAACTTGTTCTCTTGACACATCTAATAAGCATATCTTAAAAAATAACTGTGATACCTGAGATGTATGTAGCCAATATACCTTAAACCGGTCAGGATTGTAAAGGCACCTTAATCGGTCTTCATCAATTCTAATAAACACCTGAAACTCTTCGGTTCGTCTTGTCGATAAATCTTTCTCATCTTGGTTCAGAAAATTGTAACTTGCGCTTGATACTCCATCCGGGTTTAAATTAACACCAGGCTTGGTCTCAACTGGGTCGGGTTAATAAACTCCGGGCATTATTTTGTCTCATACTGGTGACTTATAGTCAAAACCAGGCTGGTTTAAAAACACCGGTCATTATAACTGATCGTGTACTGCCAACCTGTTGGCTCATCATGAAGGTCGATCCGGGTTATGATGAACGCCGGTTTAATTCTCGCTGGTGTTCATGACCCAGACTTATAACATTATAGATAGGTGGTTAACTTCTGGAGCTGTTCCACTCGGTTTAAAAGGTTACGGAACATAAAAAACATCAAGAAACACATAATTCTTATAAATCAGACCATGTAGTCGAGGCTTTTTCAAAGAGCTGCCAGGCTCAAAACAAGGTTCGGCCAATCAATGGGACGTGGGCAAACCTACTGTCCCAAGGAGCCTAGCCAATCACTGAACGTGAGCGTATCGACTGTTCAGAGGGCCGATAGAACCGCAAATAAAAACCGAGCCAATCATTGGGACGTGGGCAAACCTGACTGTCCCAAGGGGCCTAGCCAATCATTGAACGTGAGCGTATCAACTGTTCAGAGGGCCGATATAATCGTAAACATAGCCAATCATTGGGACGTGGGCAAACCGGACTGTCCCAAGGGGCCTAGCCCTCCCTGAACGTGAGCGTATCGACTGTTCAGGGGGCCCAAAGAATCATAAACATAGCCAATCAATGGGACGTGGGCAAACCGGACTATCCCAAGGGGTCGGGCCATCCCTGAACGTGAGCGTATCGACTGTTCAGGGGGCCCAAAGAATCATAAACATAGCCAATCAACGGGACGTGGGCAAACCGGACTGTCCCAAGGGGCCGGGCCATCCCTGAACGTGAGCGTATCGACTGTTCAGGGGGCCCAAGGAATCATAAACATAGCCAATCAATGGGACGTGGGCAAACCGGACTGTCCCAAGGGGCCTCTAAAGTTCCTCCTGACTCTGCAGTTTTTTCTTTTTATGGGGTTTTTCTCTTCTTGAACCGGATATAATCTCTTGTTCCCGAGAGTTCTACCGCTCCTTCACATATCCTGCAAAGATTAGTTTCTAAAACCGGCCAACATTGAAATATGATACTTGATAACAAACTGATATGGTTATTTGCCGCAAAATTTGTGTATATGGAGAAAGGGCTGAGCCCCCGGTTTACCGAGGGTGTCGGTTTATTCATTATTCATAATATATACATAGGATACATTGGAGCACATGGCTCAAGTGTAGTATGGCCGTAAATGAGCGATGTTCCACGGCCTTTTCGTCTCCTCTTCTGATGTCCGTGAATCCTTGTGTTCTCGAATGTCCACCAAATAATATGAACCGTTGTGTAAATTCTTGCTGACCACAAAGGGCCCTTCCCATGGCGGGGATAGCTTGTGCATATCTGTTTGATCTTGGATAAGCCGAAGTACCAAGTCACCCTCCTGGAATGTCCTGGTTCTAATCCGGCGGCTGTGATATCTGCGCAGATCTTGCTGATAAATCGCCGACCGTGCTGCAGCTATATCACGCTCTTCATCCAACCGATCCAAACCGTCTTGTCTTGACTCCTCATTAACAGCTTCCACATAGGCCGCTACCCTCGGTGAATCATGGCGTATGTCACTTGGAAGAACTGCTTCTGCGCCGTAAACCATGAAGAAAGGTGTATAACCTGTAGACCGGTTGGGTGTAGTGTTAATACTCCAAAGGACAGATGGTAATTCTTCAACCCAACACCCTGGGGTTCTCTGCAAAGGTGTCATAAGCCGGGGTTTGATTCCTCGCAAAATCTCCTGATTTGCCCTTTCTGCCTGACCATTGGATTGGGGGTGAGCCCAGAAGACACGTCCAAACGAATATGCTCTCGTTGACAGAATTCTTCCATCTCACCCTGAGATAAGTTGGTGCCATTATCTGTGATGATGTTGTGTGGAAAACCAAACCGGAATATTACTTTTTTGATGAATTTGACCGCTGTTGCCGCATCACACTTTCTTATAGGCTCCGCTTCAACCCACTTCGTAAACTTGTCTACAGCTACTAGTAGATGAGTTTTCTGATCTTGGGATCTCTTGAAAGGACCAACCATGTCAAGCCCCCAAGTTGCAAAAGGCCAAGTTATTGGTATCATCCGGAGTTCCTGTGCCGGAACATGGGCACGTCTTGAGAATTTCTGACAAGCGTCACACTTGCGGACCAGGTCTGCCGCATCTGCATGCGCGGTTAACCAATAAAAGCCATGTCAAAAGCTTTAGCCACTAAAGATTTTGATCCGGCATGATGACCACAATCCCCTTCATGAATCTCTCTTAGAATCTCACAACCTTCCTCAGCTGAAACACACCGTTGAAATACTCCAGAAGTGCTACGATGGTGCAGCTCCCCGTTGGCAATTGTCATAGATTTGGAACTCCAGATTATCTGTCGTGCTTCGTCTTCGTCCTCTGGTAACTCTCCTCGGCTTAAGTACGCCAAATAGGGTAACGTCCAATCTGGAATAACATGGGTTGCTGCAACCAACTGTGCCTCTGGATCCGGAACAGCTAGGTCGTTCTCTGAAGGTACTTGAACCGAAGGACTGTGCAATTCATCCGAAAAGGTGTTTGGTGGTACCGGTTTACGTTGCGATCCTAGCCGGCTTAAAGCGTCGGCTACTTCGTTCCTCCGCCGGTCTATATGCTCCACCTGATATCCCTTGAAATATCCTGCGACCGCTTCAACCTCTCGTCGATAAGCCGCCATGAGGGGATCCCTTGAATCCCACTTGCCCGAAACTTGCTGTGCCACTAGGTCAGAATCGCCCAGGCACTTAACCCGGCTCAAATTCATCTCTTTTGCCAATCGCAAACCATGAAGTAGCGCTTCATATTCTGCTGCATTATTAGTACAAGGAAATAATAACCGGAGGACATAACAAAATTTATCACCTCTGGGGGAAGTTAAGACAACTCCAGCCCCCGAGCCCTCCAACTGCTTTGAACCGTCGAAGTGAATCGTCCAATAAGTAAGATCCGGCTTCTCCTCAGGAGTCTGCAACTCCGTCCAGTCATTGATGAAATCGACCAATGCCTGAGATTTTATAGCAGTACGCGGTACATACTTCAATTCATGCGGACTGAGCTCAATGGCCCACTTGGCTACCCTGCCTGTAGCTTCCCTATTCTGGATTATGTCCCCCAACGGAGCTGAACTAACCACAGTTATTGGATGCCCTTGGAAATAATGTTTCAGCTTCCGGTTTGCCATGAACACCCCATATACCAACTTCTGCCAATGAGGGTACCTTTGCTTAGACTCGATGAGTACTTCACTCACATAATAAACCGGGCGCTGAACCGGATGTTCCTTCCCTGCTTCCTTGCGCTCAACCACAATCGCAACGCTGACTGCCCGTGTATTCGCAGCAACATATAACAGCAAAGGCTCCTTATCAATGGGAGCAGCTAAAACCGGTGGTTTTGCTAGTTGCTGTTTTAGATTCTCAAACGCTGTATTTGCCTCATCACTCCAAATGAACCGGTCCGTTTTCTTCAACATTTGATAAAGCGGGATCGCTTTTTCTCCTAAGCGACTGATAAACCGGCTCAGCGCCGTGATCCGGCCAGCTATGCGCTGAACATCATTGGTGCAGACCGGTTTTGTCAAAGATGTGATGCCCTTGATCTTCTTCGGGTTGGCTTCTATTCCCCTGTTCGAGACCAGGAATCCCAGAAGCTTACCAGCCGGTCCACCAAAAGCACATTTCTCAGGATTAAGCATCATCCTGTAAGCCCGAAGATTATCAAAGGTTTCTCTGAGGTCTTCTATCATTGTTCTTTCCTCCTTTGATTTGACCACGATGTCATCCACATAAGCATGCACGTTCCTTCCTATCTGCCCTTTCAAACAATTCTGAACGCAACGCTGATAAGTTGCCTGTGCACACTTGAGCCCAAAGGGCATAAACACATAGAAAAAAGCACCAAAGGGGGTTATGAAAGCCGTCTTCTCTTGATCCTCAACTGCCATCTTGATCTGGTGATAACCTGAATACGCATCCAGAAAACTCAGCCGCTCACACCCTGCTGTGGCATCAATAATCTGATCAATGCGAGGTAGAGCAAAAGGATCAGCCGGGCAAGCTTTATTGAGGTCTGTGTAGTCCACACACATCCTCCACTTCCCATTCTTCTTTAGAACTAGCACCGGATTAGCCAACCATTCCGGATGAAAAACTTCCACTATGAACCCTGCCGCCAAAAGTCTGGCCACTTCTTCTCCTATAGCCTTGCGCCTCTCTTCATTAAAGCGGCGCAGATACTGTTTTACCGGTTTAAACTTCGGATCAATATTCAACTTGTGCTCAGCGAGTTCCCTCGGTATACCTGGCATGTCAGAAGGTTTCCATGCAAAGATATCCCGGTTCTCACGGATGAACTCGATGAGCGCACTTTCCTATTTAGGATCCAGGTTAGCACTGATGGTGAATTGCTTAGACGAGTCTCCAGGCACAAAATCAACCTGCTTAGTCTCTTCCGCTGACTTGAACTTCAAAGCCGGATCATGCTCGGTAGTTGGTTTCTTCAGCGGAGTCATATCTGCCGAATCAACATTATCTTTATAAAATTTTAACTCTTCCGTGGCACATACCGCTTCTGCATAAGCTGCATCACCTTCCTCACACTCCACTGCTATCTTACGACTGCCATGCACCGTAATCGTGCCTTTATGACCCGGCATCTTAAGCTGCAAATAAACATAACATGGCCTAGCCATAAATTTAGCATAAACCGTCCTTCCAAACAAAGCATGATACGGACTTTTAATTTTGACAACTTCAAAAGTGATCATCTCCGATCTGGAATCATGCTCATCTCCAAAGGTAACTTCTAAGTCAACCTTACCAACTGGATAAGCTGACTTACCTAGGACCACCCCGTGAAACACTGTGTTTGATGTCCTTAACTTTTTATCTGTTAGACCCATGCGACGAAAGGTCTCGTAATACAATATATTGATACTGCTACCTCCGTCCATGAGGACTTTAGTAAATTTGTATCCTCCCACCTGAGGTGCTACCACCAAGGCTAAATGTCCCGGATTATCTACCCGTAACGGGTGGTCCTATCTGCTCCATACAAGGGGCTGCTCTGACCATCGTAGAAATTGTGGCGTCGCCGGTTCTACTGCATTAACAGCCCGCTTTAAAACCTTCTGGTCTCTCTTACATAAACTCGTGGTGAAAACATGATATTGACCGCTGCTCAACTCCTTCGGATTACTCTGGTATCCGGATTGCTGCTGTTGCTGCGGACTCTGTTGCTGCTGGTTTCCTTGGTTATTGTAACTCCCTTGGCCCTGCTGCTGATTATTCTGATTGTTGTAACCACCTTGTTGATGCGATTGATTTCCCTGACCATGATAACCACCTTGATGATGTGATTGACTTCCCTGACCATTGTAACCACCTTGATGATGCGATTAATTTCCCTGACCATTGTAGTTTCCTTGACTATTTTGGCCGCCTAGCCGGGATTGATAACCGCCGTTGTTCCCTTGATAACCGCCATTGCCCCTATATCCTGATCCGGAGTTGTTCCCTTGGTAACCCCGACCATAAAACCCGGGCCCTGAACCGCCGTTCGGGGGCCGGCTAGGAGGATTAAAACGGCCGTTCCCTGCTTTCATAAAGGGTATGCATTCTCTTATAGTATGCCTTGCAATCCTCCCTCTTCCGCTATGCTTTAGACAGGGTTGATCCAAATCCTGCTCCCAACCCGGGTTTCCTCCACCGGTTTGGAGAGTGGAACCCTGCGGATTAACCTGAATACCGCCTTGTGCCTGTGTATTAGCAACAAAATCGGAACTATTTTTTGCCTTCCGTTTGCCCAAAAAGCTTGAAGTAACCGGATTAACCGGCGCCGGTTTACCAGACTTGCTGGCCTTCCCCGTTTTATCTCCTTCTGACTCCGGATACTTGGTATTATCTGAGTCTCCGTACTTCACTAGGGCGCTCATTAAAGTCCCCATGTCATTGCAGTCCCGTTTGAGCCGTCCGAGTTTTAATTTTAAAGATTCAAACCGGCAATTGTTCTCCAATGTTACAATTGCTGTGCTAGGGTTGATGCCATTTGAGGAGTGCAAGATCTCTGCCACTCTGCGTACCCAAGCTGCTGTAGACTCCTGCTCTCCTTGCACACATGCTGCTAAATCTATCACCGACATCGGTTGCTTGCATGTATCCTTGAAGTTTTTGATGAACTGACTGCGCAGCTCCCCCCATGACCCGATAGAATTCGGAGGTAGCGCCTTCAGCCAAGTCCGGGCCGTGCCCTCAAGCATCATAGTGAAATATTTGGCACAAGCCGATTCATCCACATCCAGCATCTCCATGGCCATCTCGTAACTCTCCACCCAAGCTTCGGGTGGTAAATCGGCTGTGTAATTAGGCACCTTGCGAGGTCCTTTGAAATCCTTGGGCAACTTAACGCTCCGTAGGGCGGGGACGAGACATTGTATTCCAAAACCGCTCGCTGTAGCTCCTGTCCCTGTAGTGGCTGTGTGAACCGGCGTCGACTGACGAATTTCCTCCCTGGCCTCCGATCTAGGCCGGTTTAGGTCCGGGGCTGGCATCTCCGCCCTTGCCGGATTATCCTGCCTGTGCTGATGTCTCCTGCGCTCACTGCTAGACACTTCTGGCTCCTCCCAATGTCTAGAGTAACTTCGGTTGGGACGTGGTGTTGAATGTAACCTTTCCCTTCTATGAGAGTACGCTTGCTGCTGTATTAACGCCGTATTAAGTAGCTTCTGGGCCCTGCGCGCCTCTATCGCCACCGGGGACGTTTCTTCCACGGGTAAAGCGGCCAACCATGCTGCCGCTGCAGCAATATTATCCAAAGGGTTTGAATAGTGTCCCGGAGGGACAGGAACATAAGGCGCCGATGTAATCCGACGCTCCCGTTCTGCGGCGGGCTGCTGAACCGGCTCGTCCCGAGCCGGTGGGCTTCTCCGGTTTAAGGCCGGATTATTACTGGCCCCAGCCCCAGGTGTTCTGAACAAATTCGCAGATTCGAAACCCGGCGGTAGGCGGGATCGATACTTTCGCCCCCTTACTCCTTCCACAGAAGCCTGCTCCATCCTTAAATGAAAGGCTTGATCATCCAACTCTGCTTGTCTTATGGCTAACATCTCTCCTTCCGCTTTTAAATCCTCCTTTAACTGATCGATCCGGGCTTTCAACTGAAGAA
The DNA here is from genome assembly GCA_902687465.1 of Secale cereale. NCBI lineage: Eukaryota > Viridiplantae > Streptophyta > Magnoliopsida > Poales > Poaceae > Secale > Secale cereale. Next base: position 291,592,660 of record LR738711.1, read on the forward strand.
GCGCTGCATCATGTTGCGCCTTGTCTGCTGGAGCTACGACCTCCACTGCCTTAGCTGTGAACTCCTCGATCAAGGTGGATAGAACTTCAGTAAGGGAGGGATTTGAACCGCTTCCCCCTGCACCAGCCTCCGCTGTCGTTCCGTTCGTCGGGGGTTGTGAACCGGCCATGAAGACCGCCACCCGGTTTGGCGGGCCAAAGGGGTCCGGAATACTGTTTCCATCGGACTCGCCCTCAGACCGTCCGTCCCGCAACTGATACAGAGATTCAGTTTCCCCGGATGAAGACTCGTCGTCTGAGTAGACGACGGTTGCACCATCAGATTCCGATCCGTCTTCGGCTTGGCCTCCGTGAATTGCTCCAACGAACACATGCTTCATGGCAGGCTGAATCCGGGCCGATCTCGTACGCTGAGCCGGCTCGACGATGTTGGGGAGGGTGTCCGGCTCAGGTCCCGGTTCACCAATTTTGCCGATGAAGAATTGGATGCTGCCGAAGGGAACCCGGTACCCGTATTCGATCGAATCGGCCTCCGGTCCCCAGCCCGCATCGTCGATGTAGATCCGGCCACGACGACTCTTAGTCATCCGGCCGGTTGCGTAACCCTTTAACCCTTCGAAGCCGCCTTTCAAGAACTCGAAACCATCGTGCGCAGGCCCCACGGTGGGCGCCAACTGTCGTGGAAATAACACGGCAGATGTCCAGTTTATCGGACTTGATGATGGAACCATCGCACGGGTTAGCTTGAAAGGATTCATGGCACACAAAGGACACAAAGGATTTATACTAGTTCGGCCCCTTCGGAGAAGGTAAAAGCCTACGTCTAGTTGGTTTGGTATTGCTTGGGCGTCGGTTTACAGGGAGCGGATTCGCTTGCCTGCGTCTCAACGATTGTTTGTTGCCTGCCTTCAACCGTCGCCGGGTCGTCCCTTTATATAGAGGCGACGCCTGGTCCGGTTTACAGAGTCCCGAGGCCGGCTCATAATCGTGTCCGCCTCGGTCTCTGTCTTTTCTTTCCTATCTCTCAAGTTACATCTCTCGGCGGTTTACAAACCGTACTTCTATACATGGGCCTTGAAATCTCATGGGCCGTAGTCTCTACTAAAATATTAAAACCAAGTACAATATAATTAAGCCGGTTTACAATACCCGGTTTATACCTACTAACCATATCCCTGACACTTGGGGCGCCACCACTCGTACCGCTTCGCGCGCGTACAAAGTGTCTGACTAGCGGGCCCCGCTAATCAGGTGAGGGGAGAGGGAGAGGGAAACAGAGGCGGCCACGGCTTCGCCGGAGCTCACGTCGGGGACGAGGACTCCTTGGAAAAAACAAGAGGGTGGGATCTAGAGAGGAGATGGAGGCGCACCTGCCCGTACCCGTGGCATGGCTAGGGGTGGTCGGACGGCGTCGGAATCGACCTCGCAGGCGGAGGCAGAGCGGGGTGGTCGCCAGAGACGACGACAACGACGAGCAGCGGCGATTCCACAGGCTCCAAATAATGGAACAACACCACCAGAGAGTGGCGGAGGCTCTGGAAGGGTTGCCCTGGCCTGAGAGGGGATGGAGCTTCCACGATGACCCGAGGGGATCGCCGGCGCGCTCAAGCTTGTGGACGGCAGCCTGCAGCCTGCCCGACTGGGCTACGGTTTCTTACGTAGATGTGGGTTGTGTGGGAGTGGAGTGTGGTGCTCGAGAAGGCTGGGAGGGGATCCATTTATAGGCGAGCCGAGAGGGGGGGATCGGGCTCCGCCGGCGACACCTGGACACTGCGCCCGGTGAAGAACGACATCAGTGAGATAGGGAGAAGGCGACGTAGCTCATGTAAGGACTATGCGTTAACGGATATGAGCACAGGATCAAGGGGAAGGCGACGAGCACAGTGCGCGCCGCACTGTTACTTTGGCCAGACCGCGCCCGTGCTCGCTGCGGCGAGCTTCGGCGTCGGCGAGTGCCAGGAGGGGCTGAAGAAGTTGGGACGAGGATGGTGGCGAGGTTTGTCACGCTCTGGCAGGCGGGGAAGCGAGCACGCGCGAAACAGAGTGCTCGACGGCACTCAGAGCGCGTCGACTAGCAGGCTGGCATGGTGTACACGCGTGGTCACCGCGTGAACTTTGCCCCCAGGCCGACTTGCGTCCAAAGATCATGTTTGGCTTGTTGTTTGTGGTAGTTTTGAAGGTTACCAGAATTTTGTTTGGACCCAGACGTAGTAGAAGAGATTTCACAAGCCTGGTAAGGTTCTGGACAATAACTTTGAGAGATTACGGAGGTCAACTGGCTGGGGGTTGGGAGCTGAGCTTTGGAGGCTAGCCAGAAGTTACTAAGGTGAAGATGCACAAGAAATTTCAGCTACAATGGAGCAAGTAAAATGGTAGTTGCTATAGAAACTACCATTTCTGTCCAGAACAAAACAAATTTTCTATAGCAAAAATATTCCAAAAAGTGATGCAATATTTTTGCTCAGGAAGGTATCATAGGGTTCAAAGAATATTCATGAATTTTCTCAGATTTTTGTGAGCAAGAATATTGGGGTTGCTTTGGAGCACATTGAGCTAACTAAGGTTTTAGAGGGAAAAATGAATATTTTTCAATAAATAAAAATATTCCAAATATTATTTTAGGGTGAACCAGAGAGGAAAAAATGATTTGAGATGATGATGAACCACTTGGGTGAAAGCCAAGGGTACCCAAGTGTTTAAGTCCATATGAAAAGATTAAAAAATATTCAAGTTTCAAATTCAATCCAAATGAAACTCACGCAAATAAAAGAGGGCAAGATCAGGCTGTCACATCTTTCCTAGGGATTAAGTGATACGTCATCGGTGGGATGATGAAGAGTCGTCGCAACAAACTTTACTATGACAAAGCCGGTTGGGGCCCCGAGGCCAACTCATTGAGTACGGGTACCCGGTCCCCTTTGGCAAGATCCATGTCTTCATCGGCATGATCAGCGGATCTGAGCCCGAGCCGGACATCTGCATCGAACTCATCGAGCCGGCTAGGCTCACGTGACCTGCCCGACATCAAGCCAGTCGGAAGCATGTTTTCATCGGCTTCACGCAAGTTGTGGATCATGCGGAAAATTCCGCATCTGGAGGAGAGACTCTCGTCTACTCAGATAATGATTCCTCGACTGAGGATACTAAGTCAATCTAACTGTTTCATGATGGCGGGCTCGGGGACTATTCCGACGACAACATTATTCTGGACCCCTATGAGCTGTTGTGTCGATCCGCCATCTTCATGGAAGGAACGGCTCCGGCTCACAATTCGACGGCGAATGGAGTGGCGGCAATTATCGATCTTTCGGCGCAGGCTCCTGTACATTCGGCTCAGCTAGACCGCTGGCTCAAGTTCTGTCTGAACTGATGACTACCCTAATGACCTTGCTGGTGACCAAAGTCACTATGGAGAACCAGGCGGAACGCAATTTGGAGATTGCAAAGCCTCTGGAGTAAATGACTAAGGCCCAAGAGGATATCAACACTAAGAACACCTGGATAGCTGCGTTGCAGAGAAGGAGCATCTACAGACACAGTCCTGGAACCTCAACCTTGATCAGAATACATCCAATGCGATTCATCAGAGGAGGCACCAGAGCCATCTACCTCCATCTTATGAGCCCCTACGCTTGTTCAACACGCCCAGGGAAGGCCCGAGTACGCCAGGTGCACCGGTTATACCGCAATTAACCTATGATGTGCCTTGGAGCAGGGTGACGGCTCAACCTCATCAACCAGCGTCGGCTCGGAGAGATGAGATGGCCCCAGATCTTCGTCTTGTTCAGACACCACCACAGCACTTCCTGACATCGCAGGGTCACTTTTCCAACCCGGTGGACAATATGGTGGCAGCAGCAACCCAGCTTACCGTGATTTCCTATCATCGGCGAGTCACCAGTCGCGACTGAAGCTTGGAACGCCATTGGATTTCTGCAAACATCGATTGATTAGCATGCTAATTACTCTTATAGTTGGCATCGTGTGCACTCTACCTTGTTACCAAGCTGCAGCTACAGCAGACATGCTGAGTTGCCAGCGGTGTCCGGTAGCGAGCGATGCCGTAAACGGCCCCAAGATAACTGACGCCGGAACACGCGCACTGATGCTCAGGCCATCGTGGATGAAGGAAGAGCCCACCACGAGGCAGAGGCAGTTACCAAGGGGCTTATCAACCACCCCTAGTAATCCCCTCAACGTCGATGGGGGCCGGGTCGAGCAACAGAACCATCAGAGTGTCGTGCCTAGTGTCGGCTTTACGTAATGAGTGCATGCCTAAGGATTTTAATCGTCCTCGTAAAGTACCTAACTACACGGCCGATCTCGAGCCTGCGGCTTGGATCGAGAGCTATGAGCTGGCCATGTTATGTTGGATGCCAGCGTTGCGGTATGTGCCAAGTATTTCACCATGATGTTGGAAGAGCCGGCTCGTACTTGGTTGAACAACATGCCCCCAAATTTTATCAACACCTAGGCAGAGTTGAGGGAGAGCTTCATCAAAAAATTCAAGGAACTTGCAAGTAGCCAATTACAATTGTGGATTTGGAGCACTGTGTGCAGCACGAAGATGAGTCGATCCACCATTGGGCTTGTCAGGTTGCAAACATTATCCACTCTTCAGATATCATTGGGGTAGCTCAAGATATGTTGATCTTGGAGAAGAATTGTCACTTTTAGCCTCTTGTGCAGAAGCTCGAGTGGCTTAAATGCAAGTGCACGGGTATGTGCAATCTCATGGACGTACTTACCAGATACGCTGACTCTAACGGTACGAAGGATCCTAGCTCTAATGATGATAAGTAAAATAAGGGCACGAAAAATGGTGACTACAAGGGCCAACAGCAAAATACTTCAGCGCATAATGGTAATAATAATAATAAGCCTGGTAACGGTGGAAAGTGCAATCACCCTGATGGCGGGTCAGATTTCATAGCTAACACCAAAGCAGGGTTCAAAAATCAACGTCACAATGGTCAGTAGCCTTATAATGGGGGAAGCCCAATAGTTATGAGGAGGCTCTTAATGCACCATTTCCTAAGCACAGCAATCCTAACAAGACATCTTCTCATGCTTCGAAGGATTGTTATATCATGCATGAGTACAGGAATCAGTCGTTTCAATGGCATCATGGCAATGGGCCGCCAGGTGGGTCACGTTTTGGAGGTTTTCAGGGAGCCGGCTTTGGCGGTGGAAGTTCAAGTTTTGGCTATTAGGGTCAAGGGAACAATGGTGGTCATAACCAGCACTCTGGTCATGGTAATCAACAACAGAATAACCAGTCAGGATACTAGAATAATCCTAAATAGCCAACATTGGCCAGTACCATCTTTTTACTAGGGTACTTGCAAGCATGATCGGAAGGTCCATTAGTGGGCAGTCAACACCTTTTTGCAGGTGGTGCCATGGTATTTAAAGTGGTTCGAGTGCACGATAACTTGGAGCCGAGCGGATCACCTGCCCCGGGTTGATAATCCGGGTCATCTAGCCTTGGTGGTGCCCCCTCAAGTGGGTGGTTATAAGTTCCCAAAGGTACTTATGGATGGTGTAAACAACATCAACATATTGTACTATGACACTTTTCAGCGGATGAAGTTGATAGATAATGATCTTAAGCCGTCTTCCACTATATTTCATAGAGTCATTCCTGGCAAGTCAGCTTATCCTGTAGGGAAGATAGCTCTATAAATGGCTTTTGGTGATGAGTATAACTACAGGTCAGAGACACTGTGGTTCGAGGTGGTCAAGATCAAGAGTCCATATCATGCACTATTTGGACGTCCGGCTTATGCTAAATTCATAGCTCGCTCTTGCTACATCTATTTACATCTTAAAATGCCAGGGCCGCAAGGGAAAATTATGGGTCATGGGGATCATAAGATAGCCCTGGACAGTGAAGAAGGAGATGTTTCTTATGCATAGACATCTTGTGCTACTGAGGAGCTCAAGTTTTACAAGGACATTATTGACCCAGTTGACATGACCACTTTGAAGAAACCCACCACCGAGAAGGACCCTCTTCTCAAATTTCAGTCAATAAAGGACACAAAGAAAGTTTATTTTATACCTAGTGATTCTTCTCAGCAGTTCACCTTTGGGACTGGGATGGATCCCAAATAGGAAAGCGAGCTCATCGAGTTCATCCGTGAGAATCGGGACATCTTTGCATGGAAACCTTCTGACATGCCAATTGTACCAAGAGAGTTTGCTGAGCACCACCTTAATGTTGGTCCTAAGATGAAACCAGTCAGATAGTTCCTTAGTCGTTTGAACGAAGAGAGGCGTAAGGCTATTGGAGAAGAAGTGGCCCGTCTTTTAGCCACCGGGTTCATAGTTGAAGTCTTTCACCCTTGGTGGTTGGCTAATCATGTGCTTGTGCTCAAGAAAAATGGCACTTGGTGTATGTGTGTTGACTACACCAATCTCAACAAGGCATGTCTGGTTGATCCATTTGCTCTCCCCTGCACCAACCAAATCATTGACACAACGGAGGGTTGTGAGAGTCTATGTTTCCTGAATGCTTATTCTGGTTATCATCATATCAAGATGGTAGTTGCGGATCAAGAGAAAACAACTTTCATCACACCCTTTGGAGCTTTCTGTCATGTTTTTATGCCTTTTGGGCTAAAGGGTGCCCAGGCGAGTTACCAACGGTGTGTTCATAATTGCTTCCATGGGCAGATTGGGCGCAACGTTCCTGCTTATGTGGACAACAAGGAAGAAGTAAACCTTGCTCAATGACTTGAAGGAAACCTTTGACAATCTTTGGGTGTATACAAATAATGCTTAACCCGGCGAAATGTGTTTTTGGTGTACCTGCAGGAAAATTGCTTGGTTTTCTGGTTTCAGAGAGAGGTATCGAAGCTAACCTAGAAAAGATTGATGCTATCACCTATATACCTAAGCTGGCTTGTATCAATGACGTTCAGCGCCTGGCGGGACATATTGCAGCCTTGATCCAGTTCATAAGCCGCCTGGGTGAGAAAGCAATTCTCCTATACCAGATGATGAAAAAGGCTGATAACTTCATCTGGAGTGATGCTGCTAATGAGGCTTTTGAAGCGCCTAAGAGACAATTGGCTGAGCCACCCATCTTGGTTGCTCTGATAGACAAAGATCCTATGCTCATGTACGTGGCGGTTAATAATAAAGTCGTGAGTGTGGCAATTGTTTTGGAGCGCAAGGAGGTTGGGAAGGAGTATCCAGTCCAGCAGACAGTTTATTATGTCTGTGAGGTTTCGACAGAGCCCAAGCAAAGGTACCCACATTTGCAAAAATTGGTGTTTGGGTGTTCATGGCTAGCCGCAAGTTAAAACATTATTTCCTTGGGCATCCAATCACTATGGTCAGTTCAGCTCCTTTGGGGGATATCATCCAAAACAGAGAAGCCACAGGTCGGGTTGCTAAGTGGGCGATTGAGCTTGGGCCACACCATCTGAAATATGTGCCCAGGACTGCCATAAAGTCTCAAGCATTGGTGGATTTTATTAATGACTAGACAGAATTACAAACACCTGACGACCGACTAGACAATACATACTGGACGATACACTTTGATGGTTCCAGGCAATTGGGAGGCTCGGGGGATGGAGTTATTTTATCTTCCCCATGAGGTGAGAAATTTTGTTATGTCTCGATGCTTATGTATCCCTATACTAACAATGAATCTGAGTATGAGGCTTTGCTACATAGGCTCCACATGGCCAAGGAGATGAACCTGAACCAGGTTAAATGCTTCGGCGACTCATATCTCGTTGCAAAGCAAGTTTTAGGGACTTGGGATTCTAAAGACCCGCTCATGGCGGCTTATCTTCAAGCGGTGACCAATATTGTTGGTCACTTTAAACGTTATCAAGTGGATCACATAGACTGGCGGCTTAATGAGGCGGCTGATGCTCTGTCTCGGCTAGGTTCTCAGCGTAAGCTGGTCCCCCCCCCCCCCAATGTGTTCCTTGATGTGCTACATCATCCTTCTGTAAAGTTTGAGGGAGTCCTGGATAAAGGGGTCCTCAGGTGGCCGGATTACTCGTTATAGGCCGAACTGGTGGGTCGTGAAGATTATTGCTGAAGACTATCTCCCGTATCCGGATAGGACTCCCATATGTGTAAAATAGCAAGTTTAGAGTCCAGGTGTAATATTTTCCTTCCTCTACAAGATGGTCATGTACAACCCTAGGTCCCTCTGGTGCTTAAATAAACCGGAGGGTTTAGTCCGTAGATACAGAATCACAACATCATAATCTAGACTCCTAGGGTTTAACCAGTACGATCTCGAGGTAGATCAAGTCTTGTAACCATATATTCATAAAGATCAATCAAGCAGGAAGTAGGGTATTACATCGATCGAGAGGGCCTGAACCTGGGTAAACATCATGTCACCAGTTTCCTGTTACCATCGATCCTCAAACGCATAGTTCGGGACCCCCTACCCGAGATCTGCCGGTTTTGACCGACATTGGTGCTTTCATTGAGAGTCCCACTGTGTATTCGACGGAAGGATTAACGGCTCGCTTCGTCATCAACGACGGCGCCACCACTGAGGGAATTTTCCTTCTCGGATAGCTTTTTGTGTTTGGCAGCTTTGTGCTTCATTCCAACACACAAGGCCACCTCGATCAGGTTGACAGCTATGCCCCTGGTCATCAGATCATGTTTGGAAGCTTGAACTATGTTGCTGACGTTCGTGGAGACTTGATCTTCAATGGATTCGCACCCATGGCTAATGCCCCCTGCCTACACGATGAAGACTTCGTAGACCTGTCATCGGACCCCATCCAGGGGACAACACCTACGAAAGCTTCGGCCTTAGATCCGGAGTAGATCACTTTGTTCGAAGACGGGAGGATCAACCCCGTCATGGAAACCACAAATTTGGCGGCGTTCGAGCTGCTCACAAACCCAGGATTGAGCTGGGCTCCCCCCGCCGCTGGAACACCGGACTCGTCCTCGATTACGAGCTCTGGACTTTCGGGATCCGCCCTCTTCGGGCCCAAAGGAGCGGTTGTCACCGAGCCCTTCCCCGTAGATTCCCGAACATATATCCAACTCGCTTTTAAACAAGGCGCTGGACTTACTACAATCTCTCAACCTAATAGAGGATTCCCAACCGAACTATGACCAACTTGAACTGGGGGCTATGGACAGGGAATTTTGCTTCCCACCCACCACCCACTTGGTAGCCATGGTCGAAGACTTAACCGATATACTAGATTATGATTCCAAAGACATCGATGGGATGGACCATGACGTCGAAGCCAATCTAAGTACAAACCCGCCCGTAACTGGGCGATGGACGGCTACTTCTACCTATGATGTGTACATGGTGGATACACCCATGGAGAAGGAAGACGTTGGCGATAAAGATCCAGAGCAGGATAAAGCCATCGATGAACCTCCTAAACGTCGGCGTAAAAAACGCCACTCATGATCCTGTAAAGGAAAGGAAAGTAAAACTATCACTTGAGACGATGAAGATCCGGAGGAGGCCGATGACCCCATGGAGCCAGCGGTGGAGCAGGATGAAAGGGTAGATGGCAAACACAATCTCGAACAGCTGGCCGATCACAACGATGCCGAAGACAGTAATTATCAACCTGTCTCTGAGGAGGACGTTAGCCTGGGAGACAAAGAATTCATCGTCTCAGAAGAACCCCTCGAACAAAAACGCTTTCAGCAACAGCTCATTGCTATAGCAAGGTGCTTGAAAAAACAGCAACAACGGCTTAGAGCTGAACAGGATACGCTCAATGACAAATGGAACGAAGTGCTAGATGCTAAAGAAAGATATGGCCGTGAGTGCCAAACAAAGAGATATCCCAAATGCAAACTGCTGCACCCATTCGACGATGAGCCCATTGCGCCAATTCCGCCGAAGTACAATAAGGCCGATCAATCGGACCAACCACCTCATGGACAGGATAAAGTGGCCAACAATGTTGTACACCAGCACGCACCTCCCCACCATAAAGGAATGGATACAGTGGATCAGGGCCATAAGTATGATTTATGTCAGGACCTGAATAAAAAAGTCGGTCAGGCCAGATCAATCTACGGATCGAGAGAACATGCTCCCACATGGCATGGCGGCTATCAAGCCAAACACGTCGGGCAGAATCAAGTTCGGAACCAACACCGAACACAAACACTGTCCGAATTATGCCACGATATTACGTGATACAGGGGTGTTGCACACCCTCTATGCTTCACCGATGAGGTGATGGATCCAGAAGGGTTTAAACCCATAAACATCAAGGCATATGATAGAACGACGGACCCCGCTGTATGGATAGAAGACATTATTCTTCACATCCACATGTCATGCGGAGATGACCTCCATGCCATCAAATACTTACCTCTCAAGCTGAAAGGGCCAGCTCGGCACTGGTTGAAAAAGCTCCTAGAGAACTCCATTGGAAGCTTGGAAGATTTAGAGGACGCTTTTTGGGCTAACTTTCAGGGGACTTATGTCCAGCCCTCGGATGCTAACGATCTAATTCACATAATCCAGCAACCCGGGGATTCAGCCCGCCAGCTTTGGAATCGGTTCTTAACTATAAAGAACCAAATTGTTGACTGTCCGAATGCCGAAGCCTTAGCGGCATTCAAGCATAGTGTCCGAGATGAGTGGATGGCTGGACACGTCGGCCAAGAGAAGCTGAGGACAATGGCAGCCCTAACCACACTCATGACCCACTTTTCCGTAGGCAAATGCAGCTGGCTCGCTCGTAGCAGCAATAGCCCCATCGACCCTGGCACTTCCGAAGCCAGGGATGGCAATGGAAAGCTACGACGCAATAAGAACAAGCATCGAAACAATACCGGAAGCACATATGACACAATAGTAAACACCGGATTCAGTGGCTCCAGACCCGGTCATCGGAAGAAGCCATTGAAAGGCAACAGAGACACTCCATCTTGCTTGGACAAATTACTAGAAAGGCCTTGCCAGATTCATGGCACCCCTGATAAACCTGCAAATCACACCAACCGAAACTGTTGGGTCTTCAAGAAGTCCGGCAAGTTAAAGACCGAACACAAGGGGATAGAACCTCAAATCAAGGACGAGGATGAACCTCGCCACACGAACAGTAGGGGACAGAAGAAATTTCCACCAGAGGTATAAATCATGAATATGATCTACACTACCCATATCCCCAAAAGGGAACGCAGACGCGCACTCAAGGACGTTTACGCCGTAGAGCGTGTCGCCCCCAAGTTCAACCCATGGTCAGCTTCTCCGATCGCCTTTGATCGCAGGGATCACCCAACCGTTATCTGTCATGGAGTTTCGGCGGCCCTAGTGCTCGATCCTATAATTGATGGATATCATCTTACTCGAGTCCTTATGGACAGCGGTAGGAGTCTCAATCCGATATGCCAAGACACTATCCGCAAGATGGGGATAGACCCGACAACAATTAAGCCCAGCAGAACTACCTTTAAAGGAGTGATACCATGTGTAGTGGCCCGCTGCACGGGCTCATTAACACTGGAGGTCGTATTCGGCTCTCTTGATAACTTTCGAGCGAGTAGTTATTCTTCGATATCTCTCCTTTCCGAAGTGGCCATCATGCACTACTCGGAAGAACGACCTTCACCAGCTTTAACCCATTATGCTTACTTAAAGCTCAAAATGCCCGGACCATGCGGCGTCATCACAGTCAACGGAAACATGGAGCACTCCCTCCGTACAGATGAAGACACTTTGGCCCTAACAGACGAGGTCCAAAGAGGCTTATTCAAGCCGAACAGTGCATCAGTCGTCAAGACCACAAACACTGCTAAACGTGTCTGGCCCGCACTACAGTGCGGCAGCTGAGAGGAACCTGAGCTCGATTAGCAGTTATGCCCCTGTCAACTACCACATAAGGCAGTAGCATATGTACCTCGCGTACACAATTACGCCCTTAAAATACCTTGGGCGGTGCTGGGGGCACACTGCATACAAATAGTCCATTGTTCGTCTTGACCATATTCAAGCTCTAAAATATATTTTCTTTCAAAGGATCATTAAAAGAACCCACCTTATCTACGGCTGTGCAGGACATTCTTTCTAGAGTTCTCTCTCCCTTTTTACAGGCGGCCATCATAACTCCCCCCTTCAAGGACACATGATAAAGGAGGAAACAACGCTAACGTGCAGCAGGACTCCCGTCGAAATTTCTTTTTTCTTCGTTAGATTCAGGCTCTGTGTAAACATTTTATCTTTTTTATTATTATTTTATTTTCTTCTGCTGGCATGTAAAATGCCCAAAGATGTTATCAACATTATGTGTAACCACACGGCTGGCAGTATTAAACGAGAAATAAAAGAAGCAGTTTGGTTCAAATTCGCTTGGAGTTCATTTTTATTACGACCTGTGTTCTCTTCCCACGTTAGAGTGCCACATGTGCCTTAATACCCCGACTTAATACCAGGGGTTGTATTCGGCGTGGCACACCTCCATGTCCGAACACCTATAAGGAACTGTTCGGCGTCCCGGATATTGCATTATACGCATCGGCTCCGAATCATGTCTTGGGTCTATAGTTGGGTTGCCCGGCTCCTGTGCTTACCACCTTGCGTTCCGCATTGTTCGGCTAAGGTAGTAAAGGGAGAACTACTGCGATTGTACTTCTCGTTCATCCGATCAAGTACCTCAGTAGACAAAGCCAAAAACTGACTATCATGATGAGGCGAGAGCTGTTCAAGCGATTCGGTGACCTAGTGTTATACTACGATCGATAGTGATCTACTCCATGTTATACGAGGGGCTGGTCTTTGCCCAGCCGCATAAACTGGGCACCATAGTTCGGAAAGCCGCACACGCACCAGTGGCTAGTACTTAGCCCCACAAGTCAAACTCCCATGGCTAAGTGAAGCGATAAAGGCGCATAATCTGATTGACTGGTTCGTTCTGTGGACACCTCCTTTATGGACCAAGACATTGGATAAAGAGTGTTCACGCGCACTACAGAACACCCCTGTCATATCTACATGGTGGCTAAAGCCGACGACTAGAAACTTTCAAATTTAAATAAACTGCCGCACAGGAGGAAAAGTCGCTTACAATACAATAGCGCAAAAATTATATATACATCGGTACACAAGCTTATATTAGTCCTTACAATCCGAAAGAATCACTCAAAGATTATATCCATTGAGCACTAGCGCTCTACAAGGTGGGATCCTTCTAGGACATCACCAAAGTACCTTTCCGGCATTTGGTGATCCTTGCCCTTTGGCGGGCCAGCAGTCGCTATCTCAGCGGCCTTCATCTTCGCCTAGTGCACCTTGGCGCGAGTGAAGGCCATTCGTGCACCTTCTATGCAGGCTAAACGCTTCACAGCGTCGACCCGCGGACTCGCGTCGACGAGTCGCTTCACCAACCCAAAGTAGCTACTTGGGACTGGATCAGTGGGCCATAGATGGACTATTAAGTCCCTCATGGCCATACCCGCAATATTATGCAGCTCGACCATCTACTTCATCTGGTCATTCAGGGGCACTGGATGTTTTGGCGCAAGAAACTGTGACCAGAACAGCTTCTCCGTGCTGTTCCCCTCCTGGGCTCGAAAGAATTGGGCGGCGGCGGTAATGCTCCTCAGAAGATCCGCAAACGCACGTGGAGAACTCCATAATCGCGTTAGCGCAAGATACCTCCGACCTCCGAAGATACTTTGCAAGTGAAAGGTTTTACCATGCAATCTGTCGCGCTTGTTTGATCTCCTCATGAGCGTTGTGTGATTCGCTCCGCACCTCCTTCGCAGCATTGACTATCGTATTGAGTTCGAAGGCTTGCTCCAAAGTCTTCTGCTCCAATGCCTCGCACTTGCGAATGGCATCGCGCACCTCTTCTTCGACTTCGGCCACCCCCGGCTCGTGCTATTGACGCACGGCCTGTTCGGCCTTTAGGTCATCAGCCGCTTTGTTAGCGACTGCTTTACTCACCTTGGCCTTCGCGGGCTCGCCCTTAAGGGCCCCGACCTCAGCTGTGTCAACTGGTACATAAATCATATCGCACAATGAGCTCACATTTAAACAGATCAAACATATAGTGTTTTGACATTTCAAGTTTTCAAAAATCCGCATACCTTGCATTTCAGCAAAACGCTTGTTGACGAGGTCGAGCTGCTCGTCAGCTAGTTTAAGCTTCCGATTGAGCTCGGAAACCTTAGCGGCTTGGACAGATGCCACTACTAGCGAAGCCTGTTCAAACATACTACATAGTTCTACTTGTTATATGCTATAAAACGAATCCTTTGTCTGATTCTGTTCAGAATCAAACAAAGCATCAGGGGCTACTGTTTGTATACCAGGTTTTACAACCTATATATATAATGAAAGAGTTCTTTTTAGAACATTACGTCGCGTACCTCAAAGCCTGTCAGTAGACTGTTGAAGGCTTCATCTAGTCCACTTTTGGTGGACTGAATCTTCTCCATGACCACACCCATCAGGGTGCGGTGTTCCACTACAATGGAAGCACCTTGCAGTGCCTCCTCCAGAGTGTTCGGCGCCTCCGGATTGATGATGGATTGGCCTCAGACGCCTTCTCATCCGCCTTGCTCCCACCTTCTCGTGTAGTAGAAGACCGTAGAGAGGACACCTCAGTGTCCCCTAAGACGGGCGATGAGCCCCGTGGAGGCGTGTCGTTCTCCACCATATCCACCACTAGAGAATTCCTCGATGACAGTGAAATCTCTAGGGGTACATATGGAGGACTGTATAAAGATAGATTGAAATTATTAAAATATTGAAAGCTGTTTTGAATCGAACATAAGCAGCGACTGTCTGAGTACTTATGATTCGCCCAGGGGCTTGATCCTGGGCTGTACTTGGAAGCTGTGTTCGGACGTTGAGTCCGAACTATCCGGAATGTTCAGCTTCTTCCTGGGCGCTGCCTTGCCCGCGTCTGTGGGGGCCACCCTCTTCCTCCCCTTGGCCTTGACGGGGGAGTCGTTTTCTTCTTCTTCTTCCTCCTCCTCCTCTTCTTCATCATGAGAGGAGGGGACATCAGTTTCCCCTGACAATTTATCCGTGGGACTTCTTTGGGTGAGGCTGGTCTTGACCTCCTTACCCTTCTTCTTGGCCTTATTCTCCGGCACCTTGTACGGTGCTGGAACCAGCATCGCCATCAGTTGAGGCGTAGCTGGGTCTTCGGGATGCGGAGTCGGACACTTAATCCGCTCTACCTTCTTTGTCTAGGCCTGAATAGAACGTAACAATTCCAACTCCTGTTATAACTGAAATATCGACATGATATGCATTCGGCAGAATTCTGATTACTTTTGAAGCCAAGAACACGCTGCTAAAGCTCTTGTCCTTGGTTGCCGCTGGCCACCCCTTTTGAGGCTTGAAGAGTTGTTTCCACATGTCCTCATGCATGGTCCCGAAGAGGTGCTTCAAAGTCCGGGGCTCTTCCAGATTGAACTCCCATAAGTGGGAGTCCCGGCATTGGCAGCAGAGAATGCGGCGGAGGAGCATCACCTGAATCACGTTAGTGAGGAGGGTGCCCGTCGTCATCATACTGGAGATGCGATTTTCGAGGGCTTGCACCTTCGTCTGAGACTCCTAATCCAGGATCTTCGAGGTCCATGAGGCTAGGCTCTCTGGGGGTCTCGATCTGAATGCGGCGCCGCCGCCCACTTGGCATCATAGGGTTCGGTGATATAGAACTAGTCCTGCTGTGAGATCTTGTTTGTCTCCACAAAAGCCCCTTTGGGCCAACTGGCATTGGGGAGCTTACTCACCATGGATCCCCCGCAATCTGCATGTTTCAAGTCGACCACCTTCGGCTTTAGATTGAATATCTTGAGCCATAAGTAGAAGTGTGGGGGGGGGGACACGGAGGAAGGCCTCACATACAACTATGAAAGCTGATACGTGGAGGATAGAGTTCGGGGATAGATCATAGAAATCTAGCCCGTAGAAGAACAGGAGGCCCGAACAAAGGGGTGGCGAGGAAACCCGAGCCACCGAATAAAGTGAGTGAGGAAAACCACCCTCTCACCCGGCTTAGGGATGGGGATCACCTGGTTCTTATCGGGAACCCAGCGCGCTATGTTATCAGCAAGGTAGCCCGCACTGCGGGGATTCTTCGCGGTCTTCTCCGTGACCGTTGAGGCCTCCCAGTTGCCCATAGAACCGGATCTAGACAATGCTAGGAAGGGAGGCAATGGTGGAGGAGTTGGAAGGGGCTGAGGAGCTGTGGGCGCTGGGTCTGAGGAGATTGGAAAGCTAGGGCTTGAGAGGAGCGTGGGGTGAAAGGGGAAGGATTTGTATTCTTTTGTAAGCGGTAAATGCTAAACGTCCCCCACTCCAGCCGTAAACCTCGCCGGTTCCTAACGCAGTCATGCGTAAGGCACGATTGGGTTACCCACTCCACATTGATAAGGATCCTGCGATAAGCGGGCACGATCTCTGCCTCAACAAGACGTACCAATCGGGCTATACCTCGAAATGTGAAACTGAAGCCAAGAAAATGGTTCGATATATTAAAGAGTCAAACGCGATGTTTCACTAAATAGTCAGTAAAGACACAATGTCCGTTTTTCAATACCTTGCCTTCAAGGTTAAGGGTTGTACTAATCATGTAGAGCCGGACATAGTTCCTTTCTGTAGGAGATATTGTTTCAATATGTTCGGGAGGAGGAACCCGCCTTGCAATGCCGAAGATAGTATGTAACCCAAAATCATCGTGATCGAAGACTAGTTTAGGGGCTATAGAGGGAGTCCTGGATTAAGGGGTCCTCAGGTGGCCAGATTACTCGTTATGGGCCAGACTGGTGGGCTGTGATGATTATTGCTGAAGACTATCTCCCGTATCCGGATAGGACTCTCATATGTGTAAAATAGCAAGTTTAGAGTCCGGGTGTAATATTTTCCTTCCTCTGCAAGATGGTCATGTACAACCCTAGGTCCCTCCGGTGCATATATAAACTGAAGGGTTTAGTCCGTAGAGGCAAAATCACAACATCATAGGCTAGACTCCTAGGGTTTAGCCATTACGATCTCGAGGTAGATCAACTCTTGTAACCCTATACTCATCAAGATCAATCAAGCAGGAACTAGGGTATTACGTCGATCGAGAAGGCCTGAACCTGGGTAAACATCGTGTTCCCAGTCACGTGTTACCATCGATCCTCAGACGCATAGTTCGGGACCCCCTACCCGAGATATGCTAGTTTTGACACCGACAAAGTTACCTTCAAAGGAAGATTTGGCTATTCCTGAACCGGAAGGACAGCTAGTGGTGGATCTACGTGCTACTTCGGATTGGACATTGCCTTATCTGGCTAATTTAACTTGGGGTGAGCTCCCAGAAGATGAAATTCTCGCTCGATAGATCATTCGCCGGTCTAAATCCATGACAATCGCCAATGGCAAGTTACACAGATGAAGTGTGACTCGCATGTTTCAACGTCATGTTCCCCCCGAACATGGCGGAGAGATTATGCAAGAAATTCATGCAGGAGACTGCAATCTTCATGTCGTGTCAAGATCTTTAGTGGTTGTCGTTGTTTTGTCATGGCAGATGTCCTAGCAAAAGGACTTAGTTGTGGAGCCATTGCTACGGCTTAGCTTAAAGGGGTTAAAGCGGAGAAGGACGCAAGGGTTTATACTAGTTCGGCCCCTTTGGTGAAGGTAAAAGCCTACTGCTAGTTTGGGTTGGTATTGCTAGGGTTTCGATGACCAGGGAGCGAATACGCTTTGCCTGTGTCTCGAGTTGTTATCCTCTTTCTCCTGAAACATCGCCGGGTCGTCCCTTTATATACACGAGGCGATGCCTGGTCCGGTTTACAGAGTCCCAAGGCCGGCTCATAAACGTGTCCTCCTCGGTCTCTATCTTTCCTATCTTACAACACAAGTTACAAGTCGTATGGCGGTTTCCAAATTATGGGCCCTAACACCTCTTGGGCCTTAAGTCTTCTGGAATAAAGCGTCATGTTCCATGTTCCGCTGGGCTTCAGTAGAAGTAATCTCGATAGGCATAAACCGGCCCCTCCTGGGCGGTTTATGCCCAGTAGTAATATCCCTGACATTAGGCCCCAGATTGATTTGAACCTGTTCATGTCAATCTTCAACGTCTTGTAAAGATTTCACCTTTCGTAGCTTCAAATGCTTCATATTCCTAGATCACATTAAACCGTCGTGACATCATCTGCCCATTTAATACTTGTACCTGTTTTATTTTTTAATCATTAAAAGCTCCGAAGATCGAGGCAACAATATCGTCCCATATCCACTTTTCTGGCTCCCCGATTCCCGCGCCCGCCGTTTCATTTTTTAGCTTATAAATAGGGCAGAGGGGCATCTCCTTTTGCCCCGCTGCTCCTTCACCTCTTCTTCTTCCTCACGCCCTCTCGTGCTCAAGCTTCGCCGCCGCCGTCGAACTTTGCCTCTTCGTCAAGCTTGGCCGCTGCATCAACCTGGTCGGATCAGAGAATCGCCGGCGCACCTCCACACTTCTCGGCTCCGGTAAATCCTTTCCTTATCCCGTATATAGATCTCGTTAGGGTTTTCATCTGCAAGTTCATAGCTAGGGTGCTGTTCGTCGTAGTTCTTTGTAGTTTTCTCATCGTTTCCCCAACAACTAGTATAGATCTGATCCTCCTACTCCACAGCCGTAGTAGTAACTCCGCTTCCTTAGGGTACCTTTTCTTCCTCAAAGTATTAGTTTAGACTGCGTTTGTTGAAGCCATTATTGTATCCATTGAATATAGTCCATGAATATTTCCGAATTTCTAACATGATGTAGATCGGAAACTTCATCACTGATTTTACGAAACTTGTTTTTCCATAACTTCAGATCTGCATCTTTCATACTCTCATCAGCGGTTTAGTTTTTTTAGAAAAGACTATAAACCGGTAGACACCATTAGGCCCATGCTTAAACCGCTGTTTGTAGATACCATTGAAATATTGCCAGTTTAAGCTTGCTTAGATCATAAACCGGCCCTTCCCTATATTTTCAGCTTTTCTCCTCGCAATGGCAAAACAAGCCAAGCATTTTACCTCCTTCAACTAGGTCCAGTCCCAGATTACTGAGGAAGAGCTGCAGAACCGGGCTGTGATTGGAGCTTTAGGCCCAAAAATGTCCTTTACTGAAGAGTCCCTAGATCGGAGTGTCCTCCAGAGCCCAAAGATGGAGAAGTCATTGTATTTCTTGATCATTTAGCCCGGGGATTCAGTCCTCCCGGGTCAATGTTTTTCCATGATGTGCTAGCTGATTTTCAACTCCATCCTCAAGACATTGTGCCCAATTCTGTGTCCAACATCTGCAATTTCCATGTTTTTTGTGAAGCTTATCTGCAAGAAGATCCGTCAGTTGAACTATTCAGGGATTTCTTCCATTTAGACCGTTGCACGGAGTTTTCTGACGGTCCAAACACTGAACTCCGCAGAATGTCCATTGAAAAGAGAAAAGAAGTTAGTTTTCCTCACGCCAATCACCACAGCCATCCTAAAGAGTAGAACCAAACTTGGTTCTACTGTCTAGATACTTCTCCGGAAGATGAGAATCCTCTGCCGGGTTATCGTTCCCACTGGCTCTTTGAAAACCATCCCTTTCCTCAATGGCTAAGTGCTCAAGTACGAGCCAAATATGCCCTCAGCTCTCAAAGCTCAGAGCCTTCACCGCAAATGGCTTAACAGAGATTGATTTCATTCGTTGTTGGATTTCCTGGAGCATTCTTCCACTAAGAAGATGCTCCGGTTTAATGTGATAATATACCGGAAACCCCAAAGACCCTCTGCGCCATACTGAAGTTGCGCTAGCAGAGAATGAAATCAATGAGGCTGTTAAGAAGCTGCTGAACGAACCGGTAGAGGCCTGCAGTCAAACCGGACTGGCTCCCTTCTGCAAGCTCAACAAACCGCCATCGATAAATCTTTCTTTATTTTGTTTGCTCTATTTCAATCTATCTTTAGTACTCTTTATTGAATGACTTCATAATATTCAACAGGGTAATGACCCATTCTGGAAAAGCAAAGTCCAGGATAAACCGGCGAAGGTGCCTCGCCAGAAAACCAAGGCCGTTAAGAAAAACGTCAGGAAGAAAACTACTAACATATCTGAATCCAATCCTGAGGATGATAAACCGGCCTCAAAGGTATTACTTGAATCTCGTTGTGTCGGTGGGAACGACACCTATGGGATCACAAGAATCCCTACTACGGTTAGCGGGGCGCGGGGTTGAGAGAAGAGCGGATCAAATAGATAGCACACGGTTCGTTTATCCAGGTTCGGGCCACGAGGATGCGTAAAACCCTACTCCTGCTTTGGTGGATTGTATATCTGTGTTCTTCAACTAGCTATGGGGCGTGAGGAGCTCCAAAAAGTTGAATCCTCCTCCTTGTCGCCTCGGGCCTCCTTTTATAGAAAAAGGGGTTGCCATAGTGGCACACAGGAGGTGGAAAGGGTACAGTGATGCGAGGTTATCCCTCGCATTACATGACAAGGCACATTTAATGCGTCTTGCTTAGGTCTCCTTGCTTTATCGGGGACGGGGGAGAGATCTGTCTTGTCCATCGCCGCTCCTTCTTGTGTCAACACGCGCCCTGGCCAGCGATGCCTGAGATGCCATGTAGGTAGGCAGGCAGCTGAGGTGGCGCAATGGTGGGTTTTCACGAAGATCTGCATGCCGCCACGCAGGTGCCTGCCGAGCTGGTTGGGTCGGCAGCTGCATAAGGCGGTGGAAGTTTAGTCGGCGTGGGCCTGATGGTGGCCCTGCGTATGTCCTTGGCAAGGGCCTTGCCGGGGCCCCGGCAAGGGTCTTGCCGCGGCGCCTGCTGCCATCCCCGACAAGGTGCTTGCCAGAGGTCTTGTGATCTTCCTCGGCTAGGATCCTGCCAAGAGTCGTCGTCTTCTTAGTGCGTATCTGATCTTGAATGTCTTCACAAAGATCTGCATGCCACTACGGGGATGTCTACCGAATCCTTGCCCCATGGAGGCAGTGTTCTCAAGGGTGATTTGCTCCATAGGCGTGGGGCGAGTTGCCGCGGCAAGCGTCTTGCCGGGGCTACTAAAGTCGGTCCCGGCAAGGATCTTGCCGGGGGAGCCCGTCTCGTCCCTTGGCTTTTCGTGGTCTTGGCTTTGGTGTTGCTCCAGTTCCATCGAGCTTCCGTCTCACCCTGGCTCACCTCCCTTGCCTTGCTTGGTGTGGTGGTGCCCGCGGCTCAGACTGCCCGTGCACAGTTATAGAGGTACAAAAAGTGTACCCATCTTTTTGTACACCGACATGAGCCCCCTGGCCTGGGCCACACATAAGCGCAAAGCGTTGTTGGGCCAGGCCTAGAAAACGGTGCGCGGGCAGGCGGGGCGGTTTTTACCGCTGTAAGATTTTTCGCGCGCTGCGCTTCCCACGACTTCCGCGCGTGGCGCGGTGTGGGGAAGTGCGTGTGACGTGAGCGGCATGCGTGGGGTTGGTCTTTGCTCGCATGTGTCACGTCGTAGTAAAGGGGCGGTTCGCGCCTTCCCCATAAACGGAGGGAGGCGTGGAGGCACGGCCCATTTACTAAATGGGGCCGAGGCGTGGTCCTCAAGGCGTCCACTCCCCACTCTCACGGGGTGGGGAGAGGTCGCCTCACCCGTCCCCTCGGTTCTGCACGTCTGCCACGTGTCTCCCATGCGCTTGGGGTGTCAAACGGTGGAGGCGGGAAACCGGGCCGTCGCTGGTTGGGGCGGCGGGTCGGTCCTGGCTCCCTGCGCCTTCTGTGTCTTGATAGGCCGAGTGGGGTGGTCGAGCCCCAACCCCGTTCCTTTATAAAGAGCAAGAGGGGAGGGATGGCGTCCTGCATTCTTCCATCTTCTTCCTCCTTCAGCTTCTGCTCCTCTCTTCCATTGGTCATGGAGAGAGGAAATCCCGGCCCTTCAACGGTGGCGGCGAGGGTAGCCGCTCAATAACGCGTCCCTCCTTCTCCTGTGCCTGCGGTGGCAGAGCAGGCCGCAAGGGGAAGGGGGAGGGGGCGAGGCCGGGGTGCTCGAGGAAGAGGAGGACGGGGTGGCCCGCCGGCCTCGCCCCCACCAGCAGCTCCTCCTCCAATGGAGGGCCATGTTGGGGATGACCCTTGTGAGTTCTTCGTCAGGTTGTGCCGGCCGTCGCGCCGTCGCCTTTGTCTCCCGACTCCATTTGTGCGGGAGATGGAGCTGGATCCGCCGCAGTCATTGCGGCTGCACATGAGGGGCTGCGAGATCAGTGGCACGCTGGTCCGCGTCGACTTCCCTGCTCCACATGTGATGTATCTTCGTCGGGGATGGAAGACGTTTGCTCATATCCATAGCTTGATGGAGGTGCTCACTCTCCATTTTAAGTTAATGGAGGGTGGCCTTCTCTCCGTCAAGGTCTTCGAGCACTTTGGTTCTCGTACAAGGTGCTGCGTGGAAAGCTCTTCTAATAGTGAAGGTTCCTCCTCGAGCGAGAGTGACGAGGAGGACAGTGGCAGCGACGACGATGGCGGTAGGCGGCAGGATGATGGGTCCGACTAGGTGTCAGGCGCCGCTCCTTGTGCCACCGGCGACCCCATCATCCGTGTCGCCGGCTCCTTGAACTTCTCGGGGCCGTCCCCTTGGGCGGCTTGCGTTGGGGGGCTGCGGAAGAGGAAGAGGGCGGGCGGCAAGGCCGTCAAGTCGGAGTACGCGGGCACCGACGCCTTCGACGCGTACTGACGTCCTGCTGCCTCGTCATCGATCTCTGCTTCCGGCGCCGCCATCGCCATCCAGCCTTTGGGCAGCCACCAAGATGTTCTCTCGGTGTCTTCTGCCACCCGTAGCTCGCCTAGGCGCTCCTTTTGCCCTTCTCGCCTCCTTGACCTGCCTCCTGAGGAGAGGGACAAGAAAGGGATTACAAGCATCTTATCTCTTTTTAGTTTGTAAGCCTTTGGGCGTCTATTAAATTTAAAACTTGTAATCCCCGTGTTCATGTTTTTCATTCCCTATGGACTGTACCTGGGCGGGATGTTTTTTAATAAAAAAGGGATGTTTGCCGGGTCATTTCTTCGCAGGTAGAACCCACAACAGGGAATAAATCACTGATATCTCTAAGATAAACATTTTCTTGCCCGGCAACAGGCCTCGCCATCCCCCCACTTCGCTCGACCTTTCTCACGCCTTTGGCGGAAGCAGGGATGAAGTGGGGTTAGGCTCCTTGTTTCATCCTTTCGCTGCCGCGACTACGACTAAACTTGGTCCCAGGAACGAGCCATAGGGCCTAGAATTAGGGGAGCACGGTAGTTTTAAGGAAAAAACGAGGTTTCACATACCTCAGTCCATAATGGAATGCATGATAAGGGTTGAAGAACTTATCTGAAGCTGCAGCCCCCGGCAACCCAGGTTTGCCGTGGGTGAATCTTTGCTCTTGCAGCCCCCGGCAATACTGGCTTGCCGGGGCCTAGATGCTGGTCTGTTCCTTTTTTTCTCTCCAAGTGGTTTCGGCAAGGATATCTGTGTGTCCTATGAACCAAAGAAGATAAAAGAAATACAAAGAGATGCAAACTCGACCACTAAGCTAGGGGTTAGCCGCCGCTAAGCACTATCAACCCTAACCAAGGACGAGACTCGACCTAGCATGCATGCTATAACTTAGGGCGCCAGCGCTTCATTTATTTATGCTCTGGGTCTGCGCCTGGCTTTGTACAAAGGGTTACATGCCTTGTCGGCAAGGCTTGTACAAAAGGTGTCTTGCCGGGGGGCCCGGCATGCCACGCCTCACGGGTAAAACTTGCGAAGATGCTCAATGTTCCAGGAGTTGCTCACCGGAAAGGCATTTTCGGTCTCCAGGCGGACTGCGCCAGGCCTGGTGACTCGTATTACCCGATAAGGGCCTTCCCACTTTTGCATCAACTTGTTGGTATTCTTGGCCAATTGAACGCGCCGAAGAACAAGGTCGCCTTCCACAAAGCTTCGGGCACGGACCTTGCGGCTATGGTAGCGGCGCAAGGCTTGCTGGTAGCATGCTGCTCTCACAGCCGGCCGAAGACGATCTTCCTCAAGGTGCATTGCGTCATCTTGTCGCAGTTGCTCTTGCTCAAGCTCATCATAAGCGAGCACTCGAGGTGACCCGTATATGAGTTCAGTGGGGAGAACTGCTTCTACCCCGTATACTAGGGCAAACGGTTTCTGGCCGGTGGCTCGATTTGTCATCGTTCTGATCGACCAAAGAACCGTCGGCAACTCATCAATCCATGGCCTTCCACTCTTGCGCTGCCTGTCAAAGGTCTTTGTCCTTAAGCCTCACAATACTTCAGTGTTTGCTCTCTCAGCTTGACCATTGCTTCGTGGGTGAGCAATGGAAGCGAAACAGACTTTGCTGCCGAGGTCTTGGGTATATTGCATGAAGGTGAGGCTTGTGAACTATGTGCCGTTGTCGGTGATGACCCTGTTGGGTACACCAAAATGTCACACTAGTCCCTTGAAGAATTTGATGGCTGACCGAGCTGTGACCTTCCTCACTGCCTCCACCTCTGGCCACTTTGTGAACTTGTCGATCGCGACGTACAAGTATTCAAAGCCCCCGACAGCGCGGGGGAAGGGACCAGTATGTCGAGCCCCCAGACCGAGAATGGCCAGGAGAGAGGAATGGTTTGAAGGGCTTGAGCCGGCTGATGAAGTTTCTTTGAATGGAACTGACACGCTTCACACCTCGTGACCAGTGTCGTCGCATCCTGGAGGGCAGTGGGCCAGAAGAATCCTTTCCGAAATGCCTTGCTAGCAAGGGCTCTTGACCCTATGTGGGATCCACATATGCCTCCATGTATCTCTGCCAACAGCCCCAGTCCTTCCACTTGAGGGATACACTTCAATTTCACGCCGTTCGGTCTCTTTCTGTACAGGACGTCATCGACGAACTGGTACATAGCAGATCGACGGGCTACCTTTTCCGCTTCTTCCTGCTCCTCGGGGAGTTCCCCAGTTTGGTGGAATCGGACGGTATGTTGTGCCCACGCTGGAGCCTGGGGCTCGACGGCGAGGACTAAAGGCATTCCCTCCGCTATAGGAGCGGCTGTCTCGACGGCAAGAGCTTGATGCTCCGCCGGAGCTAGCCGTCCCGTGGCGGGCTCAGTTTCCCCGGCAACATCCTTGCCGGCGGCTCCGGGGAGCTCGGCGGGAAAGTACTTGCCGGGCCCTGATTTCCTCCTCATGTTCTGCTCTATTGATGGATCAACGGATGGCTGAGAAAGCTGAAGCACAAAGGTACCTGGTTCCACAGGTAACTTGAGGGCAGCGCGCTTTGACAGGTAATCGGCGATGTCGTTCTCTGCTCGGGGAATGTGCTCCTCCTGTATACCATCAAAGCGCTCTTCCAGCTTTCTCACTTCATCGACGTAGGCCTTCATCAACAGGCTCTGGTAATCTTTGTTCACTTGTTTGACGACAAGCTGCGAATCGCCCCTGACAATGAGTTTCTTGATTCCGAGGTCTGCCGCGATCCTAAGACCAGCAAGCAGCCCCTCATATTCGGTAGTATTGTTCGTTGACACCTCCCTGGGGAAGTGCATCTGGACCACGTACTTGAGGTGCTCTCCGATGGGCGTGACAAGCAGTACGCCAGCCACGGCGCCCTGTAAGGAGAAAGCTCCATCAAAGTACATGATCCAGTCGCAACTCGCCTCTTTGCCAGGGAGAACAGTTTCCTGGGCTTCTTCATCAGGCGTCGCGGTCCATTCTGCAACGAACTCCGCCAGGACTCGGCTTTGAATCATTGAGGTACTTTCAAACTTGAGGCCAAAGCTGGATAGCTCCAGTGCCCACTCTAAAATTCTTCTCGTTGCATCTGGATTGTGCAATATCCGTTGCATAGGGAGGCGAGTGACGACAGTGATCTCGTGTGCCTGGAAGTAGTGACACAGCTTCCTCGAGGCCATAAGAAGGCCGAAGAGCAATTTCTGCACACCGGAGTACCTTGATCTAGCCCCCTACAAGAGGGAGCTAAAAAGTAGACCGGGTGCTACCTCATTTTCTTCCTTGGCGGCACTCCAACCGGCCGTGTTGTCTCTGCACCAACGGCATCAGGCTCTGTCGCTGCTATCACCTCGTCATCAATTTCTCTCTATGCTACTAGTGCGGTGCTGACCACCTGGTTCGTTGCCGCCAGGTATAGCAGCAACGGTTCTTGTGGCCTAGGCGCAACTAGTAGTGGCATGAAGGAAAGATACCTCTTCAAATCTTGCATTGCTCCTTTGGCTTCTGGCGTCCACTCCATTGGGCCCGCCTTTTTCAAAATCTTGAAAAAGGGAAGGGCGCGCTCGGCAGACTTGGAAATGAATCTGCTCATGGCAGCAACGCAGCCAGCAAGCCGACGCACATCCTTGACCCGTTTTGGTGCTTCAATCTGTTCTATAGCTTTGATCTTGTCTGGTTTGGCCTCTATCCCACATTGTGACACAAAGAACCCGAGAAGCTTGCCGGACGGGACGCCGAAGACGCACTTCCCAGGGTTCAGCTTGAGATTGATCTTGCGTAGGTTTGCAAATGTTTCTTGTAAATCCGGTATAAGGGTTGCCCTGTTCTTGGTTTTGACCACTATATCATCCATATAAGCCTCCATATTTCTATGGAGCTGGCGTTCAAAACCAATCTGGACTGCCCTTGCAAACGTTGAGCCAGCACTCTTCAACCCGAAAGGCATTCGTACGAAACAATACGTACCACATGGGGTGATAAATGCTGTCTTCTCTTCGTCTTCTCTTGCCATGAAGATCTGATGGTAGCAGGAGTAGGCATCGAGGAATGACAACAGGTCACACAAAGCCGTGGAGTCAACAATCTGGTCGATGCGCGGCAATGTGAAGGGGTCTTTGGGACAAGACTTATTGATATCTGTGTAATCAATACACAGCCTCCACCTCCCATTCGCCTTGCGCACTACCACTGGATTGGCCAACCACGTTGGATGGAGCACTCCTCATACCAAACCCGCTGCTTCCAGTTTTCGGATCTCCTTTGTGATGAACTCTTGTCGTTCCAAAGCTTGCTTCCTGACCTTCTGCTTGACGGGCCGCGCATGAGGACAAACATCAAGGTGGTGCTCAATCACCTCCCTGGGAACACCAGGGATGTTGGATGCTTGCCATGCAAACACATCGACATTTGCCCACAGGAAGGTGACGAGCGTGTCTTCCTATTTGTCGTCAAGGGTGGAGCTTATGGTGAAAGCCCCTCTTGTGCCATCCTCCTTGACAGAAACCTTCTTGGTTCCCGGTGATGTGACCCTGGACTTCTTGTTTCTGCCGGTGGAGCTCTCTGGCACGTCCTCGACGGGAGCACTACACTCCGAAGAGGTGCACTTGCCGGAGTGGCTGTCCGAGGTCTCACCGGTCTTCTTCTTCTTCTTCCCTCCCGGGGCACCAGTGGCAGGAGCAAGTGCCCTAGTGGCGGCAGCTGCTGCAACTGCTTGTTGGTAGAGTTGGTCAGCGCAAATCAGCGCATTCTTATCAGATGGGATGGTGATGATCGTCAGAGGCCTTGGGATCTTCAGGGTGTTGTAGGCGTAGTGTGACGCTGCCATGAACTTGGCCAGTGCTCGGCGGCCAAGGATCCCGTTGTAAGGCAAGGGGATCTTGGCAACATCGAACACGATCCTTTCTGTCGTGTAGTTCAGATCACTTCCAAAAGTCACGGGCAGCGTGACCTTCCCCTTTGGTTGACGTCTCCCCGGGTTGACCCCTTGAAACGTGCCCGTCTCTTCGAGGTCTCCGTCAGGAATCTGCAGCTTCTCGATCACGGTAGGCGAGATTAAGTTCAGACCGGCCCCACCATCGACTAGCATCTTTGTCACCTTGAGGTTGCGTATTGTTGGTGAAACCAACAATGGCAAGCACCCGACCGCAGTAGTGCGATCAGGGTGATCCTTAGTGTCAAAAATGATAGGCGTGCTAGACCATTTCAGCGGCTTTTGGGCACCAGACGACGGCTCCGCCACTGTAATCTCACGCGCCCGCTGTTTAAGCTGGCGGTGAGAAGTATGCAGCGAGGCGCCGCCATCGACGCACATGGCCTCCGTGGCTTTCTGGAACTCTTGGTCGCCGGACTCGTCGTCCTCTTCGTGATCGTTGTCTTCTGGCTTTCTGTCACGGCCCCAGGCGGGCCTCTCCTGTTCTTTATCCTTGCCGCGACGGCCTGCTTGGCCGTCACGCTTCTTGCCGGACCCCTCAGCACCGTCCTGGCCCTTCTCCTTGTCCCGCCTCTCATATTCAGCCCTCTGCTTCTCAGCAAGGAGCTAAACCTGTCGGCAGTTCTGGAGATCATGGCCTTTGGTGCGATGGATCTTGCAGTATTGCTTGTCAGAGTTTCCTGGCTTCTCGACAGCCGCCAAGGCCCGGCAGGCGACACACGGCAATTTCCTTGCCGGGGTCACCCGCCTTGGTTTTCTTGGCGGAGCCGGCGTCATCAGATCCCTCGACGGCAAGCACGACTTTACCTTTGCGCTTCCTGTTGCGGCGCCGGCCTTTCTTTGTCGGGGCGGCAGCATCCTCATCTGAAGAGTCAGTTTCCGCGCCGGCATCTTCGCCGGGGTACTTCCTTCCCTCTTCAGCCCGGACACATCTGTCAGCAAGAACATAGAGTTCTGCCACATCATTCACCTTGGTCATTGCCAGTTCTTCACGCATCTTGCGGTTACGCCCGTTCTTATGGAACGCGCTGATGATGGTGTACTATACCCAGCCAAACCTCTGTATATATTTGCGCAGACTCTCGCCTCCCTTGTGGGGCGTGACGTGTAGGTCGCTCTCTTGGCCATGGGCTTGGTGACCTCTACATAAGGCGCCAACAAACTCATGGCACAAATCCGACCAGGAGGAAATAGATTCTATCGACAAATGCATCAGCCATGACATGGCGTTGGGTTTGAGAGCCAATGGGAAGTAATTTGCAAGCACCTTATCGTCGCGGGCTCCGGCAGCTTGCATCACGATGGTGTAGATGCTGAGGAACTCCGATGCGTGGGTCTTTCCGTTGTACTTCTCGCCAACGTCAGGCTCGAAGGTGCGGTGAGTGGGCCACTGGAACTGCCGCAGCTCACGGGTTAAAGCCGGACAGCCTACCTCGTAAGGTAGACCTCCAGGGCTCTCCGGTGATGGGCGGTTCACAGCAGGCCCTGCTCGCCAACTGACTAGTGGCACGCTCCGCGCCGGCGCTCGATGGTGGTTCGAGCGTCTTCATGAGCTCGGTCGTGAAGAACATGACGCTGGTCGCCGTGGGTCCGTGGGTCGGACGACGCTATGGACATGTTGTCACCCGCGATGTCTCGACGAGTCGACACGCGCGGTACCGGGCGAGGAGGACGCGAATGCACCGTGGCCACGGTGCTGCCGGTCCTCCTGCCTCCGGTGCGTGGGACCTCATCGGAGCGTCGACCCGGGGGCTTCGCTGGACTTAATTCATCCTTGTTGGCGACCGCGACAAGGCTTCGGATGGTGGCTATCCATTCATCGAGTTTCCCCGTAACGGGAGGAAAGTCGAGGAGCAACTGCGCGCGCGCCAAGGCTTCTGCTGGGGTTAGCGGTAGCGAAACCTGCACGGACCGTGACGTGCTTCGACTCCTGACCATGTCAAGAGGAGCTACATCACGATCCCGCGGTCGCATGCCGTTTTCACCAGCGCTTCGGCGGGCGTGCAGGTCTTCTACATCTCGGGAGTGGCGCTCGGGGCTCTTCCCGCGGCGACGTCCGGGATCTTCGGCGTGATGACACCGTTCGTTGCGCGCTGCTTGGGAGGAGCGCCCTGTTGGCGCCGGCATGGGAGTCCTGGAGGCCCTTGCGTCGCCTTCGGGTGATGCGGCAGCGATCTTGGAAGGCCCCGGGCCACCCGCGGAGGGCCTGGCTCCGTCTTTGGATTTGGCGGTGTGTGGCCCGTTACCAGGCGCACAAACATCGCCACCTCCTAAACTCCGGCTGCTGGGACGCCGTTGGTGTTCGTGAGCAGCGCCCCGGGTCCTTTCCGCGACCGGTCCGCTGCTCGCCCGCGTCGGGACGGGCTGTCCGGCTTCCGACTGGCCAACCGCCACCGTCATCTTCTTCTTGGGTGCCATGATGATGAAGAAGCATCGAACTAACTGCTAAAGCCGATTCTCACAACTGCGCCCCCCTACCTGGCGCGCCAAAGATGTCGGTGGGAACGACACCTATGGGATCACAAGAATCCCTACTACGGTTAGGGGGGCGCCGGGTTGAGAGAAGAGCGGATCAAACAGATAGCACACGGTTCGTTTATCGAGGTTCGGGCCGCGAGGATGCGTAAAACCCTACTCCTGCTTTGGTGGATTGTATATCTGTGTTCTTCATCTAGCTATGGGGCGTGAGGAGCTCCAAAAAGCCGAATCCTCCTCCTGGTCGCCTCGGTCCTCCTTTTATAGAAAAAGGGGTCACCATAGTGGCACACAGGAGGTGGAAAGGGTACAGTGATGCGAGGTTATCCCTCGCATTACATCACAAGGCACATTTAATGCGTATTGCTTAGGTGTCCTTGCTTTATCGGGGATGGGGGAGAGATCTGTCTTGTCCGTCGCCGCTCCTTCTTATGTCGACATGCGTCCTGGCCAGCGATGCCTGAGATGCCAAGTAGGTAGGCAGGCAACTCAGGTGGCGCAATGGTGGGTCTTCACGAAGATCTGCATGCCGCCACGCAGGTGCCTGCCCAGCTGGTTGGGTCAGCAGCTGCATAAGGCGGTGGAAGTTTAGTCGCCGTGGGCCTGATGGTGGCCCTGCGGATGTCCTTGGCAAGGGCCTTGCCGGGGCCCCGGCAAGGGTCTTGCCGCGGCGCCTGGTGCCATCCCCGGCAAGGTGCTTGCCGGAGGTCTTGTGATCTTCCTCGGCTAGGATCGTGCCAAGGGCATTGTCTTCTTAGTGTGTATCTGATCTTGAATGTCTTCACAAAGATCTGCATGCCACTACGGGGATGTCTCCCAAATCCTTGCCCCATGGGGGCAGTGGACTCAAGGGTGATTTGCTCCGTAGGCCCGAGGACGAAGAAGAGGAGTCGAGGCCCAGCGAGCCGCCCGAGTCCTCGGCAGGGTCGCTTGACCCGACGCCCTGCTCGGCGGGCCCGCTCGACTCGGCGCCTTGCTCGGCGGGCTCGCTTGTCTCAGCGAGTCGCCCTGCAAGCTTTCCCGCTTTGCGGAGCTCTTCCTCCTCGGCGAGACTTGTCGCCTCCGCCGCCTCCGCCTCCTCCATAGTATACCCGAACTCACCCGCGGCCCTGGCCGCCGCTGCTTCTTCCAGCCTGGTGGCAATATACGCCATCTCCTAGTCGGTGGTGTCGCGGGTGAGTCCCCTCTTCTCGTCGGCGTTGATTGGCGACTCCACCAGGTTGTCAAACAACGTCTGCACGGCTTCTTCGGAAGGTTCCCGCCAAGTGGGGTTGATCCCGTGGGAATCACACAATGGCATCGCCGCGCGGATGGCACTGAGCGCAGAGCTATTGCACAATGGAACTATGCCCGGCGGCAACGCGAACCACTCTGGATGGGCGGAGTCATACTTAAATAGCGCTTGGAGCATTGCGTTGAGCTCCAGGACAGTGAAATTGTAATTGAGGCCCGAGCGCAGTCTCATGTTGTCTGCCGCGTTCCTGAACTCCCATCCCACTTGTCGTCCTCAGGGGCCAAGTCACTCCAGTCATTGCCACGTACTGCTGCGACTTGGCGCCGAGAAGTAAACGGCTGCGGGTCATCCTCTATGATCCAACACCAGTTGGCCCTCCACTCATCCCACTTGCCGCGGAGCTCCCCCGTCAAGTACGCCTCTTTCTTGTGGAGCCTAAAGATCCAAGAGATTCCGCCAGACAGAGGTGACCCTGACTCGACTCGAGGTATGAAGTAATGGTGGAAGAGTGCTACATTGGGGTAAACTCCGACGAAATTTTCGCACATATGTGCGAAAATGGCCATGGTCAAGACGGCGTTTGGGGTGAAGTCAAGGAGATGAAACCCGTAGGTATTCATGACGTCGCAGAAGAATTCCGAGAAGGGCGGGCAGAGCCCGCAGTAGAAGAACAGAGTAAAAAAGGCATAGCCACCCGGAAACATCTCGCAGGCCACGGCAGGGAGTACCTTGGTGCGCGGATGCACCTTTGTCTCCCTCGACCAGAAGAGGTAGAAGGCGTCTTTCAGCTCCTCCGCACTAAGCTGTGGCGGGAAAACCGCCATCTTCTTCCGCATTGCCGCTAGCCGCAGCGCCTTGGCAGTCTTCGCGGCCTTCGCCTTCTCGCCCTTCGGGGCCATGGCGGGGACGATGGGGGAAGTCTTCGGCGCTGGTGATGCTGGCGGCGGCGGAAGGGGGGGCGGAGCACTACTCTCTTTCGACCTTCGGGGAGGAAGGGAGCGGCGGGGATTTCTGGAGGATGAAGAAGCAACAGGCGAATGGAAGGAACTCCCCCTGTTTCCCCTGCTTTTAAGGGGGGAGGGGGGACGTTCCGCATTTCCCCATTAAAGAAACAGGCCACGATCTCTCCCGCGACGCCGCGATCAACGCGTGCCGTTAGGGAGGGGCACGGTGGATACGGAGTGGGATACGGCGTGTCGCGGGCCGAGCGTGCCCGTACACTGTTTTGGGCCTGGCCCAACAACGCTCGGCACCGTGTGTGGCCCAGGCCCAGGGGCTCCTGTCGGTGTACTAAAGTAGGGGTACCTTAGTATCCCGAACTTGTGCACGGACAGTTGCAGCATCCCGTGGCAGGGCTTGCCGCGCGATCGCCAAGGCTCACTATGGTTCCTTTGGAGCCATTCAAGAACAAACTATTCAAGTTAAAGAGACAAGGCCCCGGCAAGAGGAGCTTGCCGGGAAGGCCACTCAAGGCTCAAGACCACTTCTTTGGAATGAGACCCTGGCAAGAGGAGCTTGCCGGGAAGGCCAAACATGGCATTTGAAGAGACTTGCCGCGACGCGCCACACGTCCCGGCGAGGCCCGGAGAGCGACAGGCTTCCGGGCGCGACAAGATAGCAGCTGCGGCAAGGCGCTTGCCGCGGCAAACTTCCACTAAGTACCCGCGATCTAGCTCATCCGCCCACGCGTCGCCCTGGGACCTTTCCAGGCACACGTGGCGGAAGGCTGTGCAGCCTGGGGGACACGGTGGCAAGATGCGATGACGAGGCCACCGTCGTGGCGGACGGTGGCGCCCTGACGGACGCTTTTTGCACTATTCGGGGCGACGGCGACGGGCATTTAATGCCCTTGTCCCCTGCCGTCAGGGTTAGGTATAGAGCACTATGCATACACTGTTCCAACTACCACCCATTTTACATTTTTACCCTCGACTGCGTTGCCACCTGTCGGTGACCCCTTTGACCTATGAAAGGAGGCCCATGCGCAACATAGAAAGGGTTCCGATCATCGATCACTCTTACGCTCGGTCCTGTTAGTGATCAGTACTGTAGCTCTTCTCGCTCCCGAGCCAAGAATGCAATACGAATCAAGGCAGGAGTAGGGTTTTACGCATCCGTGCGGCCCGAACCTGGGTAAAGTGCCCGCGTGCTTGCCTCGATCTGCTCTTTGTGCATCCTTCGCCCCCTTGCCGTACCGAAAAGGGGCTCCGGTCCCATAGGTGTTCGTGGGCGATCAGTTTCCCCGACACACTAGGAGACATTTCCCTGTAAGATAGGCTACCAAGGGTAAACAACTAGGTGTCGGATCCCACACATAGCAATACACATTACATGTACGCATAACATGCAAGTATGTGCTGTACAACATGGCATCACAACATAACTCAACGACTCATATAGATAAGTCCCAGAAGAGCCATCATAGCATTTATTACAAACAGGGGTCACATGACCCAACATACACAGCATACAGGCAACGGAAGCATAACATGTCTGAGTACAGACAACTACAAATGAAAAAGGCTGAGATGCCTGACTATCTACAAGACCATCCCAAGGGTACAAGATCGTAGCTGAGGTAACAAGCTAAACATCGAAGTCCATGCGGAACCACTAGTGAGACTGAAGTCTCTCTGCAAAACATAATTTAAGCAAACGTGAGTACAATTGTACTCAGCAAGACTTACATCAGAACTAGCTACATATGCATCAGTATCATCAAGGGGTGGTGGTGTTTGACTGCAGCAAGCCAGCTTTGAGTCGGTGGCTCTCCTGAACTATGACTGCAAGTAACTCTTATGAGGTGGCGCACACGAGTCCACATATTCACCAATCAATACACCACTGTGGATCCGCTTCCGTCTCCATATGAGAATGCCATCCATAGCACTCACACTTGTTTTTGAGCATTTTAGAGTATCCACTTCAAGTTTTCAATGTACCACGTAAGCATCCAAGAAGTCCATAACCACGGACCCGGCTCTTCGAATAGATCTTGTTAACCCTGCAGGGATGTACTTCTTCACACGCTCTCGCCACTTACCGCCATGTACACATCGTTTATCTCGGCAACCTTCAAGCGGAAGCCTAGCGAGGGTGTCGGCCACGACCTGACTAACTATGCAAGTCTCTAGAACAGGTTTATCGCCTATTCAGGTTCCATCCGTAAGGAGATCCGGCCGGGGTGTCGCTCAAGACCCCAAATGATGTGTACACGGTTTCCAAGCCCACCAATCGGGCGGCGCTTGGTCCACCTGCCCACGGTGCCTAGTCTGTCCCAAGGCCACCTGTACCGGGTGCCACTTGGTAGACTACTAACACTACATACAAACACCAGAAACTAGTTGCAACTCTTGACAGAGATCGAGTTGATTAATAAGTCGAGAGGGGCACTTAAGATTTCCAATGCGTGGTAGTAGCTAGTCATTGGACAACTTACATAGAACTCAGTTCTTAAGGACGGTTGCAGTGAGACAACCCACCATGTACTCCTACATGGCCTCTAACCGCTACCTTTACCAAAATGTGTTCACACACTTAGCTCTCAACAGTAGGACATGATGACCACATTCCAATTCATCCC
The DNA here is from genome assembly GCA_902687465.1 of Secale cereale. Classification (NCBI taxonomy): domain Eukaryota; kingdom Viridiplantae; phylum Streptophyta; class Magnoliopsida; order Poales; family Poaceae; genus Secale; species Secale cereale. The sequence goes on from LR738711.1 coordinate 291,627,539, forward strand.
CGATGAATCAGACCTGGCACAACTCTAAGCTATAGCAGGCATAACCAGAAAGCATGAATGAGTAGGCACAACATGGCTCAAACAACCCCTACTCATGCTAGCGGGTTTCAACTATTTACTGTGGCCATGACTGGTCATGCAGAGGAAAGGGGTTCAGCTACCGCAGCAAAAAGCAGTTCAATCTTTGTTGTCCTAATGCAGTAAAGGAGAGCAGGAGCGAGAGAGTGGGATTGTATCGGAATGCTCAATGGGGGTTTGCTTGCCTGGAACTTCCGAAGATAGTAATACTCTTCATCGGTGTCATCGAACTCATCATCGGAACCACGTCTACTAAGAAGGAACACAATCAATGCGATGCAACAATATGATGCATGATCATGACATGGAAATATGATGTGGTTTGAGCTAATGCAACTAGCAACAATTTAAATGAAGTTGGTTTCAATCCAAGATTCAAATTCAAACTCCACATGTGGTAATTTAAATGCCATTTATTCAAATTGTCCTAAACAATGGTTTTAAGTTGTTCAAACATGCATGAAAATGCCATAAATAGATTCTTTGGATTTTTTTGATCATTTTTCATATAAAAATTATTTTCATTGGAGTTATAGATTATTTTCTATGATTTTTAGAAGTTTTAGCTATTTTCTGAAATAAATAAATCATTTATGATTTATTTAAAATACCAGAAAACAGATAATGCGTCAGCATGATGTCACTTTGATGTCAGCTGGTCAAAGGGTCAGTCCAGGTCAAACCTGACGGCTGGGACCCACATGTCAGTGGCACAGCCAGTTAACAGAGGCTGTTAGTGCTAATTACCTAATTAACTTGACTAACGCGGAGGTTGGGCCCACAAGTCAGTGAGCCAAGGGTGGATTAGCTTAGGCTAAACCTATTTTAATAAAACCTAAACTAGGTGATTAGCATGGGCTGGTCCCACACGTCAGTCACTTAGCTGAGCTGTTAGTGGTCAAAACGGGTCAAACCCGCCGGCGTTTAGCCGCCGGCGAGGCCTGAGACACTGGAGGTGATTCGAAAACCTCCACGGGGCTCGGATCGATGCCCTGAGGGCATCACTAGGACGCTAGCGATGCGCCGCGTCGGATGGTGATGGTCTCCGGGCCGGGGGTGGCCGGAAACGCCGACGGGGACAGTAGCAGCGGCGGCCGGAGCTCGGGCGGTTGCGGGGTTGGTGTTGTGGCGTGCAAAAGGACAAACCAAAACGGCTATGTTGCTCTACACCGTGCGGTGAACACGTCAGACGCACGCCTAGAACCAAAAGGTCACCCGAGCCACGCCGATGTTGAGCTCAGGCGGCGGCACGTTCCGGTCTTCGATGAAACAAAGGCTTGAGCTTGAATTAAGGCATGGGAGTAGGGGGAAACGACGTGGGGACTCACAGAGAACTCGGATGCAGGCTCGGCGGCTCGGGGGAGGCATGAATGACGATGAACAGCCGAAGGCGATCTCTGGTGGCCGACAGTGAAGATGACGGCGATGGCGACGTTGCCGTGCTTCCAGCTCTTGTGGATCGGCGGAGAGGACGAGGAGGTCAAGGAGGAGCTCGTAGACACATCGAGGCGACGAGGGGGAGGCGGTGGCTGCGGCTATGGCGAGCGGCGGTCTCAGGTGCGTTCGGTGACGAGAGGGAGAGAGAGCAGAGGAGGGGGAAGAGCTCGCGGGAGTGAGCGAGAGGGTCCACGGGGTGTGTGGCGTCTCCAGGCGCGGATCAGGACGACGGGAGGAAGCAGGAGGTGGCGGGGAGACGTTGCCTCGGCCGGCTATGATGCAGGCACGCAGCGGCTCCTACAGGCAGGAGGTTAGGGACGGTGGGAGCTGGGCTGGGCCAGAACAGGGGCTGGGCCGGCTCTGCTGCAGTTAAGAAGCCCAGGTGAGTCCTCTCTCTCTTCTTTTGTTTTCTATCTTCTTTTTTTTCTATTCTGTTATTTGTTCTGTTGATTTAGCAAAAATGCCAAACCACTCAATAAAAAGCTGAAAATATTCATGGGCACCTCAGATATTAATTCCAACAGCCCAAAAATACTTTCAAGATTATTTGGACATTTAAAAATATTTATAGCATTTAAATGTCCAAATGCAAATACTTATGATTTAATTCAAAGATCCAAATTGTCGTATAAAAGTGTACACCATTTTTGGCAGAGGTTCTAGAACAATTCAAAAATCATGAACATTTTCAAAGGCATTTTGGGTCAATGAAAATAATTTTAGGTTGAACCTAGTGGAGTTGTTTTGGTGCTAGGGTTTGAACAAACCCCATTTCAAGTTTCTGAGAAAAATAAACATGATGGCATGATGAGCAAGCAAAGACAACAAGGGATGATCTAGGGCTGTGACAACTCACCCCCACTAAACAAGAATCTCGTCCCGAGATTCAAGACGTAGGGTAAGAAGACAGAGGGGACATTAACTATCACAATCCTCATGATCCAACTGCCCTTCCTGAAGATGTTGATTCTTTGCATCATATTGATCTTGACATCCTTGCTTTCGAGGTCTTTGTCCAGCACGGTGGCGACGAAAGAAACTGTGTGGTAATTGATCTCCTAAAAGATCGAGCAACTCAAGATTAACTCATGGAGGGAGACGTTGAAACATCTCTTGAGCTGAGACACGGAACAGTCATCCAGAGAGATAGAATGAAACAAATGATGAAGGTTCACTTGGTAGGCAACCAATTCCACACCTAAGGAAGATTGTGAACGATGTCACCATACGGGGCACCTTAGAGAAGGTGACTCATAGGGGTATTCCTTTAAGTGGCAAAAAGAATTACTTTTGATACATAGATCAATGAAACTCTCTATACCAGTCTAAGGCAAAACACAATTGATCATTTGAAGTAGTTCGAAGAATGACATACTCGGACCAGAATGGATGGTCTGGACTACCTTGTTGAAGACAATGCAAAGAGTGATTTATTGCATATCATCGGAAATGGATGGGACCCATGGTAAGTCCACTTTAGATAATCCTGAGCAGTAATTACCGAGAATGCAACCCATGGTAGAGTGGCAAAAAGGTGGGTGCAAGCTGGGAACAAAATGCAAATGCTGGGAATGTTCCAATGATCATATCTGCCCGAGATTCAGATCTGGTTGGTAACGAGATATTTCAGACAGCATGTTTGGAAAAGAAAGGTAGCAACACAAATCTACGAGATGACATTGCGAGATTCTCGGGAAATGAACTATGACAAGCATGACCACACAGTAGACTTATAATAAAACACTACCGAGTTCAGGTTGGGGAACCATCATTGAGGATATTGAAGTCCTTACATAAGTCCGGATTAGCTCTTAAGAAGGAACTTCTTCTCCTTGAAAAAATCAATTAGTGGCTTGGTGTGCTAGGGATACATACGGAATGAAGATGATCAGTCTATCAAACCATAAAATACTTCGCACATGCATGACTGACTAGGGATGATTCCAAAGGAAGCAAAAGCAAGCTTTCTCGAATTCACGATGGCAACTTCCATCGGATGCACGTGAATTAGAGGAAGCCACTTCTTTCACCAAAACATATACCTCATGATCGGAACATAGAGGCATTGCTTACCAAGTTTCCAACACTAGCTTAATGTTCATCACAAATCATGGAGAAGATAAGGATGTTGCCAATGGGCTCAACAACAATTCATCTAGGTTTCCAAATAGGTGGAATTCCACAATTAAGTGAACACAGTGATAGCATTAGTCAGACCAAGGATATAATGGTGTATGCTCGAGGGATCAACCACGAGTAAGACAACATTACGAACATCGTTGGTTCTGATTTGACTTGACGATAGCCCACACTCAAATCAAAGTTTTGGACAAGACAATAGATCCAACAATTGATCACTAGGATCAATCGATGAAGATATCATCTTTCTTCAACACACACACGCACACAAGATATCCCTTGGAAGGAACTAAGTCAGGCAAGCTTTTATCTTCCAACTCTCCAAGTTGTTGTTTAGCTTATCCAACTAGTTCAGGGTAAGCAACACACATTCCTGGAGAAGGGGTGGTTTATAAGATAACCAACTTGACCACGAACTCAACATAGCGGTCAGAGAACAACCTGGTAATACTTCTGAGAAGATATTCGGAAAATCACGAACCACAGATATGTTATGAAGATCGAGAACAATCTTCCTTTCTGGGGCAAGACAATATGATCAAAAGAGAAAGGGATTTAAGCAATCCTAACTCATTGATCGAAGTGTGCACCAGAAAATGGACTAGGTAGCACGTTCAATCTTAGGATGACAATTCAGTAACCAGCATACTAAGAATGAAATTATCATCCATTAACTACCAAGCAACAGAGTTGCTAGGAGTATTGATTTCACACATCATGATTCACTTGTCAGTATCCCGGTTACAATAACATGGAGATCGAGGAATGAACGATGATGGCGAGAAGTATCACTGTATCAAAAGTTCATAGGAGGTGGTGCAATTCCCATGACATTCTTGACATAAGATGGTAATACTCCAAGGTAGAACAGATTAAAAGATGGATTAACATTCTTCATCTGCGGAGTACAACTTCTTTGACCCAATCCTGGATATGGATAAGGTACTGGAGTTTGTTTCTCCTAGTCATTCCAGAATAGAATGGCTTGACGGACCACAAGAGTAAAAGGCATCGATGAACACGAATGCACAACTACTCCTGACTATCAATTGATAGACTATGGTCGGAATAGACCAAAGAGGGACAACCCAAAAGCATTTATGAATTTCTGAGTTGTGGATGCATAGATTAGCATGTCGAACTTTCTACATATTTCTTCCGGATAACACATGCAGAAAGGTGGAATTGGCAGAGTCACAATGTAGAATGGAGAACTCATCAAGAGCACTCTGGTTGTGATATTTTGGTTCAGAAGAACTTCTGCCATGATGGTTCATGGTATTGGAAGAACGATAACCACGGACCTCGAGGACTATCACAAGTTTACTAATATTCTAAAGGAACGAGCAAACTCTATCAACAGTAGGTAAGTGGAGTGAATCTTGGATTCAAGAACCCAGGAATAGAATGCCTACGAACTACATGGCATCACGGGATGCTTTCGAGAATGACGTCCAGAATTCATCAGACTGGGTATATAAAAAATTGCTAGATTACTGGGTGATCTTCTAAGCCACCTAGGGTCATAATAATAACTCCAACATATATATCAAGGTAACAGAGTACCTCAGCACACTGGTTAGTGTGGTTAACCTGACCCAAAGGAGCATCAGAAACGCGAAGAATGGATTTGTAAATGCATCAGACTATTTAGAAACCTGGGATGACTCGGACAGCATAATAGCTGTAAATGCTCAAAAGATTTGAGAGATCCTGCAAAATGGTGGCATAACCACTCAACATCACAATAATAAGGTTCTGAGACCAACTGTTAACACAAGGAAGTACTAGAAACTGAAATGAGAGTTGAATCCACAATTAAAGTGATCCTGATAGATTGATGACAAGCCTAGTTCTTAATCCCCATAGAAAGAATAGGATGACTCAGATCAGAAGGGCATAGGGTAAAGGAGTAAAGGAGCCTTATGTTCCCTTCCACAATCAATTCCCTTAATATAACTAAAGAGTTTCTAGACACAACTTCGACCAGTTTGGCTTGGTAATTCTACAGGCAGTCAGGCTCTGATACCAAAGCTGTCGGGACCCCGATCCTAAGTCACACAGGTCTAGCATGTAACACATCATATCACTTTGCGGCCTCACGCATGGTATCCCCACGGGTGCCACCTTACCTGGCCCAGGACCGTTTGCGCATTTTGGCACACGTATATGATAGTGTCGCTAGCATCCATATGACAGAGAACCCGGGCCGACATGACTAGTTATAAACCAAAAGTGGCGCTAAATTACAGAGACAGGCATACATGACCAAGCAATGAACGTGTCGGTCATCAACGTATGAACCCAAGTCGTAGCAAGCTACAAGGACATAAAGGAACAACGCGTGACATTTCCCCTAAGGGATAGACACATGAACGAAGAAGGACGCATGCTGGCCAGCCTAAGTGTTCCGGAGCAGTAGCAAGCTACCAAGGCTTACTGGAAGCACTAGGAGACATTTCCCTGTAAGATAGGCTACCAAGGGTAAACAACTAGGTATCGGATTCCACACATAGCAATACACATTACACGTACGCATAACATGCAAGTATGTGCTGTACAACATGGGATTACAACATAACTCAACGACTCATATAGATAAGTCCCAGAAGAGCCATCATAGCATTTATTACAAACAGGAGTCACATGACCCAGCATATAGAGCATACAGGCAAAGGAAGCATAACATGTCTGAGTACAGACAACTAAAAATGAAAAAGGCTGAGAAGCCTGACTATCTACAAGACCCTCCCAAGGGTACAAGATCGTAGCTGAGGTAACAAGCTAAACGTCAAAGTCCGCGCGGAACCACTAGTGAGACTGAAGTCTCTTTGCAAAACATAAATTAAGCAAACGTGAGTACAATTGTACTCATCAAGACTTACATCAGAACTAGCTACATATGCATTAGTATCATCAAGGGGTGGTGAAGTTTGACTGCATCAAGCTAGCTTTGACTCGGTGGCTATCCTGAACTACGACAGCAAGTAACTCTTATGAGGTGGCGCACACGAGTCCACATATTCACCAATCAATACACCACTATGGATCCGCTTCTGTATCCCTACGAGAACGCAATTCATAGCACTCACACTTGTCTTGAGCATTTTAGAGTATCCACTTCAAGTTGTCTATGTACCACGTAAGCATCCAAGAATTCCATAACCACGGACCCGGCTATTCGAATAGATCATGTTAACCCTCTAGGGGTGTACTTCTTCACACACGCTCTCGCCACTTACCGCCATGTACATGTCGTGTATCTCGACAACCTTCAAGCGGAAGCCTGGAGAGGGTGTCGGCCACAACCTGACTAACCACACAAGTCTCTAGTCCAGGTTTATCGCCTATTCGGGTTCCATCCGTAAGGAGATCCGGCTGGGGTGTCGCTCACGGCCCCAAATGATGTGTACAGGGTTTCCAAGCCCACCAAACGGGCGGCGGTTGGTCCACCCGGCCATGGTGCCTAGTCTATCCCAAGCCCACCTATACCAGGTGCCACTTGGTAGACTACAAACACTACCTACAAACACCAGAAACTAGTTGCAACTCCTGGACAGAGATCGAGTTGATTAATAACTCCAGAGGGGCACTTAAGCATTCCAATGCGTGGTAGTAGCTAGTCATTGGACAACTTACACAGAACTCAGTTCTTAAGGACGGTTCCAGTGAGACAACCCACCATGTACTCCTACATGGCCTCTCACCACTACCTTTAGCAAAATGTGTTCACACACTTAGCTCTCAACAGTAGGACATGATAACCATATTCCAATTCATCCCCGATGAATTAGACCTGACACACCTCTAATCAATAGCAGGCATAACCAGAAAGCATGAATGAGTAGGCAGAACATGGCACAAACAACTCCTACTCATGCTAGTGGGTTTCAACTATTTACTATGGCAATGATAGGTCATGCAGAGGAAAGGGGTTCAGCTATCGCAGCAAAAAGCAGTTCAATCGTTGTTGTCCTAATGCAGTAAAGGAGAGCAGGAGCGAGAGAGTGGGATTGTATCAGAATGCTCAATGGGGGTTTGCTTGCTTGGAACTTCCGAAGATAGTAATACTCTTCATCCGTGTCATCGAACTCATCGTCGGAACCACGTCTACTGAGAGGGGACAAATACCGGCAACAGAGAAGGAACACAATCAATGCGATGCAACAATATGATACATGATCATGACATGGCAATATGCTGAGGTTTGAGCTAATGCAACTAGCAACAATTTAAATGAAGTTGGTTTGAATCCAAGATTAAAATTCAATCTCCACATGTGGTTATTTAAATGCCATATACTCAAATTATCTAAACAGTGGTTTTAAGTTATTCAAACATGCATGAAAATGCCATAAACAACTTCTTTGGATTTTTCTTATCATTTTTAATATATAAATTATTTTCATTGGATTTATAGATTGTTTTCTATGATTTTTAGAATGTTTAGCTATTTTCAGAAATAAATAAATCATTTCTGATTTATTTAAAATCCCAGAAAACAGATACTGCGTCAGCATGACGTCACTCTAATGTCAGCAGGTCAAAGGGTCAGTCCAGGTCAAACCTGACGGCTGGGACCCACATGTCAGTGGCACAACCAGTTAACAGAGGTTGTTAGTGCTAATTACCTAATTAACTTGACTAACCTAGAGGTTGGGCCCACAAGTCAGTGAGCCAAGGGTGGATTTGCTTAGGCTAAACCTATTTTAATTAAACCTAAACTAGGTGATTAGCATGGGCTGGTCCCACACGTCAGTGACTTAGCTGAGCTGTTAGTGGTCAAAACGGGCCAAACCCGCCGGCGAGGCCCGAGACACTGCAGGTGATCGGAAAACCTCCACGGGGCTCGTATCGATGCGCTGAGGGCATCTCTGGGACGCTGGCGATGCGCCGCGTCGGATGGCGATGGTCTCTGGGCCGGGGGTGGCCGGAAACGCCGACGGCGACATCAGCAACGGCGGCCGGAGATCGGGCGATTGCGGGGTTGGTGTTGTGGCGTGCAAAAGGCCAAACCAAAACGCCTGTGTTGCTCTACAGCGTGCGGCGAACACGTCAGACGCACGCCCGGAACCAAAAGGTTACCGAAGCCACGCCGACGTTGAGGTCAGGTGGCGGCGCATTTCGGTCTCCGATGAAACAAAGGCTTGAGGTGGAATTAAGGCATGGGAGTAGGGGGAAACGACGTGGGGGCTCATAGAGAACTCGGATGCAGGCTCGGCGGCTCGGGGGAGGCACAAACAGCGACGAACAGCCGAAGGCGATCTATGGTGGCCGACGGTGAAGATGACGGCGATGGCGACGTTGCGGTGCTTCCCAGCTCATGTGGATCGGCGGAGAGGACGAGGAGGTCAAGGCGGAGCTCGTAGACACATCGAGGGGACGAGGGGGAGGCGGCGGTTGCGGCTATGGCGAGCGGCGGTCTCATGTGCGTTCGGTGACGAGAGGGAGAGAGAGCAGAGGAGGGGAAAGAGCTCGAGGGAGTGAGCGAGAGGGTCCAGGGGGTGTGTGGTGTCTCCAGGCGCGGATCAGGACAAGAGAAGGAAGCAGGAGGTGGCGGGGAGACGTGGCAGCGGCCGGCTGTGATGCAGGCACGCAGCAGCTCCTACTGGCAGGAGGTTAGGGACTGTGGGAGCTGGGCTGGGCCAGAACAGGGGCTGGGTCGGCTCTCCTGCAGGTAAGAAGCCCAGGTGAGTCCTCCCTCTCTTCTTTTGTTTTCTATCTTTTTTTTTCTATTCTCTTATTTGTTCTTTTGATTTTGCAAAAAATGCCAAACAACTCAATAAAAGGCTGAAAATATTTATGGGCACCTCAAATATTAATTCCAACAGCTCAAAAATACTTTCAAGATTATTTGGACATTTAAAAATATTTATAGAATTTAAATGTCCAAATGCAAATACTTATGATTTAATTCAAAGATCCAAATTGTCCTATAAAAGTGTGCACCATTTTTGGCAGAGGTTCTAGACCCAATTCAAAAATCATGAACATTTTCAAAGGCATTTTGGGTCAATCAAAATAATTTTAGGTTGAACCTAGTGGAGTTGTTTTGGTGCTAGGGTTTGAACAAACCCCATTTCAAGTTTGTGAGAAAAATAAACATGATGACATGATGAGCAAGCAAAGATAACAAGGAATGATCTAGGGTTGTGACAATACTCTAAAGAACTTTCTATTTCATTTTTGTAGGATATAAAACATGTGTACGGATGCTAGCCCCTGATGCTTTGTTTGATTCTGAAAGAAATCAGACAGAGGATCCGTATAGTATCCGGGAATATAACGTATTGTGCCATTTATTTGAACATGCTTCCCTATTGGCGGCATCCGCCCAGGCCACAGAGGTTTCCGAGCTCAATCGGAAGCTTCAAGAAGCTGACGAGGAACTCGGCCGCATTAACAAGCGGTTCAATGAAACGCAAGGTATGCATACTTAGAGAATTTTCATGTCAAAATACGATATGTTTATTGAGAGGTTTAACTCATTGTGTGGTGTGATGATGGTCACAGCTGGCGCAGTCGAGGTCAAGACCAACAATGGCGACTTTGCTCAGGCCAAGAAGGAGGCTGAGGTGAACAAGGCAGCCGCTGACAAAGCGGCTGCTGAGCTGGAGGCCGAACATGCCTCCCGTCGTCAACATGAGGCTCGGGTGGCCGAAGTCGAACAAGAGATGCAAGACGCCATCCTCAAATGCGAGGCGTTGGAGCAGAAGACTATGGACCTTGCCAAGGAGGCACAAAGCGAGTCCTGGAGTGCTCCCGAGGAGATCCATCAGGCACAGTAGATAGCGGCTGGTAAGGCCATTCTTTTGCAGACTATCTTTGGAGGTCAGAAGTATGCGTCCCTTACTCGAGCGTGGAGTTCTCCAGGCGCGTTCGCAGATCTCCCAAAGAGTCTCGCCGACGCCGCCCAATTCTTTAGAGACCAGGAGGGGAATACGATGGAGAAGCTGTCCAGCTCGCAATTTCTTGCACCAGAACATCCAACACCTCTGAACGACCGGCTAAGCAGCTGGTTAAGCTGCACAGGATGGCGGGTTCGGCCATGAAGGATTTAATAGTCCACCTTTGGCCAGCCGAGCTGGTCCCTAGCAGCTATTTCAGATTGGTGAGCGGCTCGTGGATGTGAGGCCACGGGTCGATGCTGTGAAGCGCTCGGCCTGTATAGAGGGTGCCCGGATGTCCTTTGCCCGCGTCAAGATGCACTGGGCGAAGATAAAGGCCACCGAAGTGGCGACAGCCGGTCCGCCCGAAGGCAAGGTTCATCGGAAGTCGGGGAGGTACTTCAGTGACGTCATCGAAGGAGCCCGCATTGTAGAGGGCCAGTGCTCGAAGGACGTGGTTTTTAATTAAGTTTGTTCGGGTTGTAAATACTATGCTTATGAACCTAAGTGTATGAATATATTTTTGCGCCTTTTATTGAAGCTACTTTTTTTCCTGTGCAGCCCTTTAATTTTATATCTCTGAAAGTTTCCAGTCGTCGGCTTCAGGCCCCACGTAGATAGGAACATTTGGGACATGTCACCTAACTTCCATTATGGTCAACAAGTTCCAAATATTTTGCAACATCCTCATCACGAGCATGCTCATTGTCTAATTCCAAATTCATCAACCAAATCAACAATCTTTCTATCCATTTCGTCTCTTTGGTTAAATTTCTAAACTAGTTCATGTAACACGTCCTACTGCATGTGAGCCTCCAAATCTAGCTTCTTTTTATCAGCTTCCAAATCTTGTAATTTCTTTTCCTACATAGCTCTCACTACATAATCAATAGCACTCTCTTCCTCTATAAACTACACTATCTTGATCACAATCTTCTCATTAGCTTCTAGTTTATTCCTATCACCAGTTAAATCAACATGTTCGGAAGCCCTTCCGACATTAGTATTGTTTCTCGGCTCCTCGGTTCTCCTCCTATTCACCTCAAATTGAGACAAAGATAAACTACCCAAAGTAATAATCTCACATCATTCACCTTATGTTTCTTCCTAAGATCACCTTATGCTCAACATCATCTTGCACTCCATTTTCTACAACAGCTCTTTTATATTCATTATATCGACCTTGTTCCACAACAGTCTCCAGTTCAGCGGTAACCCTATAGCTTATAAGATTTTTGAAGTCACAATCTTACCCATGTTTATATTATTTTTCTTTGAAGCAGTCAAAGGACGTTGAGAAGGTTGGACTATTATAGGTCTAGGTTCTCTTGGCAACATGACCAATATAATAGTAAAGTATCAACTAGCTAAGTGGGACATTTTGTGCATGCAAAGGATCAAGGGGGTTTGGCGATTGAGAACCTCAAAACTAAGAACAAGTTCTTTCTCAAAAAATTGGTTGTACATGTTCTTACGAAAGAAGGTGTTTGGCAAGAGTTACTTCAAAACAAGTAACTTCATTCCAAAACATCATCTCAAGTATTGGCGAGGCCATTTGACTTACCATTTTGGAAGGGTTTGATGAATGTCAGGTCATTGTTCTTCTTTCTAACATGGCTTTTTTGACTCCCAGATGCATATACACTACATTGAATAATGAAATAAGAAAACATAGGAAAAATAAAAAAAATGATTGTTGATTTCGTGAATAAAAACGTTTGTTTTGCCCTCTACAAAAACAATTCGATGCTCCAAAAAGAATGTTTTTAAAAGCAACTTGGAGCACTCATTATTTTCCTACACTGACACCAACGTTATTTAATCATGAAAACATGCACGTAGATACAAAAATCAATACAATACATTTAGAAATAGTTTATTTTGTTCACAGATTCATGGTTCCTTTAAGGTCGGCAATTATCGGTGTGAAAACCGGCACACCTCGTGGTAGGGGGTCCCTAGCTGTGGATCACAGACATATGGTAACAAGAACAAGGAGACGAGGTTTACCTAGGTTCGGGCCCTCTTGATGGAGGTAAAATCCCACGTCCTGCTCTTATTTATATTGATGAAAATGTACCAAGTAAAGAGTTGATATACCTCGAGATCATGAGATGTGTCTAACTCTAGGGCTAGGTGAATGATATTACGTTGGTATCTCCTCTACGGGCTAAACTCTACGGCTTATATACATGCCAGGTAGGGTATCTAAGGTTACAAGGTCGACATCTAGGCACAAGGCAGCAGGAGTAATCTTGGAGTATACGACAAATCTCGATGGATGTGGTCCTGATCACACCTCCTTCATACAGCATCTGGAGTCCTCCATGAGAACGAACGAGGGCCTATCGGCCCAATCTGAGGAGCATGGCCGACTAGATTAGCATCCCCTAATCCAGTACACCTTCAGTAGCCCACGAACTAATCTAACGAGCATGGGCTGACTAGGTTAGCATCCCCTAATCCAGGACAACGTTAGTAGTCCCAAAACTAGTCTTTTATGCTGAGGATGACACTCTTGACGAAGACAACCTCAGATCTGAAGTCCTTGGTTTGACAAACGAATTCTCTTTCCAATCCTCAGTCCATTCTTTTAAAGGAGCGGTGCCGAACAATGCTCAGCTGAGCTTGTACCCTGCCTAAAGAGATTGGGTAACTTAGCCTCGAAGGCCGACCACCTAGGTATGAATATTCCACCTAGTCCAACAATTTATCAAAGCGGCTCACACTATGACAGGCCGGGCAATTGCTGCTTCCGCCTAAATCGTGGCTCGAGCTGACCTTTTTCCTAGTACATCCCATCGTGGTTCAGATCATGCCCCCTTTCTCAGGGACATCATCATGATTTTGTTTCCCCCCATATACTTAATGGCATCTTTCTTGGGAGTGGCATTTTTATCAGCCTAGTAAAGAGGACTCTTGGCCTTTCGACAACCTAGAAGAGCAAAAAGAAGACAACTCAGGTAACCACGCTCTCATTTCCCCCGACTACTATTTCGTCTAGCTCTAGCGCCCTGATCCAGTCTCACATTCCTTTCCTTAGCAAGTCCAAACCCTTCCACCAGCCATTGCTGATACCCTGAAAGGGTGAAAGCACAATTGCTCCCTAAGTGATTTTGGTAATTAATTTCAACATATCTCTTGTTGGACTAATAGTTTTATCTAGAATATTTTAGGAAAGTTCAACAGTGGCATGGCAAGGACAAGAGGATGTGGAACCCCTTCTAAATGATAAGGCCAAAGATTGGCAAAAGATCAAGACTCTTCATTTGTATTTTAGTGATCCAAGATCACATTAAGTCCATAGGAAAGCCAATACTATTAAAAGGGGATGAGGTGTTGTTTAATGATCTGGTTGCTCAAGTGCTTAGTGATATTGCTCCAAAACCTTTAGCCACTTTCTCCATCCAAATATGTCCAACCCCGAATGTCCTAACTCGGTCCCACCTATATATCCTACCCGACGCCACATTGTTCATTTGACATAGTCACTTCCTAAACCCTAACAAATCGGTGTGACCGATACAGGTTTTGGTCCCACCGTGATGGCCTTGCCAGCGCTCTATGACTTGTTGAAATTGTTTTTGCCTCACCGAGTTTTTGCAATCGGTCTCACCGAGTTCACCTGATAGATTCTTTGTTGCTTATTGATATGTCTCCAACGTATCTATAATTTTTGAGTGTTCCATGCTATTATTTATGAAGTCTTGGTTGTTTAATGGGCTTTATCATTCACATTTATATCATTTTTGGGACTAACCTACTAACCCAAAGGCCCAGTCTAGTTTGCCGTTTTTTTGCTTGTTTCAGGGTTTTGCAGAAAAAGAATATCAAACGAAGTCCAAACGGAATGAAACCTTCGCGAGAGATATTTCTAGAGAAAATCACGCAAGCAGAGCTTGAGGACCAAGTCAGGGGATAGAGGGCTGGACCACGAGGGTGGGGGGAGCGCCCCCTTCCCTGGGCGCGCCCCCTGCCTCAAGGCCCCCTTGAGCGTCCCCCAGTGCCCTACTTCTTCCTTATAAGTCCACGTACCCCAGAAACTCCGTGAACAGAGAGAAAACCCTAATTCCATCGCCGTAGCTTCTGTTCCCGTGGAGATCCCATCTTGGAGCCTGTTCCGAAGCTCCACCGAAGGGGGATCCATCATGGAGGCCTTCATCATCATCATCATCATCGCCCTCACCATAAGTTGTGAGTGGTTTTCCTCATACCTTCGGGTCCATAGCAAGTATCTAGATGGCTTCTTCTCTCTCTTTGGATCTGAATACAAAGTTCTCCTCGGTCTTCGAGGAGATCTATTCGATGTAATCTCTTTTTGCGGTGTGTTTGTCGAGATCCGATGAATTGTGAGTTTATGATCAAGGTTATCTATGAAAGATATTTGGTTCTTCTCTGAACTTTTTATGTGTGTTCATAATATCCTTGCAAGTCTCTTCGAATTATTGGTTTGGTTTGGCCTACTAGATCTATAGTTCTTGCAATGGGAGAAGTGCTTGGCTTTGGGTTCAATCTTACGGTGTCCTTTCCCAGTGACAGTAGGGGCAGCAAGGCATGTATTGTATTGTTGCCATCGAGGATAAAAAGATGGGGTTTATATCATATTGCTTGAGTTTATCCCTCTACATCATGTCATCTTGCTTAAGGCGTTACTCTATTCTTATGAACTCAATACATTAGATGCATGCTGGATAGCTGTCGATGTGTGGAGTAATAGTAGTAGATGCAGAATCGTTTCGGTCTACTTGTCTCGGACGTGATGCCTATGTACAATGATCATGCCTAGATAGTCTCATAATTATTCGCTTTCTATCAATTGCTCGACAGTAATTTGTTTACCTGCTGTAGAATATCGCTATCATGAGAGAAGCCACTAGAGATAACTATGGCCCCTGGGTCTATTCTCAACATATCAATCTACATCTACTTTACTTTTACCGCTTTTATTTTCTGATTTATTAAACTAAAAATACCAAAAATATAAACTATCATCTCTATAACATCTCACTTTCGTAAGTGACCGTAAAGGGATTGACATCCCCTTATCGTGTTGGCTGCGAAGTTCTTTTTTGTTTGTGCAGGTGCGAGGGACTCGCGCGTGGTCTCCTACTGGATCAATACCTTGGTTCTCAAAAACTAAGGGAAATACTTACGCTACTGTGCTGCATCTCCCTTTCCTCTTCGAGGGAATACAATGCAAGTTCAAGAGGTAGCAAGAAGAATTTCTGGCGCCGTTGCTGGGGAGGCTAAGGTTGAGTCCATGGATTATACACACTCTCACCCTTCCACCATTGCTAGCCTCTCTTGTACCGCGCAACTTTCGCCGGTGCCATAAACCCACTGTATAACCTTCCTCAAAACAGCCACCATATTGTTCCTCAAAACAGCCACCATACCTACCTATCATGGCATTTCCTGGCCATTCCGAGATATATTGCCATGCAACTTTCCACCGTTCCATTTATATGACACGCATCATACTGTCATATTGCCATGGATAATCATGTAGTGGACATCGTATATGTGGCAAAGCCACCATGCATAATTCTTTCTTATATGTCACTCTTGATTCATTGCATATCCCGGTACATCGCCGGAGGCATTCATGTAGAGTCATACTTGTTGTAGTATCGAGTTGTAATAAAAAGTGTGATGATCATCATTATTAGAGCATTGTCCCATGTGAGGAAAGGCCAATAAAAAAAGGAGATGGCTCGAAAAAAATAGAGAGGGGCTAATAAAAAAAGAGAAAGCCCCTCCCAAAAAAATGAGAGAAAAGAGAGAAGGGACAATTGCTACTATCTTTTTCAACACTTATGCTTCAAAGTAGCACCATGTTCTTCATTGTAGAGAGTCTCATGCTTAGTCACTTTCATATACTATTGGGAATTTTCATTATAGAACTTGGCTTGTATATTCCAATGATGGGCTTCCTCAAATGCCCTAGGTCTTCGTGAGCAAGCAAGTTGGATGCACACCCACTAGTTTCTTTTGTTGAGCTTTCATTCATATTTGGCTCCAGTGCATCCGTTTTATGTCAATCCCTACTCACTCACATTGATATCTATTGATGGGCATCTCCATAGCCCGTTGATACGCCTAGTCGATGTGAGACTATCTCCCTCTTTTTTGTCTTCTCCACAACTACCTCTATTCCACCCATAGTGTTATATCCATGGCTCAGGCTCATGTATTGCGTGAAAGTTGAAAGGTTTGGAAAGATAGAGTATGAAAACAAATGCTTGGCTGAAATCTAGGTTGTGCATAATTTGAATATTTTGTGTGATGAAGAGGGAGCATAGCCAGACTATATGATTTTGTAGGGATAACTTTATTTAGCCATAGTATTTTGAGAAGACAGGATTGCTATGTTAGTATTGCTTGAAGTATTATTATTTCTTATGTCAATATAGACTTTTATCTTGAATCTTTTAGATCTAAACATTCATGCCATAATTAAGAGAATTACATTGAAAAACTATATTGGTTAGCATTCCACATCCAAAATTCTTTCTTTATCATTTACCTACTCGAGGACGAGCAGGAATTAAGCTTGGGGATGCTTGATATGTCTCCAACGTATCTATAATTTTTTATTGTTCCATTCTATTATTTATGAAGTCTTGGATGTTTAATGAGCTTTATCATTCACTTTTATATCATTTTTGGTACTAACCTGCTAACCCAAAGGCCCAGTCCAGATTGATGTTTTTTTGCCTGTTTCAGGGTTTTGAAGAAAAAGAATATCAAACGGAGTCCAAACGGAATGAAACCTTCGCGAGAGATATTTTTGGAGAAAATCACGCATGCGGAGCTTAAGGACCAAGTCAGGGGACAGAGAGCAGGCCCTAGAGGGTGGGGGCGCGCCCCCCATCCCAGGGCGCGCCCCCTGCCTCGAGGCCCCCTCGAGCATCCCTCGGTGCCCTACTTCTTCCTATATAAGTCCATGTACCCCAGAAACTCCGTGAACAGAGAGAAAACCCTATTTCCACCGCCGTAGCTTCTGTTCCCGTGGAGATCCCATCTTGGAGCCTATTCCAGAGCTCCACTGGAGGGGGATCCATCACGGAGGCCTTCATCATCATCATCATCGCCCTCACCATGAGTTGTGAGTAGTTTACCTCAGACCTTCAGGTCCATAGCTAGTATCTAGATGGCTTTTTCTCTCTCTATGGATCTCAATACAAAGTTCTCCTCGGTCTTCGAGGAGATCTATTCGATGTAATCTCTTTTTGCGGTGTGTTTGTCGAGATCCGATGAATTGTGAGTTTATGATCAAGGTTATCTATGAAAGATTTTTGGTTCTTCTCTGAACTTTTTGTGTGTGCTCATAATATCCTTGCAAGTCTCTTCGAATGATTGGTTTGGTTTGGCCTACTAGATCTATTGTTCTTGCAATGGGAGAAGTGCTTGGCTTTGGGTTCAATTTTGCGGTGTCCTTTCCCAGTGACAGTAGGGGCAGCAAGGCACGAATTTTATTGTTGCCATCGAAGATAAAAATATGGGGTTTATATAATATTGCTTGAGTTTATCCCTCTACATCATGTCATCTTGCTTAAGGCGTTACTTTGTTCTTATGAACTCAATACACTAGATGCATGCTGGATTGCTGTCGATGTGTGGAGTAATAGTAGTAGATGCAGAATCGTTTCGGTCTACTTGTCTCGGACGTGATGCCTATATACAACGATCATGCCCAGATAGTCTCATAATTATTCGCTTTTCTATCAATTGCTCAAAAGTAATTTGTTTACCCGCCATAGAATATCGCTATCATGAGAGAAGCCACTAGAGATAACTATGGCCCCCGGGTCTATTCTCAACATATCAATCTACATCTACTTTACTTTTACCGCTTTTATTTGCTGTTTTATTAAACTAAAAATACCAAAAATATAAACTATCATCTCTATCAGATCTCACTTTCGTAAGTGACCGTAAAGGGATTGACAACCCCTTATCCCGTTGGCTGCGAAGTTCTTTTTTGTTTGTGCAGGTGCGAGGGGCTCGCGCGTGGTCTCCTACTGGATCAATACCTTGTTTCTCAAAAACTGAGGGAAATACTTACGCTACTGTGCTGCATCTCCCTTTCCTCTTTGAGGGAATACAACGCAAGCTCAAGAGGTAGCACTTATTGCTTCACTTTGGTCTGACCGAGTTGATGCAATCGGCGGCACCGAGATGAAGTTTACCCTATGCCCTAGCACATCGGTCCCACCGAGTTGTTCTAGTCGGTCCCACCGAGATTCCTAATTTTCATATATTTGAACAGATCGGTGCTACCGAGTTAAAATATTCCGTTCCACCGAGATTAGTCACATGTGTGTAATGGTTGGATTTTGTGTGGAGGCTATATATACCCCTCCACCCCTTCTTCCTCATAGAGGAGAGCCACCAGAACATGCCTACACTTCCACCAATCATTTTCTGAGAGAGAACTACCTACTCATGTGTTGACATTGAGAGATTCCATTCCTACCATTTCAACCTTGATTTGTAGCCTTCCCCAAGTTGCTTTCCACTCCAATTATTCTTCCACCATATACAAATCTACGAGAAATAGTTGAGTGTTGGGGATACTATCATTTGAAGCACAAGAGCAAGGAGTTCTTCATCAACACACCGTCTATTACCTTTTGGAGACTAGTTTCTCCTAGATTCCTTAGGTATCGCTTGGGAGCCTCCGTCGTGATGTGGAGTTGAACCAATAAGTTTGTAAGTGCAAGGAGATCGCCTACTTCGTGAATATATACCCGAGTGAGGCACGTCCTTCATGGGAAATGGCCATGGTGGGATAGACAAGGTTGATTCTTCATGGACCCTTCGTGTGTGGAGCCCTCCGTGGACTCGCGCAGTCGTTACTCTTCGTGGGTTGAAGTCTCCATCAATGTGGATGTAAGATAGCACCACCTACCGGAACCACGCCACAAGCTCTGTATCTCCATTGCATTGTCTTCTCCAAACCCATCCCTTTACCTTCATATGCAATATTTTACTTTCCACTGCAATACTCTTAGAATTGCATGTGTAGTTTGATTTCTTGACTTGTGCTAATTGCTAAAATCTGCCCACGACTAAAATTGGGAATATGATAGATTTTTATTTGGTCAAGTAGTCTAATCACCCCCCTCTAAACATACTTATCGATCCTTTCAATTGGTATCAGAGCTTTGGTCTCCATTAATATTATTTAATCACGTTTGGAGGAAGATGGATAAGTCTACTTTGGGGAGTCTTAGTTGTAGAGTGCCATTCTCAATGGAGAATACTATAACATTTGGAGAGATGAAACACTTGATATCTTTGATTGATTTAACTTGAGAAAGTATGTTCATACTGCTTATGTGCCTCCTATTGATCCCTTGCATCCTACTCATGTAGAGGAAATTGACATGCTTCATAATCTTAGAACCATCAATCTTATCATTAAAGGATTACCAAACATTGTGCTTAGACAACTGCTAAACTTTGAATGTGCTTACACTTTATGGAAAAATCTTGAGATGCACTATCCTAATTATTCTGTAAAAAATCTTGATGTGATTCTTCATAAGACCATTTCTTTTCATAAGATGGACCCTCGTGATCCCAAGTTTGATGAATGTCTATTTGATCTCCGTGATCTTATGAGTGCTAACGGTAATGTTGGAACCATTAGTAGCATTATTGCGGAAACTATTAGAATTCATAAACTTGAACATTGTCATGATCAAAATTCTAATGAATCACTTGACCTAGGTGATGATCATATGCATGATGATGATGTTGAGCATGGATATTATGATGAAGATGAATAAAGTGACATTCAATTTGGGAAGACTATGAGGAATGTTAGTCTCATGGCAAATCTTCGCAATTACACATCCTGAAGAAAGGAATGGGTTCTTGATAGTGGGTGTACCGATCCCATGACCGAAGATAAAGACATGATTCGAGAGTTTGCCAAAAATGATGGTCCACGCAAGCTTGTAACTTTTTGAGATAACTCCAAGGGTAAGGTACATGGCCTTCGTACGGTGGCCATATCAAATTATAGCTCTATTCAAAATGTTATGCTTGTTGAATCTCTTGGTTACAATCTTCTTTCTGTATCTGTACTAGCCGACTTCGGCCTTAATGTTCTATTTACCGAAGTAGGTTTCCTAGTGTTTCATGGAGATAATCATAATATGGTATTTACCGGAATCCGTAGAGGTGATCTATACATTGTCGATTTCACTAAGAAAGCCCAACCTCGGATGTGTTTGATTGCTTAATCTTCTAAGGGTCATTATGGAATAGAAGGTTAGGCCATGTTCGTAT
Source organism: Secale cereale (assembly GCA_902687465.1). Lineage (NCBI taxonomy): Eukaryota > Viridiplantae > Streptophyta > Magnoliopsida > Poales > Poaceae > Secale > Secale cereale. The sequence goes on from LR738711.1 coordinate 291,648,382, forward strand.
GAGAAATCTTGATAAACTTATTAAAGGTGATCATATCCTTGGTTTTAACAATGTTATATTTGTCAAGGATAGACTTTGTAGTGCTTGCCAAGCAGGAAAACAAGTTGGAGGAAGTCATGTCGTGAAGAACATCATGACCACAAGAAGACCACTTGAGCTGCTTCACATGGACCTATTCGGTCCCAATGCTTATAAGATCCTTGGTGGTAACTCTTTTGGTTTGGTCATTGTTGAAGATTTTTCCAGATTTACCTGGGTGTTTTTTCTTGATGATAAATCGCAGGTCCAAAAGAGGTTCAAGAACTTCGCTAGGAAGACCCAAAACTAATTTGAATTGAAGATCAATAAGTTTTGAAGCGATAATGTAACAGATTCAAGAACGCCAATGTGGACACCTTTCTTGCGAAGAAGGGATTTCACATGAATTCTCGACTACATACACACCTCAACAAAATGGAGTTGTTGAGAGGAAGAACCAGATATTTTTCGAGATGGGGAAAACGATTCTTGATGAATACAAGATGCGAAGACATTTTTGGGCGGAAGCGGTTGAGACAGCTTGTCATGCTACAAATCGACTATACCTTCACAAGCTTCTTGGGAAAACGGCATACGAGCAGCTCACCGGTAAAAAAACCCAAGTTGGATACTTTTGAGTATTTGGCTCAAAGTGCTACATTCTTGATAAGTATCATCGTTTGAACTTTGCTCCTAAATCCCATGAAGCTTTTCTACTCGATTGTAGCTCAAACTCTCACACTTACCGTGTCTACAACAATTTCACCCGAAAGGTTGAAGAGATAGTAGAGATGAAGTTTGATGAATTTAAGGGCTCGCAAGTAGAGAAACTGCCAATTGATGAAGCAGACAAGGACCTTTCGAAAGCAATTCAAGATTTATCTATTGGTAAGATCCGTCCAATAGAGGTGAAGGAGAGTAATTCATCCATTCAAGTGGAAGCCCCAACCTCACATCAAGGTGAACCACAAGGTGACATGGAGGCATCCACAAGTGGGACACGTCAAGACAAAGGGAATGAGGAAGTACACCAAGATGATTCACCTCAAACCCCTTCTCCACCTCCACAAGCGAGAAAAAATGCAAACAATAATGAAGAAGATGATGAGGATGTGGATGTTCCACCACAACCCAAGCAAAATCTCTCACGACTTAGAGCAAGAGTCTCAAGAGATCACCCCATCGAGAAAATATTTGATAACATCCAAACAGGGACAATCACTCGCTCTAAAAATCATTTGGCTAACCTTTTGTGAACATTACTCATTCATTTCTAGTATTGAACCTATGAAAGTGGAACAAGCCCTTGAACATCTGGATTGGATAAACGCTATGCATGAAGAGCTACACAACTTCGAGAGGAATCAAGTGTGGAGATTTGTTGAAAAGTCCAACGATGATCATAACGTCATTGGAACCAAATGGATGTTTCAGAATAAGCAAGATGAAGATGGACAAGTTGCATGCAACAAGGCCCGTCTCGTCTCACAAGGCTACACTCAAGTCGAACGTATGGACTATGGTGAGACATATGCCCCCGTTGCTAGACTTGAGTCCATCCGCATTTTACTTGCTTATTCCAATCACCATGATATCACTCTATACCAAATGGACATTAAAAGTTCTTTTTAAATGGTGAAATTGAAGGGGAGGTTTATGTTAAACTACCTCCCGGCTTTGTTAATCCAAAGAAACCTAATCATGTTTACAAACTTCACAAAGCTCTTTATGGTCTTAAACAAGCTCCTAGAGCTTGGTATAAATGCTGGACTGAATTTCTTATTGAAAAGGGCTTTGAAATTGGGAATTGATTCTACTCTTTTTACTAAAAGGGTTAATGGAAAAAAATGTGTGCCAAATTTATATGGATGATATCATATTTGGTTCTACTAACCCTCATTTTAGTGAAAAGTTTGGAAGACTAATGTCGGAGAAGTTTGAGATGTCTATGGTGAGTGAACTGAATTTTTTCCTTGGTTTGCGAATAAAGCAAACAAAGGAATGTTCCTTTGTCTCACAAACAAAGTATACTAAAGACCTTTTCAAGAAGTTCAACATGCGTGAAATGAAAGGTATGAAAAATCCCGTGCCTACTAGTGGACATCTTGACTTAACGAAGCACGGCAATCCATTTGACCAAAAGGTTTACAGATCTATGATTGGTTCATTACTATATCTTTGTGCCTCCTTTCCTGATATCATGCTAAGTGTGTGCATGTGTGCACGATATCAAGCTGCTCCAAAATAATGTCATCCTAAGGCCGTGAAAAGGATAGTGAGATATTTGATTCATACACCAAATTTTGGCATTTGGTACCCTAAGAGGTCTTCTTTTGATCTTGTTGGCTATTCCGACTAGTACTATGCCGGTAACAACATTGATAGGAAGTCCACTTCAGGTACATGTCAATTTCTTGGTAGATCCCTTGTCTCTTGGTCCTCCAAGAAACAAAACTCGATATCCTTATCCACCACTGAAGCGGAATACATTGTCGCCGGATCATGTTGTGTTCAATTAATATGGATGACCCAAACTCTTAAAGATTATGGGATATATGTGAAACATGTTCCATTCCTTTGTGACAACAAGAGTGATATTATGATTTCTCACAATCTCGTGCAACATTCTCGAACTAAGCATATTGAAATTCATCATCATTTCATTCGTGATCATGTTGCTAAAGGATACATCAATCTTAACCATGTGCGTACCGAAAAGCAATTGGAGGATATATTCACTAAACCACTTGCTGAAAAGATATTTTGTTGCTTGAGAGTTGAATTGAACATCATTGATGCCTCAAATTTGGAGTAGTGATTCCTTAGATACATGCAAGGCACGAGTCTATGTGACTAATCCTTGATATTTCTCTTATAATGATGATCATATGTCTTGGATATATTTGCGCCCTTGTATGTTATCTAACCCTTGTAGGTACTTGGATGAGCCTCAATCTATGAGATTGCAAATCACTCACATCTTGAGCAATTTCTACATCACCAAGTATATATGCTTGGGTTGCTGATATAAAGGAACAAGACTACACTCAACATATCCTTTGACAATATTTAGATGATGAATTTCACTCTTGTCAATTTGGATTCATAAGAATTATTCCTTGCTAGACTAACCCATGTAGGAAGATGAACTTCACATTCATGAGAATGCTCCCAATTTTTGTTGAACTACTTCAATGTTGAGCATTCACAACAAGTTCGACTACATGATCAAGTTCAACAACAAACCCAAGGTATGTATTTTCCATCTTAGAGAATCTTTACTCCAAGTCTTGAGTTAAAGCTACTCAACAAGATGTGAATACATCAAGACGCTTAAATGAAAAAAGGTAACCCCATATTTAGCTTAACGATGACTCGATGAGTAAGACCTATGATCAAGTGATCTCACTTGACTCCTACGTCAGTATACTCTAACATAGGTGATCTTGTCGCCGACTCCCTCCTCTAGATGAAGTTCTTTAGTGATTTCTTTCTTGGTTGCATTTCTTCTTTTATTAGAGTTCTTCTCTTTTTTTATCAAAAAGACTTCATCTAGATTCTTTTTACTTTTTCTATGATCATTTCATTTATGTCAAATTCATTGCAAATTCTTATGAAAATTCATTGAAAATCCTTTCGGAATCTCATTTGCAAAGTGAGCTGAGTTGACAAAACTTTTCCTCTATATTGGTCTCGATTCCACCAATTTAAGCCTACCAGGCAGTCCGAAATACAAGTTCTACATGTATGTAGTTCATCGATTCTACCAAAATGGATTGACTAGGTCTCACTGATGAGCACCTTCAGTGGCTCTGTTATCACGGAATCACCGATTGAAATGGATCGGTGCTACCGATTTCACTGCTGAGAAAACTTTTTTGCCATCTTGTATTGCATATTTATTTCAGCACCACTCAATGATTCTTTTCCTATGCTAGCATCCTAAGCTGCAATCTACCTTGATTGTGCATCTCGAAGACTACACTCACTTGACTCATATTCATGAAGAACCCTTCTTGGAAATTGATGTCAAAGGGGGAGAGAAAATCTCTGAAAGAGAGAGAGCACATCAAAGCTAATTTTTACAAAGCTACTCTAGATGCACTTTCATAAGAGGAGAGGATGTGCATGTCTTTTAGAGGGGAAAGACATATCATCTTTCATTTAGTTATTTTCTATTAGCTTGAGCTTTCTCTGATTGTTTCTCACCCTACCTACTCCCATATCCAATGCTAGATTCAGGGGGGAGGAAGTTCATGCTTAGGGGAGGAATGATACGTCTCCAACGTATCTATAATTTATGAAGTATGCATGCTGTTATATTATCATTCTTGGATGTCTTATAATCATTTTAGAGCAACTTTATATCATTTTTGGGACTAACATATTGAACCAGTGCCCAGTGCCCAGTGCCCAGTGCTAGTTGCTATTTTTGCTTGTTTTTTACGTCGCGGGAAATCAATATCAAACGGAGTCCAAACACCAAGAAATTTTTTGTGGATTTTTTATGGACCAGAAGACACCCAGTGGGCCAGAAAGGCACCTGGGGGTGCCCCTAGGGGGCACAATCCACCAGGGCGGGTTGTGCCCACCTTGGTGGCCTCCTGCACCGCCTCTTCGCTCTATAAATGACCAAATATTCCAAAAACCCTTGGAAAGTCGACGAAATTTTGTTTCAGCTGCCGCAGGCTTATGTATCCATGAGATCCAATCTAGAGCCATTTCTGGCACTCCGCCGGAGGGGGAAATCATAATCGGTGGCCATATTCATCGTCCCGGTGGCCACCATGATGAGGAGGGAGTAGTCCACCCTTGGAGCCGAGGGTTTGTACCAGTAGATATGTGTTTAATCTCTCTCTCTCTCTCTCATGTTCTTGAGATGCACAATCTTGATGTATCGCGGGCTTTGTTAATATAGTCGGATCATATGGTCTTTTCCCCTATCTATCTTGTTGTGATCAATTGAGTTTTCCCTTTGAGATTTCTTTGGATTGAATACTTTTATGAATTTGATAATACTTGGGCATGTCTTGCTATGAATTCCCGCAGCGACAATGGGGTATCATATTGATTCACTTGATATGTGTTTTGGCACTCAACTTGCGGATTCCCGTGGTGACATTGGGGTAATCTATGCATGGAGGTTGATGCACGTTCTTGTCTTTGTTTCTCCGATAGAAATCTTGGGGCACTCTTTGAGGTTCTTTGTGTTGGATTGAGTATTATGAATCTGAATTTGTTTTGGTGTTATTTTAGTACGAACATTTGATAGATCGATTGAAAAGAATACCTTGTGTTATTTTAGTACAAACTCTTGGATAAATCGATCGGAAAGAATAGCTACAAAAACTTCCTTCTTATGTTCTCCGCTAGATAGAAACTTTGAAGTGATTCTTCATCGCACTTTGAGGGATGTGTCCGCACATGAACACGTCACCGTGTACCCTCGAGGCCGGGGGTGATGCACCGCAGCCCACGTCGAAGGAGACCCGTCCGGAAGCGCGGTACGCAAGCATTCCGGCGGGCGCTTTTGTAGACCCCGAAACCCCACACGCCCGGCAGGGACCCCGTCAGGGCGCGCGGAGGCTATGGGCTGCCCTAGGTCGACCTGATCGCCCCTAGGGCCTCGAGGTTCGCCGCCCTACAATGATGAAGAACGAACAAAGAATGAGGAAGAAGATACAAGGATAGGGGATAGATGAACACGAAAAAGTAGTAGATGTGTTTGTTCGATTGTGTGTTGTTCAATCGGCTGTCACCCCTTAGGTATATAACAGGAGGCTGGACTTCCCATGCAAGGAAAAAGCTTGGATACACGTTCAAAACCCTAGCCAAATTCGGATTGATTTTGTCCGAACTTTCCAAAACTGTTCGGTTTAAACTGGCTGCACCTTGCGGCTAATTTTTGAGGTGGTAAACGACCTCGGATGGTAAAGAGCCCAAAAGCAATCTTGACCGTTTCGACGAGGCGAATAACTTTCATGTTGAATGTTTTTTGATTTGAAGCCATCTTTTTGCCGAAACGGTCACGCGAAACAGGCTGTTATCCGCGCTTCCCATCAGACACGTGTGTGCTGGGGCGCGCCACTTATGGCTTTCTGACAGGGCTGCATTCGGATGGCTGTAACTTTTGCATACGAACTCGGATTGGGACTATTTTTATATAAAAATTAACCGATTCGATAAGACGAAGACAATTTATGTAGAATTTTTTTTCATATAAGGCCTTCTTGGGGGCGTAATCAGCCGATTAGTGTTCTGAATACAAAATCTCAGTATTTCGAACACAACTTCGACCTTCGAGATGAGATTGGATGGCGATGACCCAAACTTAAAATATTTTCACCACATTTTGACCGTGCCAAAATGTGGTGTCAACACATGCCCCCCTGTTTTTCGGCAAAACTTGGATGCCCAAAAATAATTTGCACACAGCTTGTTCTAAGGACGATTTCAACACTCCATCGACCATTTTGCCTGTTTTAGGACGATAAGTACATATCGACCATTGCTTGTTTGAACCTCTTGATGCAAACTTGGGTGAAAACTTCTCCACTTCTATAACAATCCGGTGATAAGGTTCCATAGATCAAAACCATCCTCCAAACCATGTTGTTCGCTCTTTTGCTAGGATTTTGTAGATAGTCAAGAATGAACTTCCCCCAATACTTAATTCGCCTGCATAAAAGTTTTATTAGTGGCCGAAGCTGTGGACTTCGGTTCGGCCTTATCTATGTTGACAAGACGAAGCATCGGCTATTGAAAGAAATGCAATACACCATGATTAACATAGTAGCCGGATGCTTGATGTGCCAACTCTTTCGAATCGTCATGTCTAACTATATGAGCAATTTTAGTGCAACCCAAGGCAAATTTTGCATCTAGACATACCCCAAGATAAACTATAAGTGATTCGTCAAAACATTGATAACCCTTAGATATTTGTTGCACTATTCATAACGAATCACTGAAAGTCTCAAAATGTATAGCACCTATAGCAAGTAAAAGAATCGACCCGAATAACAATGCATATTCGGATTTGATTAATCGTGCATAAAAACATTCTAAGCGGCATGAGGCTTCAAAAATATAGTACCACAAGGAGATATATAAACAACACCAACACTTTGGCCATTACTGCGAATTGAACCATCAAAACATAATCTCCATAGTACTAGAGAGAGACAAGGCTAACAACAATACTATGCATGTCAGTAAGCCGATGTTTAGTAATAAAATCAGCTATGCTTTGGCCTCTTGTAGATATCAAAGATGCATAAGCCAAATCATATCCAAACAAAGTATAAGCCCACTAGCCAATTCTGCAACTACAAATTGGTCTATGCAACGTATATTCAAGGATGTCTGAACTCCATTCCATCATAATATAGGCATACATATGAACTTCCATGAGAACATACCTTGTCTTGCTCTCCAATCGAACTAAGGACGTTGTTAGAATACCACACCGGCCATGCATTGACATATTCTTAGGACGGTAGATAAATATCGGCCATTACCATGTATACTTCATTCAAAGCACATATAGCCGAAACAAACAAATGAATTGACAAACTAAGTATTTCGGTAACAAACTTGTAGCTAATCAAATGTACAGTGACTTGGTAATACCCTTTCATGATGTAAGAAATTATATGGCATCCATGGATTAAAATAATCCCATTGAGGGTTACCAATCATACCTGATGATGAATTCCATGACATGGGCGTTAATGGCATATTTGAAGAATATGGATAATGTGTAGACCGAAGATGTTGAAACCTTCGGCTTCGTCCTTCATAGTTTTCACTCTTTTCCTTCTTCACCTTTACCGCACTTCATGTAATGGAAGCTTGCACATAATTCTTATTTTGAGCACTTCCTTTGAGAGCCCATGCCATGTTTCTTTCTTCAAGTTCTTGTGCACTAAGTTTTTGTAATTTCCACTTTTGCCAATATGATAAGCCGAGTGGGCACCCCGACTGCGATTTTGTCTTGGCCAATGGCTATTCCTTTTTGGCCTTGTGCACTCTCAACTTCTTTTCTTCAGATTTGGCACTTTGACTCTCAATAATTGGTTGCTTCATATCATTGCCTTTAGTAGCCAATGTCAACACTTTAATTGGCTCTTTTTCATTTGAGATCAAATCTGAAGTTGCACTCTTACGACCATCTCTTTTAACACGGTAAACTTTCTTGACCACCTCTTTCTTCTTCCTTGAGCTCCGGACCGATTCCTTATGATTGAAATGGTCTTTAACATGTGATTGTTCAAATGTTGATCTTCTCGGTGCTGCATAATATTGGTGAGATGGTCTAAAATAAGATGGGGAATGCGCCCTTGTATCATACCTGTCCCATGATGGATATGGATCTAATTGGGCATAGGGAGGCATCCACGGCATTGGCATTGGCGGCCCAAAATAAGGGTATGAATATGTTGCATAAAAATTGTCACTTTGTTAATACCGATCCTCATACTTGCGCCTTGGGGTGATCTTGGTTTCTTTGCATTATTTGGACGATAAGCATTCTTATCTTCACTCTTCTTTTGATACTTATCCAATAGTTCAGCGAAAGTGATTTTTGATCTCTTACACTTGCGCTTATTTTGGACTTTGCTTTCTTTTGGTTCGCTTTCATCGATCATTGGATTTGCTTGTTGCCCCCCAGTCCTTGGCGTCTCCATTGTAGCTTCGATGGAATTCTCGCCCTCAAGATTATGTTCATTATGCTCTTAAACAACTTCTTTACTTGAAAGCTTGACCCCATCACCTACGGTTTTTACCTTCTCTCTAAATGGATTGGCTTGAAGGAGCCGATGCAAAAAGTTTTTGCCATCGGGGCCAATCGGAATAGTCTGGCCATCTCTTGGTGTTTCAACAAATTTCAATCATTCTTTTTCAATGGCTGACTTAACTATTTGAAGAAACATACTACAATCCTCAAAATTATGTTTGAACAAATGATGCAACCTACAATACATTCGTCCTTGAATTGGTGCATTGACAAGGTGATGAAGAATTCTTATGTAATCATTTTTCAGCAACAAATAAATATTTGATCACACATGCTTGAATTGAAGGAATACTCTATATTCTCTAGCCGATCTTGCCATGAGAACGGCTTTGAAGTTAAGCAAACGAATGGTTCAGATTTTGCATTACCCCATTCGGCTATGCATTGTGTTTTGCACTCTATCTCCGATGTGTTTGAAAAGGAAATTATACCATCATCGATTTTCTCAACAAAGTATAATCTTGGCTTTAAATTTCTGAAATCAAAGTAGTTAGAACATACATGTCTCAATTGATACCAAGTGTAAGCCATGTAAGAAATGAACAAAGCTACCCAATTTGATATGAACTTTAGATAAAGCAATGAGGATAGCCTTGGCTGCAATAATAATTCACTATCGGTCCTTATAAATGGCGCAATGTGTTGACCGATATGCTCTATAACAATTTTATTGCTAACAAGTAAATTACCCTTCTTCATTGGTCTTTCAAAATTACTTATGAGGATTTTTCTAATAGATGCATCAATAATAAAGTTGTGACCAAATCTAAAAACAGGTAAATTACTTGCTAGAGATACCTCTTCAAACATTTTGGGAGAGCATGATGATAGTGTAACTTGAACAATATCTTGCTCTATCTTTGGATGGCTCCCCAACACCTTATCATCATCTCTTTCTTGATTCCGTGCATCATTACATTGAAGATTTTTGTCGGCCGAACTTTGTTCGGCTACTTGTTCTTGTCCTTGAAGCTTGTAAATTTCAACGGCACGGAACTCATAGGGCAGGAAGTAGGTTCCCTTAACTTCAGAAAAATCAAGCACTGTTGTTTTCCTATGCTTGCCATGACTTTTCTCAGTAATGCTTTCTCGTTGGATTTGATGGATTCAGAATATATACTACTTGATTCAGCTTTTTCAATCGAAGCACTTTCATGTTCTGAATCATCCTTCTTTTCATTGATACTACCAATTGGCAAGGCTGGTTTTCTTTTGGCCAATTCCATATTAATTCTCTCTTGGCGAAGTACTTGCACTCTATCGCGCAAAGCTTTAACTCCCCTCTCAATTTCAATCCGCTCTAGATTAGTTTGCCCCCCAATGCTTTTAGGATCTTTTGGCAATGAACTGTTAGTGTTGCCGAAATTCTGCAACTACATAGAGGGTGTATAATATCTTGCGGCACTATGTGGAGATGTATGCACTGGTGTATAACAATATGCTCTCTCGCCAATTTTATCAATTGATGAAGTTTCATCTTCTTGCAAAACTCTAGCCTTTATTGCAGCATAATCAGGATACAACCCCTTTTCATATTGTTCAAGGCAAAGAGCACTAATTCTCTTATTTTGTGTCAAGCTCTTTTTTAACGCTGCCACAAGCGTTTCTGGAAGGGATTGCTCCACAATACTTTCAGATTCTTTCGGCAATGTTTCATGAGTGTTGCCGAAATTCTTGAATTGCATAGAGCATGCATTATATGCTACAATATTAGATGATGGCTTGTGCACTGCTGGAAATTTTTCACTTATTCGTTTATGACCATGAAGGGGTGGAGCCAAATTATGATAATCTACAGTTGTATACGGTGCCGAAAAATTACTAACATGAGGTGTAGCATATGACGGTTGAGAGTAACAGGACGAATAGCTAGTAGTAGCATGGCCAATTTTCCAATCCACCGGCAAGGTTGGATTCACATATTGCAAATTAGTTGCCGATGAATAAAAGGGTGAAACACTTTCTTGTATGCTATTGGAAATTTTAACATGAGGTGTTTCAAATTGATTAACCAAACCCATCATGTTGTTCATCGGCATATGGATTTGTGGGGTTGCCGGTGCATGAGAGTTTGGACACATATGTTGTACGTTACTAAAAACATAAGAATTTGAAGTATGAAGATTGTTTTGCATTGGCCCTTGCGCATAGTTAGATGCATGATTGATAAAACTAGGGCTAGCCAGTACATTATGCTCATTAGGTAATCTAGCAACAACATATGGATTATTAGCATCTACAAAGGGGAATTGGGTATTCATATTACCTTTGTGGATTGTAGCAACTTGATGACGATCTCTTCGTAGCAAGAAAGGGCTGGAGACCGTTCAAAGCTTTGTCCCCAGCGGAATCGCCAAAAAGTGTGTTCGCACACGAACACGTCACCGTGTACCCTCGAGGCCGGGGGTGATGCACCGCAGCTCACGTCGATGGAGACCCGTCCGGAAGCGCGGTACGCAAGCAATCCGGCGGGTGTTTTTGTAGACCCGAAACCCCACTCGCCTGGGAGGGACCCCGTCAGGGCGCGCGGCGGCTATGGGCTGCCCTAGGTCGACCTGATCGCCCATAGGGCCTGGAGGTTCGCCGCCCTGCAATGAAGAAGAACGAACGAAGAACGAGGAAGAAGATACAAGGGTAGGGGATAGATGAACACAAAAAAGTAGTAGATGTGTTTGTTTGATTGTGTGTTGTTCAATCGGCCGTCACCCCTTAGGTATATAATAGGCGGCTGGACTTCCCGTGCAAGGAAAAGGCTTGGATTCACGCCCAAAACCATAACCAAATTCGGATTTATTTTGTCCGAACATTCCAAAACTATTCGGTTTAAACTGGCTGCACCTTGCGGGTAATTTTTTAGGTGGTAAACGACCTCGGATAGTAAAGAGCCTATAAGCAATCTTGACAGTTTCGACGAGACGAATAACTTTCATGTTGAACGTTTTTTGATTTGAATCAATCTTATAGGCCAAAACGGTAATGCGAAACAGGCTGTTATTCGCTCTACCCATCAGACACGTGTCTGGTGGGGCGCGCCACTTATGGCTTTCTGACAGGACTGCATTCGGATGGCTGTAACTTTTTCATACGAACTCGGACTGGGACAATTTTTATATCAAAATCGACCGTTTCGACGAGATGAAGACAATACACTGTAGAAAGTTTTTCCATATGAGGCAGTCTTGGGGGCTTAATCAGCCGATTAGTGTTCTGAATACAAAATCTCAGTATTTCATACACAACTTCGGCCTTCGAGATGAGATTGGATGGCGATGACTCAAACTTCAAAGATGTTCATATGGAAAATACGAAAATATCTTATGTAGACCACTTCTCCATTTGAGGTCATATTAATTAAGTTATTGACCGTGCCAAAATGTGGTGTCAATAGGATGGTTATATGATCCAATTACATTAGTATTGTTAAGAGATTGCACTAGCAAAAGTACGGACCCTAGGCCTCATTTTCAAGCATTGCGATACCATTTGTGCTCACTTTTGTCACTTACTACCTTGCTGTTTTTTGTTTTTACTATTACAAAAATCAATATCTACTATCCATATTACACTTGTATCACCATCTCTTCGCCAAACTAGTGCACCTATACAATTTCCCATTGTATTTGGTGTGTTGGGGACACAAGAGATTTTTTATTATTTGGTTGTAGGGTTGTTTGAGAGAGACCATCTTCATCCTACACCTACCACAAATTGATAAATCTTAGGTCATCCACTTGAGGGAAATTTTCTACTATCCTACAAAACTTTGCGCTTGGAGGTCCAACACGATTCTACAAGAACAAGTTGTGTAGTAGACATCAAGCTCTTTTCTGGCGTCGTTGCCGGGGACGTGAGTGCATGAAAGTATATTTGTAGATCTTGTAATCAAATCTTTTAGTTTCTTGTTTGATCACTAGTTTGGATTATAAAAAGAAAACTAAAAATGGAACTGAGGTTGCATCATATTATTGATCATCTTTATAATATCTTTCTTGAAAATGATGGATCAGAAAATTGTCCTCAATTGTTAGAAGAAGTCAATAAAGTGTTTGGCACCAAATATTTGAATGATGAGCATGATTGCAATGTTGTTAGTGTGAATTCTATGAGTATTCAAAATGCTAATGATGATTGTACTAGTCATGACAAAAATGTTTCTTATAAGCATGTCAGTTTTTGTGGTGTGGAAAGACTTTGTTAAGACATGCCTCATAGGGATGACAGATTTTGCAAGAAGCATAAACATGATGAATCCAATTGATGGCTCAAAGTGATAGATGGGTTTGCTACAAAATTATGTTCTCTTTATTCTATTACTTGTGAGCTTTGCAATAAAGTTAGTCACCTTAATTAACAATGCATGATTTTTCATGATCGAATCAAGTCCAAATATTGCAATAACTTGATCACCGTTGAACTGTAGCGACCCGACCCGAATGGATCAAGTCTCTGTGCTTAAGTGTCATCCCTAGATCGGTATGCTAACAGACACAGTACTCGAGGATTTATAACAGAGGTAAATCACATGTATAAAGTAACGTAAATACTATTACCTCAATCAACACAGCGGACGTAACACGGTTGTGGAGTTCCATCAACACCAACGGCAAAGTTGAGTGTAGATAGTGCAACCCTAACGTAACACTTACTCTTCGAATAATTCCTGCAACATCAGACGTTGCAGCCATGTAGGTCAGTACATTGAATATACTGGCAAATTTACACTATAGCAGTAATGATGAACATGGGATTGTGAGCCCCCATCAAAATATTATATGCCAAAATTGTTGGCGTTGGACAAGGAAGACAACGTAATCATTTATGTTTGTTCATATCCACATAGAATTTATATTGTCATAGATCCTTCAACATGTGGTGCTTGCCCCCATCTTTGCTAGCCAAAAATTCCGCATCAAGTAGAGATACTACTTGTGCATCCAAAAAACCTTAAATCCAAATCTTATTTTCAGGACTCCACCATACCTACCTAAGGATTGAGTAAGATCCTTCAAGTAAGTTGTCATTGGTGCAATAAAGGCAAAAAAATTGCTTCCAAAAGTGCTAGATAATTTAGTGTAAGAGAAAATTGAGCGTTGTACGAACTTGTGATGGCAAAGAATAAAAGCGACAGACTACATAATAAAGGTTGCTATCATAAGCGGCAATATAATGTGATGTTCTTTTGCACTAAGGCATTGAGCATACAAACAAAAAGCACATGGCAACCGCTGCTTCCCTCTGCGAAGGGCCTATCTTTTACTTTTCAGTAATTACTTTTATGCAAGAGTCAAAGTTTTTCTCTCTATTCCTTTTCATTTTTCTCTTTTGGCAAGCATCATGTGGTGATGAATGATCTAGGCACATATATCCAGCTGGATATGGGTAGCCTGAGTTATTATTGTTGACATCACCCTTGAGGTGAATACGTTGGGAGGCAAAATTATAAGCCCCTATCTTTCTATGTGTCCGATTGAAATGTTTTGTTCATGTGTATGCAGTGAGTGTTAGCAATCATAGAATACTATATGATGGTTGAGTGGTGGAGCTCTTACTTAGACTCTGTTGAATTGGTTGCTACTTTATCATGAGAGGTTTTATGAGAAAGAATTGCTATTATGATGCTAGAAAAGTGAATGAAATTAACATTGATCAAACTTGTGCACTTTGCTAGCATTCAGACTTCATAAAGTATTTCTTTTATCATTTACCTACTCGAGGACGAGTAGGAATTAAGCTTGGGGATGCTGATACGTCTCCAACGTATCTTTAATTTATGAAGTATGCATGCTGTTATTTTTTATTTCTTGGATGTTTTACAATCATTTCATAGCAACTTTACATCATTTTCTGGGAGTAACATATTGACCCAGTGCCAAGTGCCAGGCGCTATTTTTTACATCGCATGAAATCAATATCAAACGGAGTCCAAACACCGAAAACTTTTTGTAGATTTTTATGGATTGGAAGGTATCCAGTGGGCTAGAGAAGCAACTAGGCACTACTAGGGAAAAGCCTAGCAGTAGAGTGGGTTTTAGGTGTATGAGTAGCGCTGCTGACCCCGCTACTGATATGGCGCTACAGCTAACCTATATAGGTGGCGTGCTTTGACACGCGCTACTGCTATACCTGGTTAGCAGCAACATTGTTTACTCGAGAGCGCTACTGCTTAGCTACAGCGCTGTGATGTAGACCGCGCTACTGGTAAGAGTGCGCTGCTGCTAGTTCTATTTGTTTCTGATTTTTTCATATTTGGTTTGTATTTCAACAGGCTTTACAATATACATACAAATAGTCATATCAAATCATGTCGTCAGCATAATCATCATCCAACATAAAGTGATCCATCTAAACAATGATAATCATATCAAAAATAGCGATGCAAGTCTCGAATACTTGCAACTACATCGTCATCCATCTAAACATTGATATACACAAGAGAACCTAAACTAACTACTGGCTGTCGTATACTCCTGGGCCTGAAACTCCGGCAACTCATCGTATATACTCCTGGCGTAGCACCTATTCACCATCGATTATCTATGCATCTGCATCGTCACATGAGTCAATGATATGCAACATATATAGTTGAGCAATAGAAAGAGACACACTTTGCAAAAATAGAAGCAACATATCATAAGCATAAATAACCAAGTTCATCGTACCCAAAATGCCCTAACTAGAGTGATCTTCGCTATTTGAGGAGGACGGTATAATTACATCACAAATAAAGTTTCGTCGTGTATAACTAAAAGTTTCGTGATAGAGAAAGTATGGAATAAACAGACACATTGTCATATATCGTCAATCACTCGATCAGATTGTGCCATCCTTCCAAATCAGGCAGATAGTCCCCGAGCGCATTGAAGGGCTTCAGGTCGAGATGATGAGCGGCTACGCGTGTTCGGACATCTTCCCACGACATTTTCCCTTCTTTGTAGAACAACCCTGGTTTTTCAAGGACCTCCTTCACGATGAATTGGGCAAGTTCACGCTGGATGCGATATAACTCGGCTCGGAGTTGGATGATCCAAGATATCTCCTGGTGTCTTTGCCCATCGAAGAATATGGGCATCACCGAATGTAGGTGACATGCGAAGGCGCTGGCGATCCCGTTGGTACTCCAGCGTGAAGTGGAGGACATAGAATACACCACTAAGAGTATCACTTGATTGCTGGATGCAGCAGAAGTCGGTCTTATGGCCGAAGGCGGGCGCACGATTCCGTGTCTTCCTGACCGTGATCTCTCCACCCCGTATGACGCAGCTTAAGATAGATTTGTCGAGAACAGACTTGTGTAATCCTTTTTATTCAAGTTCTTCTAAGAGTCCAAGTAAAGATCATGGGAGAACGGGGGTAAAGGATGATGAGGACGGCGTGCCCGTCCCTACGGAATATAATTACACCTCAAATTATCCTCCATGCGTGCAAATGAATGATTGAAATCGAACACAGGATATTAGAGAATTGCCTCCTTATCCTTATTGCCGACCATGAAATCAACGAGGTAGTTACTCGCATAATCACGATGCTCTTGGCAGACTGACAAGAAGCTCTCGTGCATGAAGTACGGGTCGGCGGCAGAGATATAAGGTATGTGCTCAATCCTGATGATGTGGTTCATGTACAAGGCATAAAGACAGACAAACGTAAAATCCATCTTCTTCAAGTGAAACATGTCGAAGATGTAATCGAATCAAAGGAAGAACTTCTCCGAGGGTAATGTGTCAACGTATAACCTTTGCCGCTACACGTTAACCACGTAGAGCAGGTATCCTGGATTATTCGAGGCTATCGGGCTTTTCTCTCTCTGCAGCACATCATCATGAAGTCTCCTAAGATCGCCATATATGTCCTCTAACACTGTCTTAGGTAGGATCGGATCACCGGGGACTTGATATTTTTCCGCACAGGGGATAGGTATACGGTCTTGAACCCGAGGCTGCTGAGGTGGCTAGATCATAGAAGCAGCTTTGTTTCCTTTCCTCGGTATCATCCTATGCTTCTTTGCTACTGGAAGTGAGCCTGTAATACGTTCATCCTCTGGCAATTCAGGCACCAAATCATTGCGCTCAAATCCTGAATACTCATACTACTGAGCCATCAATCCTATGTCGTTAGAGGCACCGGTATTGAGAAACAATAGAGGGTCAATGTCATCCTCGTCGGTGGCATCATGCAGTGCTTCTTCGACGGCGGCGACGTCATCACCCACTAATGGAGCCTCTTCCTCACCCGGCACGATAGGCGATGTTAATTGGGTAGGTGGGGTGTTGGTGTTCATACCTTGTTGAGGGCTCCTGGCCGCCTCCAGACGAAGTAGACTCCTCGGCCACAACAACACCCAACGCTTGCAATCGCCAAGCCATCGTGGGGTCTCGTCGTCATCTCCCCCTAGTGCTACCGGAGGAGTCAAATTCTCGTGGCGCGGTTTGACACTAGCCAGAGAAACCTTGAAGAAGTCCGGGGGGATCTGCCGGCTGTGGAACAAGTGTTCCTTCGGCATCATTATTGTCGCCTTCCCCATCCCTACTTTCTGGCCGCTGATGTTGTACATGTGCACGGGGTTACGTTGGCCTGCGAAGACATGTCTGCGACATGAGACATCCGAAAGGTAATGTAAACGGATGATTATACATATATTGAAGAGGGTCGGTCTGACATATACCGTGAGGGCGTCAAGCTCAGCCAAAGACGAAGCACCACCGAGAGCTGGTGCGGGAGCCAGTGCAGGAGCAAGTGTAGGAGCAGGTGCGGGAGCCGGTGCAGGAGCAGATGCAATGCTAGTCGTGCTGCTCCCCAAGAAGTTGGAAAGGGGAAAGTCTGTTGCATCCTTATTTGGATTTTGCTTGGTCCAACTGACAACAGCCAGAACCAAGACACCATACGAAGTTGCAAACTCCTCATTTGCGGCAGCTACCGCTGCTTTGATTGTCTCATCGATTTCTTATCAGCCACAATCTCAATTTTCTTGTCGATGTTTTCTTCATTTATTAACCTCTCTCTTTCCTTTCTCGCCTCCGTGGTCTCACGTTAGTACTTCTTCCACGACGCCCGAGTGTCCACCGGGAGTCCTTTCAATATGTTCAAGGCCCGGTTGAATGGGGTGTCCCACTTGGGCCTCGCCAACGCCTCAGACGGCGAGTCACTTTCGGCCACAATCACGTGCTGCTCTTTCTGCAAAAGGAACAAGGATCGTTTTCAAATATGACTAAACATGTAGTCAAACTGATCAGAATATAAAATTAGGGGGTAAATTAAAAATTACCAGCAGTCCCATGAACTCCATCGTGATCGGATCCGTCTCGAAAACCTTCTTGACTGGGTCCAAATGGTACTGCGCCCTAATGACATCACGCTCTTGCGGAACGGGAAACTCCACCAAGGGGTCTGTTATGCCCAGACTTTCGCGTTCCGCATCCTCCTTGTCCCATTTGGACCTCTTCCACGTGTAAACACGGCTTCTGAGGTGGTGGCACCCCATGTTCATCTCTTGAAGCCCCTTCATGTACTTTGACTTTTCTTTGGCAGCTTCAGCAACGCAAGCCGCCTTGAATATTTCAAACTGTTCCTCTGTAATTGTTGGATTATCCTTTACAATCTTGGAGTAGGGTTCCTTTTTTGTCGAGGATCCTTTCATTCACCTGTACTTTCCAGGCGGCCAACGCGTCGCTAAACTTGGTCATGGTGCGTTTGTTTATCTTCTTCATTGCCGGGTCTTTATCTGGATCAGTATATTTGATTTTGTCCCGGCTCGGGAACAAGAATACTTGGTGCAGCTTCGTTAGGAGGGAGTGCTTCATATTTTCTATGTTCTTTAGTTTCACATCTTTGACGTTGGTGACTGCCCATAGGATGCAACCTATTTGATTGTCCTAGTACGCGCGCGCTTCCACTAGCTGTGTTGGCTCAAAATTGTTGTCGTCCACCTCCATGACCACCAGTCTAGTAGTGATGAGCTAGTTTGGGCGTCGACGTATCCTCTTCGGTTTCGGTTCTATACCGGCTTCGACAGTCTCAGTGCCGGTCTTGGTGCCTCTCTAGGTGTCAACGCCAGTCTCGGCGCCGGTCTCGATGTCGGTCTCCGATGTGACAAGTGGGCCATGCAACAACCGTTGCTCGTCGAGAAGGCTTAAATAAGCGTATGCCGCCTCGTAGACGTTGGAATCACTAGTAACCCTATCCTTCATCGTTGCTAGCTATGTTTCCTAGGATTAAATCTATTCAATTAATTATATACCTAATAAAAAATAATGACATAAAAAGACCTATGTTTTGCAAGAACATTGATTCATTCCCGGTGTGAAAATCTCGGGCACTCAATATGTCCTAGTTTGTAGCACAAGTCATGCCAAAATTCACGGAAAATTTCGGCATGACCTTTGCTAAAAAGTGGACAAATCCAGCACCTGAAATTTGCCGGAATGGAAATGAATCAACAGTCCAGCAAAACATGGGCCACTCGGTTTCATTCCCTGGAAACAACAAAAGGCCACTTGGGCACAATAGTAGATAAAAATGAGCAAACACTATTGAGGAATTTTCATATAACATGACCACTTAAAATTTGCATCTCCTAGTGTTTAACACTTCAAGAAAATCTACACAAATCTCCTAGCATAAACATGAGCAGCACATTCTAGAAATTTAGATGACCCCTAGCTAGCTACTTAAGCATCTACAACTACTTACGCTGCTAATTTGATTCATTTAGGTCATTCATTTAACTTCACCTAATTAACCTAGTTAAACCCTACTTCCCTAACTAAAAGACAACTCCTTAACAACTACTCCCTCTATCCCAAAATATAAGAACGTTTTTAACACTACACTAGTGTCAAAAACGTTCTTATATTATGGGACAGAGGGAGTACTTAGTTACCTAACCTACTTCCCTAACTAAAAAATCTAATTAATAGTACCACTACAGCCCTAACCTAATTAACATCTACTTAGTTACATAACCTAGTTAGTTAACCTAATTAGTTAACCAAACATCCAAAAAACACACCTAATTAACCTAGTTAGTAAACCAAATTAACCTAGCTAGTTCACTTGGTTACCTAACCTAGTTAGTTTACCTCAATTAACCTAGCTAGTTCACTTAGTTAACCTAATGAACTAGATTCACCTAAGTTAATTAACCTACAGGGAGGGGTGTGGCTTACAGAGAGGAGGGGCGACGAGGGAGCAGGGGCGGCGAAAAGCGGACAAGGGTGGCAGAGGCAACGACGGAGTAGGGGCAGCAAGGGAGTAGGGGCTCCAGTGACAGTGACTGTGGCTCTGGCGGCGATGGGGCAGGGGCGACGAGGGAGCAGGAGCGGCGAGGAGAGGACAAGGGTGGCTCCGCGGGCGCGCGACTCTGGTGGCGGCAACGGCATGTGGCTCCTATGGCGGCTCTAGCGGGAATGGAGGCAGGGCGACGAGGGAGCAGGGGCGGCGAGGGAGAGGTTGGGGTCTGGCGAGAAGAATGGGGAATTGGGGGAAGGAGGGACGCCCGCGAAGCGGCAAGTCAAACATAGTAGAAGCACTTTTACAAAACATGCGATATAGATACTTAGCTATAGCACGTTTTGCAGGAATGCGCTACAACAATGGATAAGTTAGCTACAACGCGTGTTTCGAAAACACGCTATAGCTGAAATAGCTACAATGCTTTCGTAAAAATCCGCTACTGCTATTGCTTTCATTTTTTCTTTTACTTTAATTTTCCTTTCTTTTTTTCTTTTCTTTTCCTTTTGTTAGTTGTAGCATTGTCGCCTTAAAACGCGTTGCTACTGTTTTGTTAGCAGTTGCGTGGTTTGTAGAAGCGTGCTCCTACTATACCAAGCCTGGCAGCAACGGTTCTCGTCGTCATAGTAGCAGCGCGTTTTACTGGGGACACGCTACTCCTATCTTTGTGGTAGTAGCGTGCTGTTCAGACCTGCGCTACTGCTATGTAGCGGTAGCGCTTCCATTTAACAAGCACTAATGATATGTGTCTATGTATATGTTTTTTCCTAGTTGTGGGGGGGGGGGTGCCCCGAGGGGGCATAACCCACCAGGGCGCGCCTCGCGGCCTAGGCGCGCCCAGGTGGGTTGTGGCCACCTCGGTGGCCTCCAGCAATGCCTCTACGCTCTACAAATGCCCAAATATTACAAAAAACCCTTGAGGATTCAACGAAATTTTGTTCTAGCCGCCACAGGCTTCTGTATCCACGAGATCCATTCTAGAGCCCTTTGTGGCACTCCGCCGGAGGAGGAAATCATCACCGGTTGCTATCTTCATCATCCCAGCGGACACCATGATGAGGAGGGAGTAGTCCACCCTCGGGGCTGAGGGTTTGAACCAGTAGCTATGTGTTTAATCTCTCTCTCTCTCTCTCTCTCTCAAGTTCTTGAGATGCACAATCTTGATGTATCACGGGCTTTATTAATATAGTCAGATAATATGGTGTTTTCCCCTCTCTATCTTGTTGTGATGAATTGAGTTTTCCCTTTGAGTTTTCTTTGGATTGAATAATTTTATGGATTTGAGAACACTTGATACATGTCTTGCTATGAATTCTCGTGGTGAGAATAGGGTATCATATTGATTCACTTGATATGTGTTTTGGCACTCAACTTGCGGATTCCCGTGGTGACATTGGGGTAATCAATACATAGGGGTTGATGCATGTTCTTGTCTTTGTTTCTCCGGTATAAATTTTGGGGCACTCTTTGAGGTTCTTTGTGTTGGATTGAGTATTATGAATCCAAATTTGTTTTGGCATTATTTTAGTACGAACTCTCGATAGATTGAACAAAAGGAATAACTTGTGTTATTTTAGTACAAACTCTTGATAGATCAATCGGAAAGAATAACTTGTTATTTTAGTACGAACTCTTGGATAGATCGATCGGAAAGAGTAGCTACAAACTATTCCTTCTTATGTTTTCCGCTAGATAGGAACTTTACAGCGATTCTTCATTGCACTTTGAGGGATGGTTATATGATCCAATTATATTAGTATTGTTGAGAGATTGCACTTGCGAATGTACGGACCCTAGGCCTCATTTTCAAGCATTGCGATACCGTTCGTGATCACTTTTGTCACTTGCTACCTTGCTGTTTTTTATTTTTAATATTACAAAAATCAGTATCTACTATGCATATTACACTTGTACCACCATCTCTTCGCCAAACTAGTGCACCTATACAATTTCCTATTGTATTTGGTGTGTTAGAGACACAAGAAACTTTTTATTATTTGGTTGCAGGGTTGTTTGAGAGAGACCATCTTCATCCTACACCTCCCACGGATTGATAAACCTTAGGTCATCCACTTGAGGGAAATTTGCTACTGTCCTACAAACCTCTATGATTGGAGGACCAACACGAGTCTACAAGAACAAGTTGTGTAGTCGACTTCAAGGAACAATTCATGGAATTCATTGCTAATCTTTAATTATTTGGGGACATGTCTATATCTAAATGAAGTACTCACTTAGTGATACTCACCTAGTACAGGTCATCCCAGTCTTGGTAATCTTGTGGATCTTGAAATCTTTCTTGTTTGAAGTTTTCTTGTGTTATTTAAACTTGTTTTCTCAAGTTTGCCTTTTCAAGAATCGGTTCAGCGACCATAGGGTAAGTATATGCATCACACTCATGTGCATGATGATCTCTTGCTTTTGCACATATTGTTTGCAAGAGAGAACCATGAATGTGAGAATATGTCACATTACTTTTGCTCTGATGCATATGGCCAAGATACATGTAACTCATTACTTGCTCTGTCATGTTGTGCATTCACATGTTGTTCAAATTCTATCATTATATGATTGCACACATGTAGGGTGAGCTCATGCAAGTTATATGTTCCTCCAAAGCTTTAGTTACTACTCTAGGATTTATTTACTTGAAGCTTTGATGTATGTTGTCATCAGTTACCAAAAAGGGGGAGACTGAAAGCACAAGTGCTCCCTAGATGATTTTGGTAATTAATGTCAACATATCTCTTGTTGGACTAATAGTTTATCTGGAATATTTTTGGAAAGTTCAACAGTGGCATGGCAAGGACAAGAGGATGTGGAACCCCTTTTAAATGATAAGGGCAAAGATTGGCAAAAGGTCAAGACTCTTCATTTCTATATTAGTGATAGAAGATCACAATGAGTCCATAGGAAAGCGAATACTATTAAAAGGGGAAGAGGTGATGACTAATGATATTGTTGCTCAAGTGCTTAGTGATATTGCTCCAAAACCCTCAGCCACTTTCTGGATCCAAATATGTCCAAAAGCCTAATTTCCAAACTCGGCCCCACCAATATTTCCGACCCGGCGCCACCGAGTCCACTTGACTTAGCCACTTACTAAACCCTAACAAATCGGTCCGACCAATATAGGTCTTGGTCCCACCGAGATGGCCTTGCCAGCGCTCTGTGACTTGTTGCAATTGTTTCAGCCTCACCGAGTTTTTGCAATTGGTCTCACGAAGTTGACTTGACAAATTCTCTGTTGCTCGTTGGTTCATTTTTGTCTCACCGAGTTGATGCAATCGGCGTCATCGAGGTGATGTTTGCCCTAAGCCCTAGCACATCGGCCACACCGAGTTGTTCTAGTCGGTCCCACCAAGATTCCTAACGTTCATATATTTGAACACATCAGTGCCATCGAGTTTAACTATTTTGTCCCACCGAGATTGGTCAAATGTGTGTAACGATTAGATTTTGTGCGGACGCTATATGTACACCTCCACCCCTTATTCCTCATAGAGGAGATCCATCAGAACGTTCCTACACTTCCACCATTCATTTTCTGAGAGAGAACCACCTACTCATGTGTTCAGATCAAGAGATTCCATTCCTACCATTTGAACCTTGATTTCTAGCCTTCGCCAAGTTGCTTTCCACTCCAATTATTCTTCCACCATATCCAAATCGATGAGTAAGAGTTGAATGTTGGGGAGAGTATAATTTGAAGCACAAGAGCAAGGAGTTCTTCATCAACACACCGTACATTACCTTTTGGATAGTGGTGTCTCCTAGATTGGTTAGTTGTCACTTGGGAGCCACTATTGTGATGTGGAGTTGAACCAAGAAGTTTTTAAGGGCAAGGAGATCACCTACTTTGTGAAGATCTACCTGAGCGAAGCAAGTCCTTCGTGGGCGATGGCCATTGTGGGATAGACAACGTTGCTTCTTCGTGAACCCTTCGTGGGTGGAGCCATCCGTGGACTCGCACAGCTGTTACTCTTCATGGGTTAAAGTCTCCATCAATGTGGACGTGCGATAGCACCACCTATCGGAACCACACCGAAAACTCTGTGTCTCCATTGCGTTTACCTTCTCCAAACTCTTCCCTTTAACTTCATATGCAATGGTTTATTTTCCGCTCCTATACTCTTAGAATTGCTTGCGTAGGTTGATTTCTTGACTTGTGCTAATTGCTAAAATATGACCACAACTAAAATTGGGAAAAGGATATATTTTTATTTGGTCAAGTAGTCTAATCATCCCCCTCTAGACATACTTCTCGATCCTTTTCAAGGGCATTGACGTGGTTCCACCGTAACGGATAGCACCATCAAGGAGGTAGCTGACACGGGTTGTCTTTCCGCCAACATCTTCGCTCGCACTCCAAGTGCCGACCAACAAGTGCCCGCTCCCAATGCTGGGGAGCGAGTAGTCTTCGTCCCCCACCTCATTCGAGGCCTGAGGTTCCCGCTGCACCCATTTTATACACTGGATGATGTTGTATTATGGGCTCAACTTCCACCACATGGCCCCGAACACCATCCTCCACCTCGCCTCCTTCATCACGGTTTGCAAGGCTTTCCTCTGCTGCAAGCTGCACTTCAGCTAAAGGCTGAAGTCTTTTGGGGTCAAGCCAAAGTCCAACAGCTCCAAGATGGCAGAGTGTGGAGGGGCCATGGTCAGTATGAACCAGAGCGTGGACTGGTTCAAGGGCGTGTTCATCGAAATGGTGAAAGAGTGGCAGCGCGAGTGGTTTTACATCACCGAGCAACTCTCCCCTAGCCAGACCGAGGTCCCAGCCTTTTTGGCCGGGCCTCCGAAGAAGCTCAAATCTTGGAGGGAGAAGGGTGTCATTTGGGGGAACCAAGATGAGGCGGAAGTCGTGATCAAGAAGATCAAATGGTGGTCTACCTCGAGGGACCTCCAGCTCGCCAACGTTGTCAACGTCATGCTCAACCGCCGCATCCTCCCACTCCAACTTTAGGCCAAGCCGATGTGGGAGCATAAGTCCAAGGATGTGGGCCCCATCACCGCCTTCTTCTATTCCACCTTGGCCGATATGTGGACACGGCTCCTCAAGCTGGCCATGGAAAAGAAACCTAAAGAGGGGGAGGACGTAGACTTCAATGAAGAGTACGAAGCCCCCCAGTAAGTGTTCTAACACACAAATCCATGTTTTTATTTCTGTGCTGAGGGGCGGATTATGATCGAATCGTCTCGCTTAATATTCGCAGAAGTGGTCGGCCTGTGTGTAGAAAGAGCGGTGTCTGTCCCCACTACCAGAGGTGCCAAGAGCTCCGCTTCTCACGGCGCTCCTTATCGAGGAGCCGCATGTGGTGGCCCCCAAGGGGACGAAGACCTAGAAGGTCAAGGCGAGTGCTCGGACTCGGGAGACCTCGTTCACTTCGTCCAAGGGGACCCACGCCTCCTCCGTCCAGGAATACGATGCAGGGGAGGATGAGGAGGAAGAGAACCCTCCCCTCAAAGGGAAGAAGGAGGCATCAGAGGATGCCGAAGCCGGTATGCAGCCCAAGCGCTCGAAGAGGCCGAGGCGGACCTCAGCCAGGACCGATGGCAAGTTGTTAGAGAGATTCGAGCTCTCTGATGAATCAGAGGACGACCCCTTGCTATGGGAAGGAAGAAGTTGGTTCCTCGAGGTACGTCATATCTTTCATACTTCGTATTTTCAATAGGTCCTCCTCGCAATAGTAATCTTATAAGGGTATCTTTTTATGCAATCCGCCAAAGGTGCTCCCCGGCGACTCTTCAAGCGGGCTGGTACCAGCCAGTGGGAGCCCGGATCCCACTATTCCCCCACCAGCTCATGACGGACTGAGGAAGGCAACATCTACTATGCCCCCCACAAGCCAACAAAGTGGTGGCCGAAGAGTCGGATGCCATGGCAGGGGTTGAAGACTTGTCCCATTAGGACCTAGGGGAGAAGATCCCCAAGGTCGTCATGGAGGGCATGGGGCAGACATTGGCCCAACCGACGTTCGCTATATCTCCGTTGCTACGGCAGGAGGCGCTTCGGCCCAGCACCCATGTGCTCGGGATCGAGGTCTCCATGCCACCCCGCCTCCTGCTCTAGGGCGAGGTAGCGCGGGGTGGACCTAAGAGATGGATGAGGCCTTGAAGGGCTCCTCCCTTAAAGAAGAGCATTGCGCCTGGATAGGTGTGGCGCTACGGGGCTTCCAGTCCACGGGAGACGGATTGCACGAGGTTTTCAGGAACCATGTTACGAGCTACGAGGTACTCTTTTATCCTTGTACAAGAATAATTGTTATGTTTGAATTTTCTTTGCAAATATATATATAACTGTCTTTGGACACATCTTTGAGACCTTCTAAATGGCATGGCCAGTAAGTAGCCCCCGAGCCGAAGGCTGGTTGCAAGAAACGGACGTTGGGGTCGTAGAAATGTAGTAGTGCAATATGCAGCACCCAGGATGCTGCCGGATGTCATTGGGAGATTATTCCAAGGTTTCAATAAATTGGCCATCGGGTTTACATGAAAGATATTTGTTTGTAGGTTTCAAAAATCTATCTCCAAGGAGATTGCAGAGGTGAACCAAAAGTTCGCGAGGTCCTTGGAGGACCTCAATCTGATGAACCAAAGGTTCAAGCAATCTCAAGGTAAGCAGCCAAAATTTGCATTCTGTTTAAAATGAACCCCAAATTTGTGTTTTTTAGCCTTAGTGGGTAACAAATGCCAAACTATTTGAATGACAATAGCGTTGAACGAGCTTGAGGCACTCAAGGCCGAGCTCAAAAAGGCTCGGCAGGAAGCAGAGCCGCAGAAGGCTGTGGCCGCGGAGGCAGAGAAGGCCCGAGTTTCCGAGAAGGTAGCTAGGGAGAAGGACCGGGCGCAGGTCCTGGAGATCAAGAAGATCCTAAAGGGGGTGTCTGAGGCGTGCGGCAAACTTCATGATTAGGATAAGCAAGTGAAAGAAGAGCTCAAGAAGCTCCAGCTTGCACACTCCAAGGTTCATATCGCGGCCTGGGTTGGCTGCGAGGTGCTCTAGAATGTGGAGCAAACCGCCTCGGGTAAGCCATATTTGTTGTAGTGTGTGTTGGCAGCAAAGGGTGCGTCGAGCTCACCCAGTTGTGGTGTTCCGCAGAGATCTTCATAGATCTTCCGAACAGTGTGGTGGATGCCGTCGCGCGCTTTGACTAGCTGGCAGGTCATGAGCAGGAGAAGGCATTTTGGCGGCAGTCCCCGGAGTCACCATCGGCATAGCTGTTGAACCATCGACTGAAGCAGCTAGCGGAGCTATTCCGCATAGCAAGGCCGGTGCTCCAAGGCATTTCCATCAGGCTGTGGCTTTCGAAAGCCTTGCCAACTAGCCTCTTCGGTATCTTTGCTCGGTTGCGAGTCACCGCTCCGTAGTTGGATTGCAGGAAGGGGTCGACATGCTTTGAAGGAGAGGCAGGCCTATGAATGTGTGAAGATGCACTTCTAAAAGGTTGATGCGACACTATGTGCTTCAGGACCTACCGAGGGGAAGCAGAGCACCGCGAAGGAATTCTTCGCTTAGGTGGAAGATGGTGCTAGGACGATAGAAGTCATGTGTCCTAAGGACACTTTGTATTTCTAGTTGGAACCTTGGAGGACCGAGGTGCTTGGGATGTAAAAAATTGTCTTTTGTTTAAATGAGTATGGCTTTCAATTCCCTCATGGGTTTATTAGTTAATTTCCTCCCATGCGGTCGTATTTAGACTGAAAGCAGACTATCGTCGGCTTTTGCCCCAATGTAGATTATACATAGGGTGTTCCTTGAGGCACCTGCAACCCTTAGCCGATGCCTCGGTGCCCGCAGGTGGTCGGTGCTTGTAAGAACTAGGCAATCAGACTATAATAGTTGTATAACATTCACTTAGTCATAGGAGTTTGACTGTGGCGGCTGGTGACAAGCCCCCGGTGTCAAGTGGTCATCTTTAGAGAGCCGAGGTCTACGTCCATGCCCACTCTAGCTTATGTGAAAAAGAAGCCCTTCATTTAAGACGAGTGATCTCTATCATCACATCTCTTAACGCGGACTGTGGATGGCCGACCAGTTTGCGTTTACCTAGATAGTTAGTTTTCAGCTTTCTCCACTAAGGCGCTCTTCCAACTAACTTGGCGACATTATCGCAGTGGTTGTCTTGCTACACACGTAGCCGAATTCATCGAGAACATAAGAGGTACACATAGGAGCTGAGCAACCCAACTAATGACCAAAATCTAGGTTTGAAACAGATGCATATAAAGCCAAATCCAAGACGCCGAGTATTTCATACTTGTAAGATAATTTTATCTTTAAAGACATTCTTGTAGCGCAAAGGCAGTCCTTGTGCGGAAATATAAGAAGGACCTTTAAAGGGCATGCTTTATTTGTTTATAACTTCAAGCTTTTAAGTGTTGAGCTGCAACGAGAGGAACTAAAAGAATACAACATAAAAGGGTAAATAAAGAAGGAAGAAAAAACAGGGTGGATGTTGTCATTAGGTTTTTGGAGCCAGGGCTGCTTCGTTTCGCACGTCTGCGCTTTCGAGCTGTTGACCATCTTATCATCGTTAATGATGAGGCCTAAATGGGACATATGCGGTCTCGACCCTTTATATGCTTCAACCATTTATTGACCAAACCCTTCGAGGGTGGTCTTGCCGGAGTCCATTGTGTGCTTTAGGTCATGCTGGCCTGTTCTGTGACAGAAACATGCTGATGTAGGGGTTCTATGCAACGTTGCTCCTTGATCGTGCCGTTCCGACGTTTCGATGAATTTTGGCTCCTTGACGGCCCTGGGAATTTTAAGTGCAAAAAATGCACCTTGGGATGTAGTGCCCCATCCAAGGAGGGCGCGCAAGGAGCCCGCATCCCTATTTAGGGTGTGGGGTTACGTGGCCAAGGTCGACTTGCTAGCCAACGGGTGCTTCGAAGAGCTGGTGGTGCGTTTACCACTGCGGGCTGCCTCCTCGGATGCCTGTACCTTGGCAGCGAAAGCCACGGTCTGCTCCTCCGTCCGGAGTGAGCGCTCGGTGTTACCATTGACTGTGATGACGTCGTTAGGTCCTGGCATTTTAAGCTTAAGATAAGCGTAATGCAGGACTGCATTGAAGCGTGCGAAGGCTGTGCGCCCTAAGAGCGCACTTCGGAAGGGGACAATATCGAAGATTAAGTCCTCGCTTATGAAGTTCTCAGCGTCACCGTTCTGGTACAGCGGGGCGGGGTTAAACTCCTGGAATGACACCTTTGAATGTGGTGGTGCTCGGCTTGATCTGAGATGATTCAATGCCCATTTTCCTTACCGTGTCGGCATAGATTAGGTTGAGGCTGCTTCCTCCATCCATAAGGACGCGTGTGAGATGATAACCATCGACAATTGGGTCCAGGACTAGTGGAGCCGATCCGCCATGCCTGATGCTGGTCAGATGGTCCTTCTTGTCTATTGTGATCGGATGAGCCGACCATGGGTTGGACTTCGGGGTGACTGGATCTAACGCGTAGACGTCCCGAAGCACTCGTTTCATCTCCCTTTTAGCGATGTAGGTAACATAGATCATATTGACTTTCATTACCTCATTAGGAAACTTCTTTTGGTTTCCATTATCGGGCCGCTGATATTCATCCTCGTCTTTGATATGATTTTGGGCTTTACTTTGGGCCTCCGTTGCTACCTTGCCAGCCTGCTTGAAGACCCAGCAGTTCATATTTGTATAGGTTGTTGCTTTGTCCTAAGTGTCGTTGATTTGGCATGGCCAATCCAGGATCCTATATAGCTGGCTAGGTCCGTCCTTGTTCCCTTTAAAGGGCTTCCTTTTTTGTCTGGATCTAGGTCCGGTGAACCCAGCATTAACTGCGGCGTCCTCTGTGTGGCTCCCACCATTTTTATGCTTGCATTTGTTCTTATTGTTCTTAGGCTTTCCAATGGCGTCGCGTGCTTCCGAGATGTCCGCGTCGCCATTAGGGCTACTTCGGGCGAGCTAACTATCTTCTCTCGACCAAAAGTAGGTCATCCATGAAGTGAGGGCTCCCATGGTCCTTGGGTTGTCTTGGTTGAGCTGGCGGGCAAGCTATTCATCTCGGCTGTTGTTTTTGAATGCGACGATGGCTTCAGCATCGGAGCAATCCATGATCTGGTTCTTTCTAGTAAGGAACATGTTCCAGAATTTCCGAGCCGATTCTCCTGGCTGCGGGGTGACAAGGCTGAGGTCGTCAACGTCTGGAGGTCAGACGTAAGTGCCTTTGAAATTTGCCCAAAAGGCATCCTCAAGGGCTTCCAAGCTGCCAATAGAGTGTGGAGGCAAGTTTAAGCAAATCCCTATCCAACCCCTTTAGCTTGAGCGACAAATATTTGATCGCATGGGATCATCTCCGTTGGCCATGTGTATGTCGAGAAGGAAATCTTTGATCCACACTGTTGAGTCTGTAGTGCCATCGTATGATTATATATTGATGGGTTTAAACCCATCCAAAAACTGGTGTTCCATTACCCTATCTGTGAAGAAGATGGGGTGAGCCGGACCTCAGAATTGGGTGGCGTCTCGTCGGAGGTCGGGGGAGAGTCGTGTGTAGGCTTGATCTCGGGCGCGGCCATTCCTATACACTCTTGATCCATAGATGGACCAGGGAGGTGCCCCATTTCTCTCGATATGACGTCAAACATCGTGGGGTCAAGGTAGTCCACGTGGTCCTTGCCATGGCAATGTGGAGGCGGACGAGTGTTGAGATTTTCCTGCATCGGCTTGTCTCGACCTCTAGGGGGGTCGGTCTGGCTCATCGGCGACTAGCTCTTCATCAAACTCTGGCAGCAGACGCCTTCGTTGGTATGATTTCGGCACATTGCGGTGTCAATCTTGTAGATCTTATTCAGCCAAGAGTACTTCGACCCACTTCTCATTCAGCGTGTTCCTAATTGATTGCAGTTGTTGTTGCTGCTTGCGTTTCATGCTTTGGGTTGTACCTACGAGGCGTCTTCGGAAGCGCTCTTGCTCGAAAGGATCTTCAAGGACGATGTAGTCCTCAGAGCCGAGGCTTTCATACTCCTCCGACACCGGCATGTAATTGTTGTCAGCCACTTCAAAGAGGTTGTCGGGATCTAAGTCCTCGGATGGCCTTTGGGAGTTCCATTCCATACAGGGGAGGCTTGAACATCCTCACCATTATTGTTGGCATCCCCAGCAGTTGCGTCACCATTATCGGTGGTAACATTGTTGCCAATGGGCTCCCCTTTGTTGCCCCTTCTACGTTTGTGTTGACGTCTTGGATGGGAGTTGGGGTTGTCCACCATGTAAACGTGATAGGTAGATGTTGCGGTCCACTTGCTAGTGTTTACTATAGGTGAAGTGTGTTTTGTACGGTCGTCAGCATCTTCCTCCATGTTTGTCGCCTCGCCATTGTCCAACACATTGGTTAAGTCGACTTGAGGAGGAAGGAATCATTGCATCCGGACATCAAAACTTCCCCTTCTACATACATAGGAGTCCTACCCAGATACGGGGATGGTCTTCTGTTTTATCTTCAGGGCACATCAGTTCGACCAACCACCAGTAATCCGGACTCTCGAGGACCCCCAAATCCAGGACTCCCTCAGTAGCCCCCGAACTTGCCTTCAATTACGATGTAGTATCCGACTTTGTGCCTTCGGCCTTGCAAGGTAGGTTATTCATTATATCTCGAAACGATGATAGTTCGTCTCTGACCTTTATGCTCCGCCTTGATGATTCCTTCCTGTTACCGCTCCGACTTCCACGTGTCAGGCAAATGTTAGCAGTCCATGTAGTTTTTACAAATAAACCCCTGGCTATGCGAGGATGGGTATTATTTAAGGAGATTCGATATCAGATGCCCTTCTACACCGTGCAGAAATCTTTAGAGCAAGCCACGAAAAACACTCCAAACATGGCAAGCGCCCTGGCTCTTCCTCGTGTCCCCACGTCCCTCAACCAGGCGATTGGGGAAGCTGCTCGGTATCCCACTCCCAGCTGAATAGGCTTCAGACAGGGGGATATCTCCCTCCCGCGGATCTAGTTTTCGTTTAGGCTGGTTTAGCTTCAATCGACGGCGAGGCTCTGGCCAAAAATTTCCCCAACCCCGGTAAGGAGGAGTGGGTGTTCTTTGTTTCATTCCTTCTGAGAGGTGTAGGCTTTCCAATCCATCCCTTCCTTAGAGGCTACCTGGAGTTTTATGGGCTTCAACTGCACAACCTTACGCCAGGTTATATCCTGCATATCGTGGGTTTTGTTGCTCTTTGCGAGCTATTCTTAGGCTGCGAAGCTCATTTCAAACTATGGAGAAAGTTCTTTTGCCTCGTCCCTCGCTCCCAAAAGGGATCCATATTCGATGTGGGCGGCGCCGAAGTGTGGCGCATAGCGGGAACATGTTATCTGCCCTGCACTCCTAAAAAGGGACCTGTCGTGGAATTGGCACGGCAGATGTCCGGTTTAGAGGACTTAGGTGTGAGGCCATCGCGCGGGTTAGCTTGAAGGGGTTAAAAGCACACAAAGGACATAGAAGGTTTATACTAGTTCGGCCCCTTCGATGAAGGTAAAAGCCTACGTCTAGTTTGTTGTGGTATTGCTCGGGCGTCGATGAAGAGGGAGCGGATCGCTTGCCTGTGTCTCGATGTGTTGTTGCCTATCCTTGAACCGTCGTCGGGTCGTCCCTTTATATAGGAGGCGACGCCCGGTCCGGTTTACAGAGTCCCGAGGCCGGTTCATAATCGTGTCCGCCTCGGTCTCTACTCTTTCTATCTTACACCTCAAGTTACATGATATGACGGTTTACAGACCGTAAGCTTTACACATGGGCCCTAAGCCTCTATGGGCCGTAACCTCTGGTTCATATTCTACTGGGCTTATGATAATACAACTATGTTAGTATAATCCGGATCTTCCTGGCCAGTTTATACCTGCTAGTAATATCCATGACATTAGGCCCCAGATTGATTTGAACTTGTTCATGTCAGTCTTCTAAGTCTTTGCATAAATTTCTTCTCTGCAGCTCATCTGCTTCGTAAACCGGTCATGACGTCATCTCCGGGAATTATCTTAATCCGTCGTGACATCACCTCAGCATTTATTGCTCACTTATGTTTGTTACCTTTGTTAAATGCCATCCCGAAAATCAAGGCGACAGCGTAATCTTTATCCAATCTCTGACCTCCTTGATTCACGCGCTTGCCGTTTCTCCTCTTCGTCTTATAAATACCGTTGGGGCCTGCCTTCTTTTCCCCTTTCTGCCTTCGTCTTCCTCCGTCGCTCAAAGCTCCGCCGCCGCTCTTCGAGCTCATCGCCATCGTCGAGCCAGGCTGCTGCATCACGCTGAATCGTGTCCAGAGCAACTCACCGCCGTCCACTTCTTCATCAGGTATTCCTTCTTCGTCATTGTAGATCCCAATCTAGGGTTCCTTCCATAGCTTCCGCCATGAAGCTTTGAAGCTTCGCTGTTCATCTGTGGGTTAACCTTGCGGTAGATTCAAACCTTACTTAGATTCGTTTTGAGTGCGTTCCTGCTCCGCGCTCACGCCTTTAGTTCCTCTAGCTTAATAGCTTAGATTTGATCTGTAGAAAACCTCCGCGGTTCTTCCTGTATAAGACTTGCATATATTTCATCTTTTTCTTATCTCTCAGATCCATTTTTACTTCAGCCTTCTGTGGAAACTGTTTCCTTGCATTGTAGATATGTAGCTCACTCACCGGTTTAATCAATCATATGTTCCCTTCGACGGTCTAGATGTAATCATGTACCTTGTAATTGACGGTTCAGCGTCTGCCTTCTCTATCATCATAATCCGGTAGCTACCTTACTCTTATATGCTCCCGGACTAGTAATACCATTAGCCCCTTGTGTAAACCGGCGATTTAGATCCACAATCTTATATAATGCTCCGGCTTAATTGTAGTATTTGGTAAACCGGATTATGTATTGTATTTTTCAGCATTTCCTTATTCTGAACGATGGCCAAGCAGTTTGTCGCTTGCAACTGGGCTCCTTCCCGCATTACTGAAGAGGATCTAACGAACGCCGCTTCAATCGGTATCCTGGGTCCTAAAGAGGTTCTGAAATGGCGAGCCCCAGGAGATGAGTGTCCACCTACTCCTAAGGAAGGAGAGGTCATTGTTTTCTTTGATCACCTGGCCCGGGGTTTTAGCCCTCCCGGTTCAAAATTCTTCCGGGACGTGCGAGCTGCCTTTCAACTCCATTCTCAAGACGTAGGTCCGAACTCTATATCAAATGTCTGCAATTTTCAAGTTTTCTCAGAAGCATATCTTCAAGAAGAACCATCAGTGGATCTGTTCAGAGACTCTTTCCATTTAAACCGGCGGACAGAGTTTTCTGACGGGCCGCATCAAGAACTGGGCGGCGTCAGTATTCAAAAGAGAAAAGATGTGAGCTTCCCTCATGCTGCCCTTCACACGCACCCCAAGGAATGGAACCAATCGTGGTTCTATTGCATAGATACTTCGCCTGAAGGAGAAAACCCACTGCCGGGTTACCGTGCATATCGCCTACCTGAGGATCATCCCCTGCCGCAGCGCCTCAGTGCTCCAGACTGTGCCTGGTTTGCCCCTCAACTTTCTAAGCTTAGGGCCTTTATGGCCAACGGCTTAACCGGAGTAGACTTTGTTCGTTGTTGGCTTGCCTGGAGCATTCTTCCACTGAGCCGGCGTTCTGGCCTGATGTGCGAGTATACAGGAAAACCAGATGATCCTCAGCGCCACATTGACATAATCCTTCCTGAGAAAGAAGTGGCTGAATCCGCAAAGAAGATGCTCAACATCTCTATGGAAGAATGCAGCCGGACCGGTTTAGCTCCATTCTATGAAAACAATAAACCGCCAGCAGTAAGTCCTTTCTGATCTTTTTATGTCTGTTCTGATCCGGCCATATCAATTGTCTTCCATTTATTTCCTATCTTTTGCACAGGCCAACGACCCCTTCTGGAAGAGAAAACCTCAAGATAAATCGGCCAAACAACCACGCCAGAAAACGTATGCTGTTAAGAAGAAGAAGGCGGTTGCTGCCTCCGGCTCACATCCTGCGGAAGATGATCCGGATTCCGAGGTACGAGTTGATCCTGATATGTTTTAATCTCCCTTTATCCAAATTTATGTTAACAATGCCTTTCCGCAGGATCTGGCTGAAGGAAGTAAAGCGACAGAAGTTGAGGTAATCTCTCTCTCTTCAGACTCAGATCCGCTGCCCCCCAAAATTCGCCGGGAGTCCCAGAAATACCCCTTTTCTCATCCTTATGCTCAATTGGACCCCAAATTTCTTTTGAAGAAGCAGCAGCATGAGGCGTGCCGGACCGCGCACCATAGTGGCCAGGTAGTGGAGTCCTCCGGAATACCTCTCACTCTAGCTCGCAGGCGCCGCTCTGAGGTTTTACTTTCTCCAACTCTCCTTCATCCAAAAGCCGGGCTCATACGTAAACCGCTTAAACCGTCTGATCCTAACTATCAGGAGGCTCCTTTGTCCTCTTCTGGTGAGTCGACTTCTACACAGGTCCTTGTGCTGAAGACCGTGCCTGGGTAAGCCCTTTTCAACATCCGGTTTATCTTTATCTTTATATCATGATGATTCTCATTATTCCATTGATTTTCTCAAGCAAGCCGAAGCCTAGCGAGAAGGCGAAAGCAACCAAAGCGGCTGCCGAGACTGCTACCGTTGAACCGTCCGCTGATCCGGACGAAGTTATCCTTCCAGAAGATAATCCTGTAGCTCAGTTTGATGACCCTATTCCCATGGATCGTGACGATATTGCTGCTCCGGAGGATGTTAATACGGAGGATATAGTTGAACCTGCGAGCCCTGTCCGGGTTAGCTCTCCTCGGGCTAACCCGGCGCCTACTTCTGCTCCTATCCAACCGACTGTCGCTTCATCCGCGGATTATGAGATTACCGGATTAGGCTTTACCGCTCCTACTGAGCCTGTCATCTTGGCCAAGCACATTGCCAAAGAGGAAAAACTTCAACAAGAAAGAGGCAAGTGGAGCACGGACTTATCCAGCTATGCCTAGTTAAGTGCCCAGGAACTTCATTCCGGGTATTTGAACCGGCTCTTTACCAATCGCGATTACGAATCCGGGTTGGTTAACATGATGAAGGATAAGTACGAGGTAACTTCCTTCACGTGTCTCTGTTTTTGTGTTCTTTGCAATCCTGTCTTTAGGCCATAGTAGACCCCAAGTGCCGGTTTAGCTTCACTGTAGGTGAACCGGGACTTCCAATGTATCTGCAAATGAACTTACATTAGCCCCCAAGTGCCAGGGGTACAACTTGTTTTATGCACTTGGGACTTGTCTGAAATTCTCTTTTGGTACTTCAACTACACATTAGCCCCCAAGTGTCAAGTGGATAACTTGTTTATATACTTGAGACTTGATTGACTTGTCTTTCTAACCCGTTTGATTTCCTTGTAGGCTGATTTGACCCGGAGGGCTGCAGAGGTAACTGAACTCCGGAATAGATTGGCTGCTACTGAAACTGCTTCTGCCAAAACCAAGGAAGAGCTTGTGCTGAACTTAACCAGCATAGAAAAATTGAAAAAGGACTTTGAAATGGAGCGGTCCGCCTGAGAGGTGCAGAGGAATGCTCTTGAGAAAAGAGCAAAGGATGCTGAGGTTGCCCTTAACCCGGTTACGCAGGGGTTGACCGGTTTAAGACAGCAAATAGAACTTATGATCTCTGCTATCTTTGGTGAGCACTCAACTGTATATGCTTTTCATCTTTGCAATCCTTGTTCTGCTCCTGTTTAACTTTAACAAACATATTCAGGGCGACGTATAACTCATCTTGGAGATGATGTCCGAAAGAAGCTCAAGGCCTCTTATACCCTGGTGGAGCAGCTGTATTCCGGCGCTTAAAGGGTTATAAGTGCAATGTCCCATCAAAAACCGGCCCCAACTACTATCCAAGGTACTTTGGATAAGCTATCTGTCCTGCCTGTGCGCCTTGTGGAAGTAAAGAAATCTGCTGCACGGGCTGGCTCTCTTATAGGACTGACCCGGGCCAAGGCATGGGTTCCGGACTTTGATCCGGAAGAGGCTATGAACGGATATCCCAGTAATAAGGAAGATGGATCCTCCTTCTCTGCCGAGGACCTCCGTTCCATAACCAAAGAGATGCGCCCACTCGCTAGCAAACTTGCCGATGAAGCAGATCTGACCAGGTATCATCCGGCATATGACTTAGAAAATGAACGGGAGGAGCGGCCGGTTTATGATACCGAGAATCTGATCCGACGAGTGCGTGGCCATACTTTCGCTCCAGATATTGATCCGTCCGATCTTATTAATGAGGAAATGTACTTCCGTGCACTCTCCAAGATTGACTGGCGCGTTCCTGATTTCCAGCCACTTCCTGAAGATGAAGAAGATCCGGAACAAGCCGACCCTCAGCCTTCGCAGCGTGAAGAGGAATCATAAACCGTCCGGTTTAATTCATAGCTGCCAAATACTTTTGCAAAAAACTTTAATCCGTTCGGGCCTGCAAGTTCCTTGTAATAGGATAGTTTGAAACATTGTCTTTGTCTCAATTCGTATGTCACAGCTTGACTTGGCGTCTGTCAATTTTAATCCCTTGTTTGCTATGGTTGATCTGTCTATGTTATTTGTGTCTGCATAAACAATGCTAAAAAGATGTCCTGGCGGTTTACCACCGGACCTATTATATTGCTCCCATAGACATATATTGAAAGAGTATCTGCTTTATACCCAAAAATACTTCATACCTTTGATTAAGTGTGTCTGACATCCTTAATTTGGTAGGCATAATTGCATGTGTAGATTCTGATGAGGCTCTTGGCTCTCTTGGCGTTTGCCTGATGATTGTTCCGGGTTATGATAAACGCCGGTTTAAATCATGCTGGTGTTTATGACCCAGACTTTAAACTCATGCTGGTATTCATGACTCAGACTTTTAACTTTGCAGATACGTGGTCAACTTTGAAGTTGCCCCATTCCGGATCAAAAAACTTGGTTAACCACAAAAACTTGTAAAATCGCAAAAAACAAAACATTGTTGGCAAATAAGACCATGTAGTCGAGGCTTTTTGCGAGCTGCCAGGCTCCAGGCTTTTTGTGAGCGGCCTTTAAGTTCTAGGCATTATTTTAAGAGCGGCCCTTAAGCTCTTGGCTTTTCACAAGTTGCCAGGCTCCATATTTGAGGCTTCTGATTCGAATACGATCAGTAAACCGGACCAAAGGGGTTAAGCTAGGATTCGAATACGATCATGTACCCCCTAGTGGCCTTGAGATTTTGCCGATCAATGGATTCGAATACGATCCAAGGCGGACCCAAGCGGGGTTTAAGCTATGATTCGAATGTGATCATATATATTGGACCAAAGTGGTTAAGCTAGGATTCGAATACGATCCATAGCCCCCAGTGGCTTTGAGATTTTGTCGATCAATGGATTCGAATACGATCCAAGGCGAACCCAACCGGGGTTTAAGCTATGATTCGAATGCGATCATATATACTGGACCAAAGGGGTTAAGCTAGGATTCGAATACGATCCATAGCCCCTAGTGAGTTTGGTTATGTTCTCTTTGGTTCGAATACGACCTATGTTTGAACAGGAAGCCCAATGGTAACCGTAGAGGCAGGGTACCTATATGAGAGTTGCGCTTGTATGGCAAACCCTGTTTGGTCCCTTATATAATTGTCCTGCATATCAAAATAGATTGATCAAAGCATCTTGTTTTCTTGATGAAAATAATATATATCCAGAGAAATAAACTCTAGATGGATATCACCTGAATGAACTCCCATAAGACACTTATATTTGAAGAATATGGCTGATTCCCCGGTTTACCGGGGTGCCGGTTTATTTATTAATCATAATATATATAGGATACATGAAGCGGAGCCCATGGCTCAAGTGTAGTAAGGCCGCAGAAGAGCAATGTTCCATGGCCTCTTCGTCTCTTCCTATGCTGTCCGTGAGTCTTTATGTTCTCGAACGTCCACCAGGTAGTATGAACCGTTGTGTAGGTTCTTGCTGACCACAAAGGGTCCTTCCCAAGCTGGGGAAAATTTGTGCATATATGTCTGGTCTTGGATGAGCCGGAGCACCAGGTCCCCCTCCTGGAACGTCCTGGTCTTAACCCGGCGGCTGTGATATCTGCGCAGGTCTTGCTGATAGATTGCGGATCGTGCAGCTGCTATGTCACACTCCTCATCCAGCCGGTCTAAGCTGTCCTGTCTTTCTTGCTCATTGGCCGCTTCAACATAAGCTGCCACCCGTGGTGAGTCATGCTGGATATCACTAGGGAGAACTACTTCAGCACCATACACTATGAAAAAGGCCGTATAGCATGTAGACTTGTTAGGCGTAGTGTTGATTCTCCAGAGGACAGAAGGTAACTCCTCAACCCAGCACCCTGGTGTGCTTTGCAAGGGAGTCATAAGCCGGGGCTTGATGCCTCGCAAGATCTCTTGGTTGGCCCTTTCAGCTTGACCATTGGATTGAGGGTGAGCTACTGAAGATACATCCAGGCGAATATGCTTCATTTGGCAAAACTCTTCCATCTCTCCTTTA
Organism: Secale cereale; assembly: GCA_902687465.1. Classification (NCBI taxonomy): domain Eukaryota; kingdom Viridiplantae; phylum Streptophyta; class Magnoliopsida; order Poales; family Poaceae; genus Secale; species Secale cereale. Next base: position 291,687,936 of record LR738711.1, read on the forward strand.
GATAGATTGGTGCCATTATCAGTAATAATGCTGTGTGGAAAGCCAAACCGGTAAATTACCTTTTTGATGAATTTAACCGTTGTTGCCGCATCACACTTACTAACAGGCTCTGCCTCAATCCACTTTGTAAACTTGTCCACTGCCACCAACAGGTGGGTTTTTTGATCTTGGGATCGTTTAAAAGGTCCAACCATATCCAGCCCCCAAGTCGAAAACGGCCAAGTAATTGGAATCATCCGTAGCTCCTGTGCCGGAACAAAGAGCACGCCGTAAAAATTTCTGACAAGCGTCGCATCTCCGGACTGGATCCTCCGCATCAGCATGGGTCGTTAACCAGTAAAACCCGTGAAGAAAAGCCTTGGCTACCAGTGATTTTGAACCGGCGTGATGACCACAATCTCCTTCATGTATCTCTCGAAGAATATCACTGCCTTCTTCCTATGATACACAGCGCTGAAATGCCCCAGAAACACTACGGTGATGAAGTTCTCCGTTAACGATAGTCATAGATTTGGATCGCCGGATTATCTGCCTAGCTTCCACCTCATCATCTGGCAACTCTCCTCGGCTCAGGTACGCCAAGTAAGGGAGTGTCCAATCCGGAATAACATGAAGCGCTGCAACTAGCTGCGCTTCCGGATCAGGAACAGCCAAATCCTCCTCCGATGGTACCTGAACTGATGGACTGTGTAATTCATCCAAGAAAGTATTTGGTGGCACCGGTTTACGCTGAGAGCCCAATCGGCTTAGAGCATCGGCCGCTTCATTTTTCCGTCGGACTATGTGATCCACCTGATATCCTTTGAAACATCCTGCAACCGCTTCAACTTCCCGCCTGTAAGCTGCCATGAGCGGATCTTTAGAATCCCACTTGCCAGACACTTGTTGTGCCACCAGATCTGAATCACCAAAGCACTTGACCCGGCTCAAGTTCATCTCCTTAGCCATCCGTAACCCATGAAGGAGAGCTTCAAACTCAGCAGCATTGTTGGTGCAAGGGAACATTAGTTGGAGGATAGAACAAAACTTGTCACCTCGTGGGGAAGTTAACACGACTCCAGCCCCCGATCCTTCTAATTGCCTTGAACCGTCGAAGTGAATAGTCCAATATGTATGATCCGGCTTATCCTCTGGTGCTTGCAATTCTGTCCAATCATTGATGAAATCTACCAGTGCTTGGGATTTGATAGCAGTACGGGGTACATACTTCAATCCATGTGGGCTAAGCTCAATGGCCCACTTTGCCACTCTGCCAGTAGCTTCTCTGTTCTGGATTATAACCCCCAACGGAGCTGAGCTGACAACAGTGATTGGGTGGCCCTGGAAATAGTGCTTCAGCTTCCGGTTTGCCATGAACACGCCATATACCAGCTTCTGCCAGTGCGGATACCTTTGCTTTGACTCAATGAGAACCTCACTAACGTAGTAAACCGGGCGCTGAACCGGATATTCCTTGCCTGCTTCCTTGCGTTCCACCACAATTGCCACGCTAACTGCACGGGCATTGGCGGCCACGTACAATAGCAGCGGCTCGTTGTCAACGGGGGCAGCAAGAACTGGCGGTTCTGCTAATTGTCGATTCAAGTCCTCAAACGCGGCGTTTGCAGCATTGCTCCATATAAACCGATCTGTCTTTTTCAGCATCTGATAAAGTGGAATTGCCTTCTCTCCCAAAAGGCTGATGAATTGGCTTAATGTTGTAATCCGGCCTGCTATGCGCTGGACATCATTGATACAAGCCGGTTTAGTCAGGATGTGATCGCCTTGATCTTCTCCGGATTGGCCTCTATTTCTCTGTTTGATACTAAGAATCCAAGGAGCTTGCCTGCCGGAACACCAAAAATGCACTTCTCTGGATTAAGCATCATCTTATAAACCCGGAGGTTGTCAAAGGTTTCCTTTAGGTCTTCTATCAGCGTCTCCTTCTCCCTTGACTTCACCACAATGTCATCAACATAGGCATGGACATTTTTTCCGATCTGCCCCTTGAGACAATTTTGTACGCAACGCTGGTAAGTTGCTTGGGCACTCTTAAGCCCAAAGGGCATAGATACATAGAAGAAGGCTCCAAAGGGAGTTATGAAGGCTGTCTTCTCCTGGTCCTTAACTGCCATCTTGATTTGATGATACCCTGAATATGCATCCAAGAAACTTAGCCGCTCACATCCTGCCGTAGCATCAATGATCTGATCAATACGGGGGAGAGCAAAAGGATCAGTTGGACAAGCCTTGTTTAGGTTTGTGTAATCTACACACATCCTCCGCGTTCCATTTTTCTTTAACACCAAAACCGGATTAGCTAACCACTCCGGATGGAACACCTCAACTATGAATCATGCGGCCTAAAGCCTGGCCACTTCCTCACCTATAGCCTTGCGCCTCTCCTCATTGAAGCGGCGCAGGTACTGCTTGACCGGTTTGAACTTCGGATCAATATTAAGACTGTGCTCAGCGAGTTCCCATGGTATACCTGGCATGTCAGAAGGTTTCCATGCAAAGATATCCCGATTCTCACGGATGAACTCGATGAGCGCGCTTTCCTATTTGGTATCTAGGTTAGCGCTGATAGTGAACTGCTTGGATGAATCGCCTGGTACAAAGTCAACTTGCTTGGTTTCCTCTGCCGATTTAAACTTCAATGCCGGATCATGCTCTGTAGTTGGCTTTTTCAATGGGGACATGTCTGCCGGATCAACGTTGTCTTTATAGAATTTCAACTCCTCAGTAGCACACACTGCATCTGCATAGGCTGCGTCTCCCTCCTCGCACTCTAATGCGATCTTGCGACTTCCGTGAACCGCAGTGGTTCCCTTGTGACGCGGCATCTTGAGCTGTAAATAAACATAACACGGTCTAGCCATGAACTTGGCGTAAACCGGTCTCCCAAACAGAGCATGATATGGGCTCCTGATCTTTACAACCTCAATGGTTACGTTCTCTGACCTAGAATCCTGCTCATCCCCAAAGGTGACTTCTAGATCAATTTTCCCAACTGGGTAAGCCTATTTACCTGGCACCACTCCATGGAACACCGTGTTGGATTGTCTCAATTTCTTGTCTGTCAACCCCATACGACGAAAAGTCTCATAATATAAGATGTTGATGGTGCTGCCGTCATCCATGAGTGCCTTTGTGAATTTGTAGCCACCCACCTGTGGTGCCACCACTAGGGCCAACTGGCCCGGATTATCAACCCGTGGCGGGTGATCCTCTCTGCTCCACACAATAGGTTGTTCCGACCAACGTAGAAAACGTGGCGTTGCCGGTTCAACTGCGTGTACTGCCGCTTCAGAATCTTCTGATCTCGTTTGCACAAACTCGTGGTAAAAACATGATACTGTCCACTACTTAGCTCCTTCGGATTACTCTGATATCCGGATTGCTGCTGCTGCTAGCGCTGCTGATTGCTTTGGTTGTTGTAACCACCCTGACCATGCTGCTGGTTGTCTTGGTTGTTGTAACCACCCGGACCGTGTTGCTGGTTGCCTTGGTTGTAGTTATTGTTACCACCATGATATCCTGATCCGGAACCATTACCCTGGTAACCCGGACCCTGAAAGCCTGAACCCAAGCCACCTCCAGGGGGTCCGTGGTTATGTCTGGCTTGCCTCATGGCCTCTATCATGATCTTGCAATCCTTCCATAAATGTTTAGACGGGTGTTCCGGCGTACTTTGTTTAGGGCAAGGCTCATTCAACTGTTGTTCTAGACTGAGGAATTGCCCTTCACCACGAGGAGGTGGTCTACCCTTACTGCGATGCCCGTTTCCCTGAACGTTGGTATTAGCCACAAAATCAGAACCACCCTCTGCTTTTCGCTTACCATTGTAACTCGTTCCTGCCGGATTAGCTTGCGCCGGTTTACCGGCCTTGTTTGCTTTCCCGGACTTGTCTCCATCTTCCTCTGGGTACTTAGTGTTATCAGAATCCCCATATTTCACCAGAGCACTCATGAGCGTGCCCATGTCATTGCAATCGCGTTTGAGCCGTCCTAACTTCAGTTTCAGAGATTCAAACCGGCAATTATTTTCCAATGTCACTATCGCCGTACTAGGGTTGATACTATTGGAAGAGTGCAGGATTTCTGATACTCGCCGCACCTAGCTGCTAGTGAACACATGCCGCTAAGTCTACCACTGACATTGGCTGCTTACACGTGTCTTTGAAATTTTTGATAAACTGGTGACGCAACTCACCCTATGATCCGATGGAATTGGGTGGTAAGCCCTTTTACCATGTCTGGGATGTACCCTCAAGCATCATGGTAAAGTACTTGGCGCATGCTGCTTCATCCACATCAAGCATCTCCATAGCCATCTCATAACTCTCAACCCACGCCTCGGGAGCCAGATCCGCTGTGTAGTTGGGTACCTTGCGCGGGCCTTTGAAGTCCTTGGGCAATTTCACGCTTCGTAAAGCGGGGATGAGACACTTTACCCCAAAGGAACTTGCCGTGACTCCTGTTTCTACTGTGGTCGGGTGAACCGGCGTCATTTGACGGGTATCCTCGCGGGCGGTTGATGTCTACACACACTTCTACTCTTGTAGACTATGTTGGGCCTCCAAGCGCAGAGGTTTGTAGGACAACAGCAATTTCCCTCAAGTGGATGACCTAAGGTTTATCGAACTCAGGGAAGTAGAGGTTGAAGATGGTCTCTCTCAAGCAACCCTGCAACTAAAATACAAGAAGTTTCTTGTGTCCCCAACACACCTAATACACTTGTCAGATGTATAGGTGCACTAGTTCGGCGAAGAGATGTTAAATGGCAAGTGATATGGATGTCAAAACAAAGTAATATAAATCTGTAATAAAAAGTGCAGCAAGCAAACAAGCGGTAAACGTGAGCACAAATGGTATTGCAATGGTGGAAACAAGGCCTAGGGATCATACTTTCACTAGTGGCAACTCCCAACAACATTAACATAATCGAATCACATGATATTTCCCATAAAACATGCAATGGAGACGCACCCGGAGGTCATACCTTCGTGGTCAAGAGAGGACGAGAATTATGTAGGGCTACAAAAGCACACCTCAAAGTTCGTAGTTCTCAATCTAAGGATTTCCCAATGTCACCGCGGCCATCCAAAGAGAGTCCCAAAATCACCACAACATATCTAAAGGATAGTCAAAGACAAGCACCAAGAGACTCTCAATCTTCAATCAACACACAAGAGAGGAAATTACTAATGAAAATATTTTTCTAATCCATGTCCAATAGACCGTTGTCACCTTGGTCTCGGGGATTATACTAGATAAACACAAGTGAGTACATCAATCCAATACATAGAGAAAGGGGAAATATCATGGGATCACCCTAGATTAACATAGCCTATGATCACAACGAAGATCACATCATGGGAGAGAGAGATAACCACATAGCTACACGTACGAGCCCTCAGCCACGGAGGAGACTACTCACACATGGACATGGTGAGGAGGAGGTTGATGATGGTGTTGATGGAGAGGTGCAGCCCCGCGAGGAGGAGACGGTCGGCGGCAGCCACGGAGGCGGCGGCGGCGGCCCTAGGGGGCGGCGGCGGCCCTCGGGGCGGCGGCGGCCCTCGGGGCGGCGGCGGCCCTAGGGGGCAGCGGCTCCTTGGCCCCCCTTCTTCCTTGTGGATGGTGCTACAATGGTGCTGGTCCTCCCCTCCAAGACGGCGGCTCGGGAGGAGGAAAATTCGTGGCCCTTGGTGACCTAGGTTTCCTCTCTTTATATAGACTCTCGGATTCCCGTCATCAGATTTTGGGCCTCAGTAAAACGGGCTTTACTCGGCCGTCCGGACTTCGATTTGGACGAATTTTATATCCAGAAGCATCACGTCAAAATTCCTCACAACTTTCGCAACTAGACTTTTTCCGTTTGATGTCGTCTTCGGACCGGAACGTGACCATCTTTAAAAAACGTTCTCAGACAGATTTCAGGAAAGTCTGAGTCCTACTCCAATATGACTCCTTTTGCGTTTTTGTCAATTTCCAAGTAATTCCTACACAATAAAGTGTAAAACAAGAACATTGTGCACTTTTGCAACCATTAGTAGGTTAGTCCAAATATGATCAAAAAGTGTATGGAAGTGCATAAATATCATAGCAATATCACACAAAAAGGGCATGGAGCAAGCAGAAATTATAGATATGTTTTGGACGTATCAACATCCCCAAGCTTAATTCCTGCTCGTCCTCGAGTAGGTAAATGATAACAAGCATAATTTCTATGATGACATGCTATTAACCATATAAGAACTTTTCACAGTCACATGACAAGTGCTTACTGAGATAATGAATCTGTAGTAATTAAGTTGCCTAATGAGAAAATCACAAAGAACTGAAAGTTTTACAATATGATACTGAAACACTCAATAGATTTGTAGTGAGCATGGTGTGCAAATATGACAAAGTGATATCTCGCTTACCCCCTTTAGTGAAGCAAAACATAAATGCAGGGGCACCTCCAAAGTTTAAGTGACGACTAGATACAATGATTTCAGAATAAACGATATCATAATCATGCAAAAGACAATGGTACTTTGGGACAATGCACATTACACTCAGAATGACAATCATGCTCTCAATAGTTGGTGCTTTAAAGAAGATGAAGACTCTCGAACCGTGGCTTTTATTGGCAAGGTTGAAAACCCGTGGTCGGAAACAAAAACTAAACATGTACCAGAGCTCTTGGTTTTAAAAACAGAGGTAATAATTATTATTTTTAGATATGCATGTTTCGTCAACGAATGCTAGCAGATAACTCAATTACTTCTGGAGTTGGACAGGTTTCGAGGAACGGCTCCCGAATGAGAACGATCACATCCTCTTAATCTCCTTTGTTTATCAATGCCAAAATTTTCTGATTTCTCATGAACAAAGCGTGAAGGAGGGTTTGTTTGTTGTATTATTTTTAATGAGCCGGGCGCACTCTATGCCAGTTCCTTCTCGTATTATGGGTTTGCACATTAGACATGCAATCCCGGGGTGAAGCTTGTCCAACTTAAAAAGATCATGAATTAACTACTACTTCCTCATGAACTAAAATAGAGGCACAAAATAGGAATGCTTTTTTTGAATAATTTCGAGATGGTACATGAAAGTCTTCGTTAGGAATGGCAGGTAAATACCATGTATAGGAAGGTATGGTGGACTCATATGACATAACTGGTTTAAAAGATTTTGGATGCACAAGCAGTCAGTCCGCTTAGTACAAGTGGAGGTTAGCAAAAGACTGGGAGTGACCAACTAAGAGAGCAATGACGGTCATAATCATGCAGAGCGACAAAGCAACATTGAATCAGGAATGGAAGTTATATCGCTACTCAGAAATTAAAGATCATCAAGGATTGACAGACTTTCTTTACAGTCTTAAATATGCGTGAGCATACGACAAGTCAATCAAAATAAATTCTTGAAGGAAGATATTACTAAACCATACCACATCATAGGCAAACAAATCATGTTGGTACTCCAATAACACATTGAAAACCCCCCAGCTATTTGAGACTAACCATAAGAAAACATGAACTACTAAGCACCATTATGCACATAGCATTTTTATCATAGACATATCAACCAGTGCAACAGAAGCCAACTCTCTTAACAAGATAAGCATGATACTAAAGAGAGTTGCAGAGACCAACTAAACAAAAACTCTTTAAAAAGATAAGCATGAAAGCTAAGAGCTAAGCATGACAGTAGCTATTGAAAGACAAAGAACACACACAGCAAGGATAGACATGAAAATTCTATGTTATGTTCTAGATTGAAGTGGAGCGTGTTTCTCTCCCACACAAAGAAAGATGAGTTTCAACTCGTTATGAACAGCAAGCAAAGCTAAAGAAAACTAAAAAGGAAAACTAAAAGCAAGACGCTCCAGGCATAGCACATAACACATGAAGTGATAAAAATATAGTGGAACGAAAGACGAACTGATAATTGTTGATGGAGAAGGGGATGCACGGGGGCATCCCCAAGCTTAGACGCTTGAGTCTTCTTGAATATTTCTTGGTGGTGCATGGGGGCATTCCCAAGCTTGAGCGTTTGACACTCCTGAATCTTTTTATCATCTTCCCTCGCACACTTGAAAACTCCCTTCATACATAACTCATCATAATCTGATTAGCGAGGTTAGTACCCTTAATAAAATAATTGTTCCTTGCTGGAAATAAGGATATTTTTGAAGGTCTACTGTTTCTCAAGATTGCCAAAAGGTTTTTGCAAAGAAAAAGCAAGCTCAAGGTTTGCAAAATGAAGGAAAGGCAAAACAGGACAGAATCTGTGAAAAACAGACCAGCAGGTAGTAAATGATTTTTTCGGGGCACTTCTGCAACTCTAATAAAAAAACTCAGAACAGACGCCCGAAACACAATTGTATAGAGCACGCTGTCGAAAAAATTCAGACCAAAAATATGATCTGGTAATTTTATACGAATTTTTCTATCAAAGGACAGAATGTGTTTCCTGGACAGCACGTCACAACTTTTGAACTTTCTTGCAACCAGAGGCTACACTTGGCACCAAGTTGAAAAGCAAAGATACAATGATGATGCTACTGTAGTAACAAACATCAAGACCACTAAAAACTGAAAGAACAAACTGAAAGCAAAGATAACAAGGGTTGTCTCCCTAGAGCTCTTTCTTTATAGCCATAAAGATAGGCTTAAGACTTTAATGATGCTCTCGTAGGAATAAGAGTTGAAGAGCAAAAGAGAGCATCAAGAAGTAAATATCAAACACATTTAAGCCTAACATGCTTCCTATGCATAGGAATATTGCAATAGAATAATTCATTGAAGCACAAAGCAACTAGCATAGGAAGGCAAAACAAGCATAACTTCAAAATATTCACCATAAAGAGAGGAAACTTCTTATTATTAAGATATTTAGAACCAAGTCTCCCTCTCTCATTATAAATTTCAGTGGTATCATGGATGAACTCAACAATATAACTATCACATAAGGCATTATTTCCATGATCCAAAAGCATAAAAGTGACATTACTCTTCATATAAGCAAAATCTTTCTTATTAGGAATAGTGAGAGTAAGACTATCATAACCATCATGGTAATCATCGTATTTAGGAGGCATATCATAATCATAATAAATTTTATCCTCAATAGTAGGTGGACTGAAAATATCATATTCAACATTGTAATCATCATATATAGGAGGCATAGTATCATCAAAGTAAATTTTCTCCTCAAAAGTTGGGGGACTAAAAATATCATGTTCATCAACCGTGTCATCCCCAAGCTTAGAGCTTTTCATGTCCTTAGCAATATTGATATTAAATAAAAACATACTAATAACATCACCACCATCATGATTGTTATGCAAATAATAAAGTTCCAAAGGTTTTTTAATTTTCTCTTCGAGCACATCATGTCCAAGTTCAAGGTAGAGCTTATAAAGCTCTCTCATATTTTGGTTGTTTTCCATTAAGCAAAACTAGTGAAAATAAAAACAAGAAACAAAAAGATTTAATTGCAAGATCTAAAGATATACCTTCAAGCACTCACCTCCCCGACAACGGCGCCAGAAATAGCTTGATGTCTACACACACTTCTACTGTTGTAGACTATGTTGGGCCTTCAAGCGCAGAGGTTTGTAGGACAGCAGCAATTTCCCTCAAGTGGATGACCTAAGGTTTATCGAACTCAGGGAAGTAGAGGTTGAAGATGGTCTCTCTCAAGCAACCCTGCAACTAAAATACAAGAAGTCTCTTGTGTCCCCAACACACCTAATACACTTGTCAGATGTATAGGTGCACTAGTTCGGCGAAGAGATGTTAAATGGCAAGTGATATGGATGGTAAAACAAAGTAATATAAATCTGTAATAAAAAGTGCAGCAGGCAAACAAGCGGTAAACGTGAGCACAAATTGTATTGCAATGGTGGAAAAAAGGCCTAGGGATCATACTTTCACTAGTGGCAACTCTCAACAACATTAACATAATCGAATCACATGATATTTCCCATAAAACATGCAATGGAGACGCACCTGGAGGTCATTCCTTCGTGGTCAAGAGAGGACGAGAATTATGTAAGGCTACAAAAGCACACCTCAAAGTTCGTAGTTCTCAATCTAAGGATTTCCCAATGTCACCGCGGCCATCCAAAGAGAGTCCCATAATCACCACAACATATCAAAAGGATAGTCAAAGACAAGCACCAAGAGACTCTCAATCTTCAATCAACACACAAGAGAGGAAATCACTCATGAAAATATTTTTCTAATCCATGTCCAATAGACCACTGTCACCTTGGTCTCGGGGATTATACTAGATAAAGACAAGTGAGTACATCAATCCAATACATAGAGGAAGGGGAAATATCATGGGATCACCCTAGATTAACATAGCCTATGATCACAACGAAGATCACATCATGGGAGAGAGAGATAACCACATAGCTACACGTACGAGCCCTCAGCCCCGGAGGAGACTACTCACACATGGACATGGTGAGGAGGAGTTTGATGATGATGTTGATGGAGAGGTGCAGCCCCGCGAGGAGGAGATGGCCGGCGGCAGCCACGGAGGCGGCGGCGGCGGGCCTTCGGGGCGCGGCGGCGGCGGCGGCCCTAGGGTACGGCGGTGGCCCTAGGGGGCAGCGGATCCTTGGCCCCCCTTCTTCCTTGTGGATGGTGCTGCAATGGTGCTGGTCCTCCCCTCCAAGACGGCGGCTCGGGAGGAGGAAAATTCGTGGCCCTTGGTGACCTAGATTTCCTCTCTTTATATAGACTCTCGGATTCCCGTCATCAGATTTTGGGCCTCAGTAAAACGGGCTTTACTCGGCCATCCGGACTCCGATTTGGACGAATTTTATATCCAGAAGCATCACGTCGAAATTCCCCACAACTTTTGCAACTAGACTTTTTCTGTTTGACTTCGTCTTCGGGCCGGAACGTGACCATCTTTAAAAAAACGTTCTCAGACAGATTTCAGGAAAGTCAGAGTCCTACTCCAATACAACTCCTTTTGCGTTTTTGTCAATTTCCAAGTAATTCCTACACAATAAAGTGTAAAACAAGAACATTGTGCACTTTTGCAACCATTAGTAGGTTAGTCCAAATATGATCAAAAAGTGTATGGAAATGCATAAATATCATAGCAATATCACACAAAAAGGGCATGGAGCAAGCTGAAATTATAGATACGTTTTGGACGTATCAGCGGTATGTCTGGCCCGGTCTACCGCCTCTTGGGCCTGTGCTTCTGCTCCTGCCAGTGACGGTGACGTCTCCGCTCGCTGCTAGACACTATCGGTTCATCCCAGTGCCTAGTGTAACTCCGGCTGTGGCGGGAGGTTGAATGAACCCTCACCCTGTTGTAAGAGTACGCCTGCTGCTGTGTCAGCGCCGTGTCCAGCAACTCCTTAGCTCGGCGCGCTTCCATCGCCACGGGGGATGTCCCCTCAATGGGTAAAGCGGCCAGTCATGAAGCGGCGGCGACAATGTTGTTCAACGGGTTAGAGTAATGGCCGGGAGGGTGGGGACGTGCGGTGTGGGCACAACTTGACGATTCCGCTCTGCGACCGACGGTTGAACCGGTGCGCCAGTTCCCGGGGCTCCTCCCCGGTTTACCTCTAGGTTATTGCTGGCTCCCGCTCCTGGTGTGCCAAAGAGATTCATCGCCTCATAAACCGGCGGTAGACAAGTTTGCTGCCTTCTGTACCTTACCTCCTGTGCAGAACTCTGATCCACCCTGAGCCGGAAAGCTTGGGAGTCTAGCTCTGCTTGCCTCGTAGCTATCATGGCTTTCTCTGCGTCTAGATCCCATTTCGCCTGCTCAATCCGGCCCTTCAGCTGAAAGATCTCCGCATCATGTTGCGCCTTGTTGGCAGGAGCTACTTCCGTTGTTATGTGTGCTCTTAACTCCTCGACCAAGGTGGATAGAACGTCAGAGGGTGAGGAGGCTTGACTGCCCGCCCCCGCACCTGCTACCTCTGTTGCGAACGCCCCGGTCACTGTGGGCTGCTGCATAGACTGTGATCCGGCCATGAAGACAGCCACCCGGTTTGGCGGATCAAAGGGGTCCGGAATACTGTCACCATCGGATATACCCTCGGATCAGCCGTCCTGCAACAGATACAAAGATTCGGTCTCCCCGGATGAAGATTCATCGTCAGAATAGACAAATGTCTCGCCACCAGACTCCGATCTGTCCTCGGCTTGGACTCCATGTACTGCTCCAACGAAGACACGTTTCACGGCGGGCTTAATCCGGGCCGATCTCGCACGCTGAGTCGGCTCGATGATGTTGGGGAAGATGTCCGGCTCAGGTCCCGGTTCACCAACCTTGACGATGAAGACGTGGATGCCGCCGAAGGGGACCCGGTAACCGTATTCGATTGAATCGGCCTCGGGGCCCCAGCCTGCGTCGTCGATGTAGATCCGGCCGCGGCGACTCTTGGTCATCCGGCCAACCGCGTAACCCTTGAGTCCTTCAAAGCTGCCCTTCAAGAACTCGAAATCATCGTGCGATAGCCCCACGGTGGGCGCCAACTGTCGTGGAATTGGAACGACAGATGTCCGGTTTAGAGGACTTAGGTGTGAGGCCATCGTGCGGGTTAGCTTGAAGGGGTTAAAAGCACACAAACGACACAGAAGGTTTATACTAGTTCGGCCCCTTCGATGAAGGTAAAAGCCTACGTCTAGTTTGGTGTGGTATTGCTCGGGCGTCGATGAACAGGGAGCGGATCGCTTGCCTGTGTCTCGATGTGTTGTTGCCTATCCTTGAACCGTCATCGGGTCGTCCCTTTATATAGGAGGCGATGCCCGGTCCGGTTTACAGAGTCCCGAGGCCGGTTCATAATCGTGTCCGCCTCGGTCTCTACTCTTTCTATCTTACACCTCAAGTTATATGATATGACGATTTACAGACCGTAAGCTTTACACATGGGCCCTAAGCCTCTATGGGCCGTAACCTCTGGTTCATATTCTACTGGGCTTATGATATTACAACTATGTTAGTATAATCCGGATCTTCTTGGCCGGTTTATACCTGCTAGTAATATCCCTGACAGGACCCGAAGAGTGGCCCTTGGAGTGGTTTTATGTCGAAGACATGGCCCTTTCGGACCCAGTTCAGCACGATCTTCCCAAACTCTCCAGCGCCCCTTGACGAAACGCTTCAACTAGCATCCTCGGAGCCCCAAGCAAGGGAATAGCGAGGAATTTAAGAGGCTAGTCAGCAAAATCATGGTACTTGCCCACTCCATGCTCTTGATAATTGTTGTTATGGCTATTGCAATGAAGCGATGTGTTCAGCCACTTCAATCCATGGGGTTTCCCTTGTGTCATTACAATGGGCGGGACGACGGGTCTCGCTACAAGCTAGAGGGTCTGGATACCCCGATCGCCTTGGCCGCCATCTTAGTAGATATTTACAAGGGAGAGAAAGAAGACTTTGTCCGTTTACAATGTCGGGAAGGTTTTTCCATGTATAACCCCATCGACCGGGTATGTTTTTCTTCAATTGCTAGCATCATCTAACTTCTTTACTGATACGGGATGATCAAACCATATTCGATTGTCTTTTTAAAATAGACATGGAGAAAGGTAATCGAGGGGGTTTATTGCCCTGCCCCACAACTAGAGGACCGTGTTCGCGAGAAAGATTCTGGATTCGAAGAAGATCCGGATATATTCATATAACTTGTCAACGGGGTTTTCTATCAGGTGAGTCACGAGGGTACGGAAGTGGCAATTATAGCCGATTATCCAGGTATCCTTCCTTCTTCCAATGTAAGTGCCCAGAAGACATTCTCTCAAAGAGAGCCTTCCCTCCACGCCTCACCCACTGCACTGACTCATGCTCAAAAGGGTCGACGCTCGACATGCCGGACTGCATCGTGGGCGTCTTCTAGGGGGACAGCACCTACCCGGGCGAGCCTTCAAAATGAAAAGAAACATGGGGCACCGTTGAGCCTCCTCCTTCATCGAAGAGGTATAATTTTCAATATGTGCTATGGTTTGAGATCGGGATGTTACATTCCCCCCTCTGTCTTATTCTATAAGGAGAATACATCGAACTTCGTCCGAGGACCCAGTTGGCTGATCACCATCCAATCCAGCCCCGGGTTCTTCAACAAGAACAAGAATCGATACGGATGCGGTGCCGGATTGCCCACCGTAGGAGGATTCGGACAACGTACCAGTCACGAACTCCAAGGTGGAGAGCACGATGAATCATCTGTGGCGAAAAGAAGCCATGTGTGCTTCAGCCGTTAATGAGGAGGAGTTGAACGCCCTTAGCTCTGTGGATGCATATATCCGAGCTGCTCGGGACAGCCTTGTCGGAGCCACTCAGCTGTTTTCAAAGGATATGCGGGTAAGTATTTTTGTAAATTTAGTAAGTATATGCCAGTAGCCCTCGAGACTTGAAGCGTTTGGTCTAACCGTTTTAAGGATCGTTATAACCACAAGTTCTTAAGGAAAAGAATGACACGCTGTCCCAAGAGCTTGAAATAAACCAGGCTAAGCTGACTACAGTCATTGCCGAGCTAGACGAAGTGAATAAATCCACGAAGGGATCTCATGGTAAGGATGAATACTGTCTGATAATTATGATTTCTGCCTTCAATGATGTTTAAGCATACATTGTTGCATTTCAGTGGCAGAATCGACTGATCAACTGGAAGAGAAGTTAAGGACTTCCCAAGAGGACAAAAAATATGATGAAGGGCAAGAAGTAGCCGGTCAGCTTGTATTGACATGGACCATTGAGCAAAAGAACAAGTTGTTGGACGAAAATATCAAGCAAGCTGAAAAGATAAAGGACCTAAGGGCCCAGTTATCGGATGCATTGAAAGAGAATAACAAGTTGAAAGGAAGCATATTCAGTATGACCTTTGATCTTTGCTCTAGTATGCATATAATCTGGCAATTCGGAGTGTGATAATGCTGTTGTTGCAGGTTTGTTAACTGGGCATCCTGAAGAAGAAGTATCAGGATTCCAAGGCGACGCGCTATAAAGAGCTCTCCAAAGTGAATGACCGGGCCCAAAAAGCCATGAAGAGCATGACGAAAGCCTTATTGGCATCTGATTCTCCTCCAAAATTATGGAAGATTTGGCAAACTTGTACAAAGGAGCTCAGCGCCGCTTTGAGCTATGGAAAGTGTCAGCATGCCGAGAAGGTGCTCGAGAGGCATGGGCCATGGTAAAAGCACGCTACACCGGGCTCCAGCCGAATCATATGGCCCGAGTTGGACCTCGGGGACCCAATGGGAAAGATATTCCCGTCAGCTTGGTATATCACCAAGTAATGATAGCCGTGAAGTATTTGCAAGAAGACTGTAATTTAGAAAGTCTCATAGATGGCATAGATAAAGAATAGGCATTTGATTCTATGTATCAATGTACTTTATCATCAAACTTATCTCCGACCGAACTTGTAAAAACTTGCCATGGTAGACCTTCAGCTTCAACCTCCTCAACCCAAAGGTTGGACTGTTACCGGATACTATACTTGAATCTAATAATCGCTCAGTATGTTCGGAAACCAGGCAATGCGGTCATTTATCTTGAACAGACAAAAAAAATTCGGGGAGTTATGTCGTATTACTATTTAACGTAAGAGACATCTTCCAAAGAGAATAGTTTCGTTAAGGGTTCCTTTCCTTGGGTCAGCATTCTTAATTATGCATTCCTAGGCTTTGATCGTAAAGATAGAGTTACGGGAAGCATGTCCCTTGAGTTTGTAGAAAAAATTATATACACATAAGCAATTTGTCATTGTTCGCCAACTAGTAATTCCCTTAAGAACGCTAGCTTTCGGCTTCACCTGTCTGAGGTACAGGTCCGGATAACCCAGTTGTAATAATCATAGAGGTGCTCCCTTTACACCCTAGCCGAACAATCGGGAATGTAGGGTATAAGCACTGGAGGAAAGCAATCCAGCTTGGCAAAAACTAAAGTCATAATGGTGCATATAATGGCAAAAAAAGAGTGTATAAAACAGACGACATAGGTCATGTAAGCAACAAGCTTTAACAGTAAGCTTCGCTGAAGAAGCCCCTAGTCATATTAAGGTATATACATTTAAAGATGTGTACCCCGAACAGTTCGGTATATCCAAACACATGCTGGGAATTTAAAAGGAAAAACAAAAATGGAGAGGAAGAGAGAAAAAAAGAGGAAACCTAGTCAAAAATAGAAATAAGAGGTGCTTCCAGACTATCCGTAGAATCGTCAGAGCCGAGCTGCGTTCCATGGGTTCGGCTGAAGGCGATTGTCTGATGCATTTTGAAGGCAATAGGCTCCTCCGGTGAGAACTTCGTCGATGATGAAGGGGCCCTCCCATCTTGGTTTGAGATTATCCTTTTTCTTCTTTGGTAGGCGCAAAACGAATTCGCCAATGTTGTATGTCTTGGCCCGCACTTCTCTGTTCTGGTATCGCCTGGCTTGTTGCTGATAGAATGCAGAACGAGCCTGCGTGATGTCGCGCTCCTCTTCAAGGCCGTCTAGGTCATCCTGCCGATCGAGCTCGGCCTCTCGCTCTTCGTACATATGCACTCGAGGTGAGTCGTGAATAATGTCACAGGGCAGAACAACCTCTCCACCGTACACCATGAAGAAAGGTGTGTATCTGGTTGTCCGGTTAGGTGTGGTCCATAGCCCCCAGAGTACAGAGTCAAGTTCCTCCACCCAGTGTTTATCTGACTCCCGTAGGGAGCGCACCACTCGGGGTTTATTGCCGCTCATTATTAGGCCATTGGCCCGTTCGACCTGACCATTTATTTAAGGGTGGTACATAGAGGCTTTATCAATTTTAATGCCTAAATTGGCGCACCAGTTTTTCACCTCATCATCTGTAAAGTTGGAGCCATTATCTATGATAATGTTGTGTGGGACACCATAACGGTGTACCACACTTGATATAAAATAAATCATTGGTCATTCTTTAGCCGTTCTTACTGGTTTGTCTTATATCCATTTAGTGAACTTATCCACCATAACCAGTAAATATTTCTTTTTATGGCTTCCCCTTTAAGGGGTCCAACCATATCCAGCCCCCAAACCACAAAAGGACAAGTAATGGGAATTGTCCTCAAGGCGGTGCGAGGAATATGACTTTGATTGGCGAAAAGCTGACATCCAACACAATGTTGGACTAGGGCTTGTGCATCTGCTCGGGCCATGTGACACCCCGAGACCGATGCGCCAGGTGTCAGCCAGTTGTTCGTCGTCGTTGCCATGTCATCTTCTTGCGTGTTGCATCTTGTCATGTCATCATGTGTGTTGCATCAGCATGTTTTCAAAACTTGCATCCGTCTGAGTCCGCCCGTGCTCTCCGTTGTCCGTTCTGAGCCCAGACATACTCATACGCGCCCGCGGCACTTCCGAATATTTATTTTATGAGTGGTCGAAAAACGTTCTCGAAATGGGGTGAAACTTGCCGTGTGGTCTTATTATGGTGTAGAAAGACCGCCTGTCAAGTTTCGTCGTATTCGGACATCGTTTGATAGCCCAACCGTTAAATATAGCGGCACTAGTCGCGGGTTAAAACGTCGGACGTTTTCGGTCTCCGAAAACCCCCGCGGGCCACTCTCTCTTCTCCCCTCTCAGCCCGAAGGCCTCCTACACATCCCACTAGCCCACTTGCTAAACCCCCTCTGCTCCGGAACGGTCAGATCGAGATTCGAGGCTCCGAAACGGCGTAAAAACCCCCTCCTAACCCCTCAAACCCTAACCCTGCCTATATAAGGAAGGCTAGACCTT
This sequence comes from Secale cereale, assembly GCA_902687465.1. NCBI lineage: Eukaryota > Viridiplantae > Streptophyta > Magnoliopsida > Poales > Poaceae > Secale > Secale cereale. The sequence continues at coordinate 291,705,651 of LR738711.1, forward strand.
CCTAATCAGGAACCTACCCCCCTTCTCCGTTTTTTCCGTGCCACCCAAACCGCAGCCACGGCCTCCCGCCTCCAGCGCCCTCTGCCCTCGTATTCCGGCGCCGGTCAACCCCCTCTGTGCCACTTGGCGAGCCCGAAGTGGCCAGCCGCCACTACAGACTCCCTCCCGGCCAACCAGCGTCCGCCAGCTGGCCTCCTCCCGCGCCAGCCAGCCGCGGCCCGCCAGGCCCATGCGAGGCCCACCCGGGCCGGATCTGGGCCCGTAGCCACGCCGCCGCGCAGATCTGCGAGCCCCGCGCCAGCTCCCCACTCCCTCTCGATCTACCCCGCCGCCGCACTAGCACCGCCTTGCGCCCGCTCCTCGCCCCGCCGCCGTACCACCGAGCGCCGCCGCCGCCTGGAGCCGCCACCCCTCCCGCTCACCGGTCGTCGTCCCCACCGCCTCTCCGCTTCGCGCCGCCGGAGCCCGAGCTGCGACGCCCTCCGCCTCCAGCGCCCCTGCCCCGCCTCGCTTCCGGCGGACCTCACCGCCCTCCTCCGGTCGCCGCAGCTCGTCCCACCGGCCCCCTCGTCGCGGATCCGCCACCGCCGGCCCGAGCTCCTCCTCTACTGCGCCGGACATGTCCGTCCGTGCACGGACATGTCCGACCACCTCCTCCCCGTGGCACTGACCCGTGGGCCCCTAACGCCGAAGACGTCCGCTCCAGCCGGACATGTCCACCCCGACCCGAGGTCTAATTTTTCCTAAGTCCTTGTTCTGTGTAAAAAAGTGTGCATGTTTGACCTGTGATAACTTTTTGTGTGTATGTCCAAATGGTGCATATAATATATCAAAATGATCATTATGATATGCTCTTCATTTTTTTTCACTGTGGCATGCTTGTTTGAGTTCATATTGATGCCCTAATCATCGTTGCAAGAGGGCTATATGTTTAAAACTGCTGTTAACTGTAATTTTGTTGCATGCTTGTGGTGATGATATCTTTTTGCATGTTTATCCAAATGGAGCATATGATATGTCAAAATGTTCATTTTGAAGTGCTCTACATGATGGTTGCTGTAGAATTCATGTTAGGTGCCATATTGCCATGTTAATCTCTGTTGCAAAAGTGTATTTGGCTGTTAAGTGCTGAACCTTGTTATGAGTTGTTGTTTTGTCTTGCTCGTAGCTATTGATGTGTTTGTCTTACATGCCACATGTCTATATGTTTTAGAAGCACAATCATGCCATCTTTGCTGTGGTGAAATCAACTTTTCATGATATGCCTTGAGGTGTTTGCAACAAGCTTGCAAGGTAGCCTTCTCAATGTTGTTGTTTTCTAGCACTTGTTAAAAACTGCTAAGTCCGAAACTGTTAAACCTGATGCTATGTTTGCTTGATGCCCCACTCAAATCCTTGCATGTTTTAGTATGTCAAATGATTATTTCTTGTTTTCCATGTGATGCTCTATCCATCCATGCCCTTGATTACATATATGGCCTGATGTAGCTTATTTATATCTTCCTCTCAAGTTGCTATAAGTTTACCTGTCAGCCTGTTATCAGCATGATCAATTTGGTGAAGCTTGTTATTATTGATCCATGCCTCCTATGGAGTTGTTCCAATGGGGTTTTTTGATGTATGCTATGTCTATTACATGTCCATGATCTTTATATACTCAGTAGAGTGGATATGCTTGTTGTTTTGTGCCTCCGAAGTCTGGATAAATTTATAGCAACTTGCCATGCTTGTTTAATTGTGTTCAAGCAAGCTTTTGGGGGTGTTCTAAGTTCATGCTAGTTGAGTATCATGTCTATTTCACATACATGCCTCTTGTTATCATGTTTGGGTGCTGTAGCTTATATATACCTTGCCCCGAAGTTGCTATGTTGCTGATTTTGGACAGTTTGTTGTTATATCTTGTTTCATGTGTATGTGTTGAACTGTTGCTCCGTTTTGAGCGTGCTCTATATGAAACTTGTGTGATTTTGCATGTAGAAGCATAATATCATGTTGGTTAAATGTTTGGAGTGTGTTTGCTTGTTGCCTGGATGCATCTTGCTTGTTTGACATGCTTCACTTGTTTTGCTCATATCTTCTAGGCCGTAGCTCCGAATTAAACAAACTTTATATGTAACTTGACTAGAATTTTGCGTAGATCATCATGGTGCACGTTAACTTGATGTTTAACAACTTTAACTTAAGGTTTGTTCAGATCTGGACCAATTTTCGAAATATGTATATGGAGACTTACCGGAATTGTTATATGTTGATTCCGGCCTCATTTAAACTTGTTGGTTTGTCTTGTTCTCGTATGCTTCATCCCTTGCAATGTTTGGCATCATATAGACTTGTATTTCATCATTCTTGATTGAGCTTCTTGTCGTGTTCTTGTGTGGTGTGTTTACCGTGTTGCTTGCTTCTTCTCGTTAGTGCTTATTCCGTTGCGATCGTGAGGATTCGTTCGTCTACACCTGGTTCGTCTTTGCGGCTTATTCTTCGTCTGCTTCATGGATTCATTCTTCTTCCTTGCGGGATCTCAGGCAAGATGACCATCACCTTGGATACCTTTACTATCATTGCCATGCTAGTTGTCTCGATGCTATCGTTAAATATCGCGCTACCCATCTATTTGTCAGCCTCTCCTTGTTGTCATGAAACCTCTAACCTTGACACCTTCCCAGCAAAACCGTTGTTTGGGTATGTTACCCTCTTGCTCAGCCCCTTTTATAGCATTGTTAGTTGCAGGCGAAGATGAAGTTTGTTCCATGCTGGAACTTGATGTTTTGGGAATATCACAATATATCTGTATATATTAACACACATATATATTTGGCAATGGGTGGAAGGCTTGGCCTTTTGCTCAGTGTTTTGTTCCACTCATTCCACCTTAGGAGCCGATAAACTGGCGTTATGTTCCTTGATTTTGCGTTCCTAACACGGTTGGGTATATGGGGACACCTTGACAGTTCGTCTTTGAATAAAACTCCTCCAGCAAGGCCCAACATTGGTTTTAATTTGCCTCATAATAACAACTTAATTAATTAATTAAATCTCATAGGGGGTCGCGTCCCCGAGGGTTCTTCTACATAGCAGGGGGGCCAGTGCTGCTGGTGTTGGTCCCAAACAGGCAGCCTACGGGGCCACCTGGGGGAAACCCGAGGTTTGGTTTTACTCGTAGGATGTCCCATCCGGTCGTGGCTTGAGATGAGATACGCGCGGATAATATCAGGGTGTCGGCACGCCGGGAAGTCTTGCTGGACTTGTTTTACCATTATCGAAATGTCTTGTGCACCAGGATTCCGAGCCTGGTCGGATTGTCTCTAAGATAAGGGGTAATATTATTATTATCGCTGCTGATCGTGGGAGCTTGTGATGGGCTAAGTTGGGACACCCCTTTAGGGTTATGATCTTTCGAAAGCCGTGCCCGCGGTTATGTGGCAGATTGGAATTTGTTAATGTCCGGTTGTAGAAAACTTGACACAGGATCCGTAATCAAACACACAACCGCGTGAGTAACCGTGACTGTCTCTTTTCATTTTGAGAAGAGAACACGGTGGGTTTATGTTTGACTCGTAGGTAGTTCGGGATCTTTAGCGATCACTACTAGTTTGTGACCGTTTGCGTAGATGCTCATCTTATTCTTGTACTCGTAAGTTAGCCACCATACTTTTGCTTAGCCGCTGCTGCAACCTCACCACTTAACCTCTTCCTACCCATTAAGCTTTGCTAGTCTTGATACCCATGGTTATGGGATTGCTGAGTCCTCGTGGCTCACAGATACTACAACAATAGTTGCAGGTGCAGGTTTCCGATGGCTGGACGTGAGAGTGATGTTCTTGTGTCGGAGTTCTTTCTTCTTCTTCTTCGTCAGTCTTGGGTTAGGTTCCGGGTCGGCAGCTTGGGATAGCAGATGGATGTCATTATGCTTTTCATGTTTGCATCCGTAGTCGAATGTCTTGTATTGATGTTGTTGAATTCATGTGACTTGTATGAATTGTTGTATCCCCCGTGTATGTATGTAATGGTACGTTGTAATGATATCCATCTTGCTAAGCACCTGAGATGCGATTGTGCCCCAATCATGTATGAGTCACGTGATCGGGATAGAATCGCATCTTGGGCCTGACAAGTTGGTATCAGAGCCTCGACCGACCATAGGAGCCCCCTTGATTGATAGTAGTTTGGCTGTTGTCGAGTCTAGCAAAACTTTTTCGGAGTTTAGTTATATCGGAGAGTAGGAATTCCTTTTATTCCCCAGTCCCTTCGTCGCTCTGGTGAGGAATCTTGACGTAGGTGTTTTGAATTGCTCCTCTTACCCTTCAAATTTTTTTAGGATCACGCGGTTAGTTTTTGTTTGTTGCGTTGTCCGCTCTTTTCATCTGGTGCATCTCTCGTCAAGTGGATTTGACCCTCTTCTTCTTTCCAAGTTCAACCCTCAGTTCTTTTCAACCAACCGGTGTTGTTTCCCCTTCCAAAGTTGTCTTTCTTTTTCCCACTCTTCCACCCTTTTGCTTCTCGGAGCCGGAGTCCTCAATCGAGTATCTATCCTACTCGTGTGAATCCTTTGCATTCTTTCCTTAGTTATTTCAACCGGTGAATTCTCGTCTTGCTCGTCATCATTCTTCTCTTGTCTTCTCCGATGAATTATCCTCTCATTTGATATTCTTCACCTCTTCTTCTTTTCCGGTGGATTCAATTCTAGTTTTCGTTGTTGTTTATATTCTTTCATCGGCTCAAATGTTTCCCCTTGCTCGTTCGTCTCTCGCCATGTAATTGTCCTGGAGTTCCGAAGAAATCTCAGGAGATTCGTTTGTGTCCAATTAATTCGAGGTTGTCACCTCATTCGATTCATTCAAACGTTCTGGTGCATCATCTCCTTTTCAATCCTTTTCAACGGTGTTTCTCTTCGGTGGGCTCATAACCCACAGGTCTTTTCCCAGGATCTTACCTGAATCTTCTATTTTCCCGGAGTATTCTTATATTCTTTTCAAGTGTGACATAAGTATGGATTCCATCACTCATATATCTTCTTCAAGATCGCTTTTAAATTATTTTCATCACTGGTTCAACCTTTCTCCTTTCTTTCTTTCGGAGTATTTCATGAACTATTTCCATTGTGTTCCTCCAAAGGCCATCATTTAGAAGATTTATTCGTTCTCAGTTTTCAACTTCGTCCTCCAAATATTCTTCATTGATGCCTCTTAGTTCGTCTCACATTCGTCCGATGCTTGTTCAAGTATTCTTTAATCAGTTCGTGATCTCTTCGTTCTCTTGCATCTAAATTCCCTTCGAGTGCTCTATTCATCCCGATGATTCATTCTCTTTTCTCGATCAATTTCAATTTCTTACGGTGGTCCGTTCTTTTTCATCACTCGGTTTCAATTTCAACGGTGGTTCGCTCAAGAGTTCTTTTCCGGTGTTATCATATCAATCCATTCATTTTTTTATTCCAATCCTACCGGTGTTTCACGTAGATTTTCGCTAGTTCGCGATATATCTCTCTTTAATCCTATTCAAAATGAATAAGTGATATGCAAATCCATTGCTTGACATCAATTTAATTGTGTAGGATAAACATACCATAATTCTTATTCATTCTCGTCAATTTAATTTATCCCTTCCTTCGGAATTTTTTCTGGATGAATAAATTCTAGTTCCAAGTGCTTTAATATTTTCTTTCCGGAGTTCAATGTTTCTTGGCTTTCTCGTCGGAACCCCCGTCTTAATCATCGCAAGGCTTTAATCTTATTCCTTTCATTCGTCATCTCTAAATCATCATCCTTTTGTTACCGGAGTTCCTCATGGTGGTTCTTCATGAGATAATTCATTCTTCAAACGTTCATCTAATTGTTATGGAGCAGCTCAAGTATTCTTGTTCTCGCGTCTTGACATGCAAATAATCCTCCGTATTCTTTTGAAGTGGAGTTTTGCATTTCGTTATTCATCTCATCTATTCAATATTTGGTTGCGGCATAATATCACCTCAAGTTTCGGGATGATTTCCATAAGTCCACAACAAGTTAATTCTTTTTGTTGTTGATTTTCAACAACTCCATTCATCCTTTCTTCGCAAGGATGCTTTGAATTCATTCATGGTGTAAGTTGTCATCTTCTTCTCCGTTCTTTTCATTGCATTCTTTCCATTCTTCCGGAGGCATTGTATTGTTCATCTCGTCATGTTTTCGTTTCATCTTCTCAGGTTCTTGTCCTATTCCATCCATGTTCAACCGGTGTGCTATTTCTTTAACTTTCAGCCGGAGTGCTGCCCGAATTACTTCGTTCAAATTCCTTTCTATCTCTTACTAACGGGAGTGGTTTCATTGTCCCTCTGTCATTTAAGCTCTTGATTCTCGTCGTATGCCTTGTTTCCTCATTTTACCAGAGTTTCTCAACCTCGTTCACCTCCATTGTGTTCTTTCTTTCAAGTCGTTCAACCTCCCTAAGGTTCTTTGGTTTCACTCTTTTTCTAAAGAAGAACTTGTTTCTTCCATTTCACTTCCGTCTCGTTCCTAAGATCTCGGGACGAGATCTCTTGTTAGTAGGGGACTGTTGTGACACCTCGAGACCGATGCACCAGGTGTCAGCCAGTTATTCGTCGTCGTTGCCATGTCATCTTCTTGCATGTTGCATCTTGTCATGTCATCATGTGTGATGCATCAACATGTTTTCAAAACTTGCATCCGTCCGAGTCCGCCCGTGCTCTCTGTTGTCCGTTCTGAGCCCAGACACACTCACACACGCCCGCGGCACCTCCGAATATTTAGTTTATGAGTGGACAAAAAACGTTCTCGGAATGGGGTGAAACTTGGCGTGTGGTCTTATTATAGTTTAGAAAGACCGCCTGTCATGTTTCGTCGCATTCGGAGCTTGTTTGATAGCCCAACCGTTAAATATAGCGGCACTAGTCGCATGTTAAAACGTGGGACGTTTTCGGTCTCCGAAAACCCCCGCGGGCCACTCTCTCTTCTCTCCTCTCAGCCCAAAGGCCTCCTACACAGCCCACTAGCCCACTTGCTAAACCCCCTCCACTCCAAAACCGTCGGATCGAGATCCGAGGCTCCGAAACGGCGTAAAAACCCCTCCTAAACCCTCAAACCCTAACCCTGCCTATATAAGGAAGGCTAGACCTTACTAATCTGGAACCTCCCCCCCTTCTCCTTTTTTCCGTGCCACCCAAACGCTGCCACGGCCTCCCGCCTCCAGCGCTCTCTCCCCTCGAATTCCGGCGCCGGTCAACCCCCTCTGTGCCACTTGGCGCGCCCGGAGTGGCCAGCCGCCGCCGCAGAATCCCTCCCGGCCAACCAGCGTCCGCTAGCTGGCCTCCTCCCGCGCCAGCCAGCCGCGGCCCGCCAGGCCCAAGCTAGGCCCAGCCAGGCCGGATCTGGGCCCACAACCGCGCCGCCGCCCGGATGCGCGAGCCCCGCGCCAGGCTCCCCACTCCCTCTCGATCTGCCGCACCGCCGCACTAGCGCCACCTTGCGCCCGCTCCTCGCCCCGTCGCCGTACCACCGAGCGGCGCCGTCGCTGGGAGCCGACACCCCTCCCGCTCACCGATCGTCGTCCCCGTCGCCTCTCCGCTTCGCGTCACCGGAGCCCGAGCTGCGACGCCCTCCGCCTCCAGCGCCCCGGCCTTGCCTCGCTTCCGGCGGACCTCGCCGCCCCGGCCCCGGCTCGCCGGTGACATGGATCTGTCCGGGCTGGGCCGGATCTAGCCCTCCCCGACCTCCTCCGGTCGCCGCAGCTCGTCCCACCGCCCCCCTCGTCGCGAATCCACCGCCGCCGGCCCGAGCTCCTCCTCTGCTGCGACGAACATGTCCGTCCGGGCACGGACATGTCCGACCACCTCCTCCCCGTGCCACTGACCCGTGGGCCCCGGACGCCGGAGACGTCCGCTCCTGCCGGACATGTCCATCCCGACCCGAGGTCTAATTTCGCCTAAGTCCTTGTTCTTTGTAAAAATGTGTGCATGTTTGACCTGTGATAACTTTTTGTGTGTATGTCCAAATGGTGCATATAATATATCATAATGATCATTGTGATATGATCTTCATTTTGTTCCACTGTGGCATGCTTGTTTGAGTTCATCTTGATGCCCTAATCATCGTTGCAAGAGTGCTAAATGTTTAAAACTGCTCTTAACTGTAATTTTGTTGCATGCTTGTGGTGATGATATATTTTTGCATGTTTATACAAATGGAGCGTATGATATGTCAAAATGTTCATTGTGAAGTGCTCTACATGATGGTTGCTGTAGCATTCATGTTAGGTGACATATTGCCATGTTAATCTCTATTGCAAAAGTGCATTTGTCTATTAACTGTTGAACCTTGTTATGAGATGTTGTTTTGTCTTGCTCATAGCTATTGATGTGTTTGTCTTTCATGCTACATGTCTATATGTTTTAGAAGCACAATCATGCCATCTTTGCTATGGTGCAATCCACTTTTCATGATATGCCTTGAGGTGTTTGCAACATGCTTGCAAGGTAGCCTTCTCGTTGTTGTTGTTTTCTAGCACTTGTTAAAAACTGCTAAGTCTGAAACTGTTAAACCTGATGCTATGTTTGCTTGATGCTCCACTCAAATCCTTGCATGTTTATTTTGTCAAATGTTCATTTCTTGTTTTCCATGTGATGCTCTATCCATCCATGCCCTTGATTACATATATGGCCTGCTGTAGCTTATTTATATGTTGCTCTCAATTTGCTATAAGTTTACCTGTCAGCCTGTTATCAGCACGATCAATTTCGTGAAGCTTGTTGTTATTGATCCATGCCTCCTATGGAGTTGTTCCAATGGAGTTGTTTGATGTATGCTATGTCTATTACATGTCCATGATCTTTATATACTCAGTAGAATTGATATGCTTGTTGTTTTGTGCCTCCGAACGCAGCATCGTGATGATGTTTTTGCCTTCCCGGATTTTGACTAAGTCTGGATAAATTTATTGCAACTTGCCATGCTTGTTTAATTGTGTTCCAGCAAGTTTTTGGGGGTGTTCTAAGTTCATGCTTGTTGAGTATCATGTCTACTTCACATCCATGCCTCTTGTTATCATGTTTGGGTGTTGTTGCTTATATATACCTTGCCCCAAAGTTGCTATGTTGCTAATTTTGGACAGCTTGTTGTTATATCTTGTTTCATGTGTATGTGTTGAACCGTTGCTCCGTTTTGAGCGTGCTCTATATGAAACTTGTCTGATTTTGCATGTAGAAGCATAATATCATGTTTGTTACATGTTTGGAGTGTGTTTGCTTGTTGTTTGGATGCATCTTGCTTGTTTGACATGCTTGACTTGTTTTGCTCATGTCTTCCAGGCCGTAGCTCCAAATTGAACAAACTTTATATGTAACTTGACTCGAATTTCACGTAGATCATCATGGTGCATGTTAAATTGCTGTTTAACAACTTTAACTTAAGGTTTGTTCAGATGTGGACCAATTTTCTAAATGTGAATATGGAGACTTACCGGAATTGTTATATGTTGATTCCGGCCTCATTTAAACTTGTTGGTTTGTGTTGTTCTTGTATGCTTCATCCCTTGCCATGTTTTGCATCATATAGACTTGTCTTGCATCATACTTGATTGAGCTTCTTGTCGTGTTCTTGTGTGGTGTGTTTACCATGTTGCTTGCTTCTTCTCGTTAGTGCTTATTCCGTTGCGATCATGAGGATTCGTTCGTCTACACGTGGTTCGTCTTCGCGGCTTTTTCATCGTCTGCTTCATGGATTCGTTCTTCTTCCTTGTGCGGGATCTCAGGCAAGATGATCATCACCTTGGATACCTTTACTATCATTGACATGCTAGTTGTCTCGATGCTATCGTTATATGTCACGCTACCCATCTATTTGTCAGCCTCTCCTTGTTGCCATGAAACCTCTAACCTTGACACCTTCCCAGCAAAACCGTTGTTTGGCTATGTTACCCGCTTGCTCAACCCCTCTTATAGCGTTGTTAGTTGCAGGTGAAGATGGAGTTTGTTCCATGCTGGAACTTGATGTTTTGGGAATATCACAATATATCTGTATATATTAACACGCATATATACTTGGCAATGGGTGGAAGGCTTGGCCTTTTGCTCGGTGTTTTGTTCCACTCATGCCACCTTAGGAGCCGATAAACCGGCGTTATGTTCCTTGATTTTGCGTTCCTAACACGGTTGGGTATATGGGGACCCCTTGACAGTTCGTCTTTGAATAAAACTCCTCCAGCAAGGCCCAACATTGGTTTTAATTTGCCTCATAATAACAACTTAATTAATTAATTAAATTGCATAGGGGGTCGCGTCCCCGAGGATTCTTCTACATAGCAGGGGGGCCAGTGCTGATGGTGTTGGTCCCAAACGGGCAGCCTGCGGGGCCACCTGGGGGAAACCCGAGGTTTGGTTTTCCTCGTAGGATGTCCCATCCGGTCGTGTCCTGAGACGAGATATGCGCGGCTACTATCAGGTTATCGGCACACCGGGAGGTCTTGCTGGACTTGTTTTACCATTGTCGAAATGTCTTGTGCACCGGGATTTCGAGCCTGATCGGATTGTCCCTAAGATAAGGGGTAATTTTATTATTATCGCTGCTGATCGTGAGAGCTTGTGATGGGCTAAGTTGGGACGCCCCTGCAGGGTTATGATCTTTCAAAAGCCGTGCCTGCGGTTATGTGGCAGATTGGAATTTGTTAATGTCCGGTTGTAGAAAACTTGACAGAGGATCCGTAATCAAACACACAACCGCGTGAGTAACCGTGACTGCCTCTTTTCATTTTGAGAAGAGAACACGGTGGGGTTATGTTTGACTCGTAGGTAGTTCAGGATCTTTAGCGATCACTACTAGTTTGCGACCGTTTGCGTAGATGCTCATCTTATTCTTGTACTCGTAAGTTAGCCACCATACTTTTGCTTAGCCGCTGCTGCAACCTCACCACTTAACCTCTTCCTACCCATTAAGCTTTGCTAGTCTTGATACCCATGGTTATGGGATTTCTGAATCCTCGTGGCTCACAGATACTACAACAACAGTTGCTGGTGCAGGTTTCCGATGGCTTGACGTGAGAGCGATGTTCTTGTGTCGGAGTTCTTTCTTCTTCTTCTTCGTCAGTCTTGGGTTAGGTTCCGGGTCGGCAGCCTGGGATAGCAGATGTATGTCGTTGTGCTTTTTCATGTTTGCACCCGTAGTCGAATGTCTTGTATTGATGTTGTTGTATTGATGTGACTTGTATGAATTGTTGTATCCCCCGTGTATGTATGTAATGGTACGATGTAATGATATCCATCTTGCTAAGCGCCTGAGATGCGGTTGTGCCCCAATCACGTATGAGTCACGTGATTGTGATAGAATCGCATCTTGGGCCTGACAGTCCATTGGCCAGAAAAAGCTTGTTCGGAAAGTCTAGCTTATGAGAGCCCAAGCTGCGGCGTGATGGCCACCCAAACCAGCATGTATTTCGGCCAATAGTTGCCATCCCTCCTCTTCGGAGATACATCTTAGGAGAACACCAGTAGTGCTTTTCTTGTACAGTTAACCTTCATGAACTTTGTAGGCTTTAGAACGCCTAACTATGCGACGGGCCTCGTTTGATCATCAGGTAGCTCCTGCCTATTAAGGTAGGCTAGGAATGGTTCGGTCCAATGGGCGATTACAGCCAATATCTCGTGAGCCGAAGGTGTTATTTCCGTATCCAAATCCCCGATGATATATGTATTATGCTCGGCTGCTGGGGGTGCTATCAGGTCCGAGTTAGCGTCTTTGCTCTCGTCCTGCCACATCACAGATGGCTTGAACAATCTTTCCACAAAGGTGTTAGGCGGGACTGGGTCGCGCTTAGTGCCCATGCGAGCGAGTAACTCTGCTGCCTGATTACTGTCACGAGCGACGTGATGAAATTCGAGCCCCTTGAACTAAGATGATATTTTTAATATAGTGTTTTGATAAGGAACCATTTTTGGATCCTTCGCATCAAACTCTCCGTTTACCTGAGATATTGCGAGGTTTGAGTCTCCGCACACCTCTAGGCATTGTATACCCATGGATACGGCCATGCGAAGACCATGTAGTAGCACCTCTTATTCGGCCACGTTTTTTGAGTCCTTATACATGATTTGTAATACGTAGCGGACTGTGTCCCCTATGGGGGATGTCAAGATGACACCAGGCCCCAATCCAGCTAGCATTTTAGAGCCATCAAAATACAGGGTCCAGTGGGAGTACGAGCCGTACTCTTTAGGGAGTTCGGCTTCTGTCCACTCTGCGACCAAGTCGGCCAGCACCTGGGATTTAATAGCCTGTCGTGGTTTGTATGTTATTTCAAACGGTAAGAGCTCGATGGCCCATTTGGCTATGCGGCCCGTGGCACTACTAGGAAAAGGCCTACTAATGGCGCACCTAATTTGGCCATTAGTGGCGCATTAGTGGTGCGCCATTACTAGCACGCCATTAGTATATGATACTAATGGCGCACCTCAGGTGCGCCATTAGTATCTGGTATACTAATGGCGCACCGCAGATGCGCCATTAGTGTGCACAGTAGTGCTCCATTAGTATGCCTCCCAGGGGCCATGTGTACCCAGGTGCTTTGGCATACTAATGGCGCACTCTGGCAGGATGCGCCATTAGTAATGTCCGCATAGTAATGGCGCACTGTCTGGTGATGCGCCATTAGTATCCTTTGGCATACGAATGGCGCACTATGTTGTGATGCGCCATTAGTATGAATATTAGGTTTTTTTAATATTATTTTTCTGTTTTTTTGCACAGATTACAAAATGTATAATTGCACAGAATATAGACAGCACACATAAACAACAAATTCATCGAATACAATAGAAGATTAGTCTCTGAATACAATTCATCATATTAGTCTCCGAATACAATTCATCATATTAGTCTCCGAATTGAAAAGACCGAACAAAGATAGAACAATATATTACAAGTCTCGAGACCGCGAGTAGCGAGTTTGTCTTCACATTACAAGTCGATATCGATCATCTATTTCCTCGCCGCTCCTCGTACGCGGGCGTCCTCGGGGTTCGGTTTCACCATCGAACAGATCCTTGCGTTTTCTCCACAGGTCATCGTCGCGAAGCCACCTTCGATGTCCCATGAACACGGTTTCCGAAGACCCGGGATCTCTATCTAGCTGGCGATACGTTGTGTCATCCATGCACCTGACGCATCCAGAAAATCCGTGGACCACCTGCCCCTCGACATATCCGTAACCGAGATAGTCGTGCACCGTCGTGAGCAGCGCGGCTCTCATAGGGAAATAATATTTCTTTGCGGCGTCCCACGTATTGGCTGGCGTTTTCCACAGCGTGTCTAGCTCCTCTTTCAACAGCCCCAGATACAGATTGATGTCGTTCCCTGGTTGTTTCGGTCCTTCAATTAGCATACTCATGTGAATGTACTTCCTCTTCATGCACAACCAGGGGGGGAAGGTTGTACATCCACACAAACACAGGCCAGGTGCTATGTGTGCTTCTCTGGCTGCCAAACGGATTGACTCCATCGGTGCTCGCGCCCAGCACGATGTTCCTTGGATCGTTCCCAAATTCTAGGTCTTCGAAGTTCAACGCTTGCCACTGGCTCGCATCCTTAGGGTGACTCAGCAACTTGTCTTTTTTATCTATCTCCGGATCATTTGCGTCATCTTCTCGCTTCTTCTCCTCCCTATCCGCGTGCCAACGCGGGAGCTTTGCTACCTTAGGGTCCGCGAAATACAGCTGCAGACGAGGAGTGATCGGAAAGTACCACACCACTTTTCGAGGAGCTTTCTTCCTCTTCTTGTATCGAGTGACGCCGCACACCGGACATATGGTAGACTCCGCGTGCTCGTCCTGATAAATGATGCAATTGTTCATGCACACATGGTATTTCACGTGCGGTAAATCCAAAGGACACACGATTTTCTTCGCCTCCTCCAAACTGGTGGGGCACTTGTTCCCCTTGGGAAGACGTTCGTGCCAGAATGACATGTTCTCGTCGAAGCATGCGCCGGTCATTTTGTGTTTTACCTTCATCTCCAGAGCCATGAGCGTTACTTTTAGGCGGATATCCTCGGGCATGCATCCTTCATACAATGGAGTAACCGCGTCTAATTCAAGTTGATACATCTTGGCTTTCTCTCGGGCGGCAGCTCTTGCGTTATCGGTCTGCTTGAGAAGCAGCTCTTGAATATGAGGGTCCTGCACCCAGCCCATCGATGGTCCAGCGTCGTCTACTCCGCCGGCATCATCATCTTCATGATCATGCCCGTCATCTGCTCCGGCATCTTCCTCATCATCATGTCCTGCATCTTCTACATGATGACTGTGTACAGCATCACCGTCGTGATCATCTCCTGGGGATTCTTCGTCTTCTCTCCCGCCCGAGCCGCAGTGGTTGTCTTGCTGCCCTTCCGCATTTCTTGCCCGGCCCCCATGGACGACTTCGTAGTCATCTTCATCACCTTGCCACCGATAGCCATCCATGAAACCACGCAAGAGCAGGTGGTCCCGCACCTGTCCGGAAACCGGGTCCGCAATAAGGCTCTTCAGCTTGCATCTTCGACACGGACATCTTATCTCCGTCTCGTTCTTTTGAAGCATCTCGGCCTTCGCGGACCTCAAAACCTATTCACGATGCCTTCGGTCATCGTGCGCACCATGGTCGCCTGCGGGGTAGAGCAAAACGATATTTTAGAACCAAGAAAAAAATTTCCATGACTTTCCCTAAAAATAGGACAAAAAAGAATGCTTAATGCCAAAATTCTCACCGAAACGGAAATGAATCAACATTCCGGGAAAATATTGGCAACTATCGCATTTCAAATACCGGTACACCTCCAAACACAAACACATATGCAACACAACAAACATATGCAACACCACAATAAAAAGTGCATGTGCACATTGTTGTATGGAGAACAACATAAATATAGCTTCCCCCTTACTTACCTATCAAAACAAGGTAATTTAACCACTTAATTTGAATGAATATATGGTGGAAATGAGGTGAAAAAGAGGAGGGACCCGAGAGGAGAGGAGGTGGAGAGAATGAAGTGAGGGAGAAAGTGAGTGTGTGGGTAGGAGAGGCTGTCCAAAATATCTTGTTGCTGCCCGCTTACTAATGGCGCACCAACTATAAATGCGCCATTAGTAATCAAGGTTACTAATAGCGCATTTATAGTGGGTGCGCCATTACTAGTTTTGCAAAAAAAAATATCATACTAATGGCGCACTGTCACACAGTGCGCCATTACTAGTTTAAACTAGTAATGGCGCACTCTGGGACAATGCGCCATTAGTAGTTTTGTAAAAAAAAAAAGAATAAAAAATATCATAAAAAAAAGAACATTAATGGCGCACTTTACTGCTGGTGCGCCATTACTAGTTACAACTAGTAATGGCGCACTTCGTCCCGATGCGCCATTAGTATGTTTGGACAGGCGCGCTAGTTCAAAAAAAAACTTTTTGATACTAATGGCGCTCTCCGGGCCTGGTGCGCCATTAGTAGTTTGAACTCCAATGGCGTATCTGTTGCTGGTGCACCATTACTATATACTAATGGCGCACTGCTTGTCTGGTGCGCCATTAGTATCAATTCCATCTATAGCCCTTTTCCTAGTAGTGTGGTGTCCTTGTTGTTTATAATGTCATTAAGTGGTACTTTGGATGCTACTATAATCAAACACTCTTGAAAGTAGTGTCGGAGCTTCCCGGATGCCATAAACACCGCATAGGCGATTTTTTATAATGGGGGTATCACGACTTGCACGGTGTAAGAACTTCTGATACATATAAACTGGTTTTGGATGGGAATTTATGTCCCTCTTCCTCTCGTTCAACGACGAGCACAGCGCTCACAACCTGGTGAGTAGCGGAGATGTAAAGCAACATTGGCTCGCCAACACTTGGAGCGGCTAGGATTGGGTTCCCCGCTAATAGGGTCTTTATTTCTTCCAATCCGGCTGTGGCCGCATCCATCCATTCAAAGTTGTCCGTGCGCCAGCGCAGTCTATAGAGTGGTAATGCTTTTTCTCCTAGTCTGGAGATTAAGCGGCTTAAGGCCGCTACACACCCTACTAGCTTTTGGACTTGTTATAAATTTGTTGGTGTAGCCATCTATGACAAAGCTCGAATTTTAGCTGGGTTTGCTTCAATTCCTCTATGGGAGACAATGAACCCCAATAGCTTTCCGGCCGGAATGCCGAACACGCATTTTTCCGGATTGAGCAGTATGTCATATGTTCGGAGGTTGTCGAACGTGAGGCAGAGATCGTCCACAAGTGATTCGACCTTCTTAGTCTTGATGACTACGTCATTCATGTATGCCTCCACTGTCTTGCCAATGTATTTCTCTAAGCATGTTTGAATCATGCGTTGATACGTGGCACCAGCATTTTTAGCCCGAAAGGCATGGTGTTGAAGCAGAAAGTCCCGTACGGAGTGATAAACGCCATTGCGGCCTGGTCGGATTCCTTCATTTTTATCTGATGGTATCCGGAGTAAGCATCGAGGAAGCATAATGAGTCATGTCCTGCTGTCGCATCGATGATCTGATCGATGCGGGGCAAGGGAAAAGGATCCTTAGGGAAAGCCTTGTTTAAGTCTTTGAAATCGACACAGAGGCGCCAGGATTTGTCCTTCTTTGGCACCATGACCAAGTTGGCTAGCCAATCCGGGTGTTTGATTTCTCTAATGAACCCGGCTTCAAGAAATTTGGCGAGCTCGTCCCCCATAGCTTGTCTTTTGGGTTCGGAAAATCGTCACAGTGATTGCTTGACTGGTTTGAACCCCTTGATGATGTTAAGGCTGTGTTCGGCCAGCCCGCGGGGGATCCCAGGCATGTCTGAAGGATGCCAGGCAAATATATCACAGTTTTCGCGCAGGAATCCATGTCAAGCGGTGTTTACCATAAGGTCCAGCAGCGCTCCGATGGATGCCGTCTAATTAGGATCCATCGGTGTGGCACCCCGGCCCAGAGCAACCGGTTTACCATGCATTGCCAGCCCATAGACCATGTCTTCTGGCAACACACAACATCTTGGTACAGAAAACAACTACTTTACTGATGCTAGTGGATCAAAGTTTACATTACAACAGGTAGCGAGGCCAAGCGGCACACACGGTGCGGCTGAACAATATGTACATTATTTAGTGAACATAAAGGGCCTCGATCATAACAACTACGCGGCAGCGGAACAAACTTCGTAGCGGAACTCCATAGCACAGGGACACCGATGTCGACACGATCTAGACTCGGACGGCACTCCTTTCCAGTGAGAATTTCCTGAAATCTGGCATGACATGCCAGGTCAGTACATTGAATGTACTTGCAAGCTTACAGCAAGCATAATCATAATGACAAACAATATCATGATAACTATTAATTATTAAAATGCAACCATATATATATATATATATATATATATATATATATATAGAGAGAGAGAGAGAGAGAGAGAGAGAACATGTTGTGCTCATGCCTTTGTGAAGACAGTTCCAGTTCCTCGGACTGGCTTACCAACGGTGATCTTTCTTAGGTCACTAACATACCAACTTCTCTGTCTCAATACGGATTACCTCGTGATCTTTCCGGCGATCACAACCATGACCAACCCTTGGTCTCAAACATCTCGGTGGTCTTTCCACCATCTATGATAGTGCAAAGTTCATGACTTAGTGTGCAAAATTTTATTAAATGTTGACCCATGGTGCGACCTACTTTCGAGCGTGTCCGTGACCGTGGACTCGGCTACCGATAGATTAATTACACTCTGCAGAGGTAGTGCACTGTACCCACACCACGGAACACATGGCCTCGCACTCCCATTCGAGTGGACCAACGACATTCCGAAGAAACCCCCTTCATTGCCATGACACTCTCTCGGCCACTCCGACTCACTCCCCATCGGGCTAGTCCTGGGTGGCCCCGTGTCTACCAAAGACACAACGACCACTGTCGTGGTCAAACATAAACTGTCCCAAACGGGGACACAGTACCATAATCTCAACAACACGCACACAAGGTTATGTCTGCTTACCAGGCCAGGGTACCGCACACCCATAACCTTCCCTAGTTGGAGGCACCGACCAGAGGCATGACAACAGACCGAATAAAGGCCTTCCCATAAAAGGAAAATGTTGTTGCACTTGGAAAAACTCGATTCAGTGGCACCATGACCCGATTAACGATATATTCAAGTTGAGTTATTAGCAGGTTCAACTTAAAAAAAACAATAACCGGTTTCAGAAAATTCCATGCAAATGCAACACAACATATGCATCATCATAAAGAACTGGGCCAGCTCTTCCACACTAAGCATAAACATCAACCACTTCTAATACTTCTCTGGTTAGGATTAAACCTGAATCTAAATAGAATCTTTTCTAGCAAATTTTATCATATTTCTTATGCAAGAAAAATAACTCCAAATAATTACTTATATCCATAACCATATTAGTCCTTCATAACCCAAACTTATTTCTAGTTACATTAACAACTTAATTAACTTCCAACTTTTTGTAAACTAAATATGACCACTAAAACAAGCAATCAACAAAAAAAAGTGATTTATATGCATGGATTAAATCATTCATTCAAGTTGGAAAACCACAAATATTGTAATGGGCACGATGAAAATGTTGCTGTGGCTTGCCTTAGTGCATATGATGTTCACAAACCTCCTGGTGATCCTCAAGACAAGCTTCACCTTCTGAAAATATTTAAAAACACAAAAAGAAAACATCAAGAACCCTTCTAAAATTCACCAGAAAATCTACACAGCACAGAAAAGTCTCATTTTTGGTGTGCTGCAAGATTTCTTTGGAAAGAACACAATGCAAAAAGAATCAATTCATTTGGACTTAAGGTTAAAAAGTTATTGCTGTTTGAAGCTCTTTGGAATATATATGAATTTTGAATTTAAATAAAAAGAGACTGGGGAGGGGTAACATCGAAGGCATAAAGCCTCAGGGCGCCACCACTCATACAGCTTCGCGCGCGTACTAACTAGGTGACTAGCGAGCCCCGTTAGTCAGGTGAGGGGGAGGGAGAAGGAAACAGAGACGGCCGTGGCTTCGCCGGAGCTCACGCCGGCGACGAGGGCTCCTTGCCAAAACGAGAGGGAGGGATCGAGAGAGGGGATGGAGACCCACCTGCCCGTACCCGTAGCGTAGCTAGGGGTGGTCGGACGGCGTCGAAATCCACCTCGCTAATGGAGGCAGAGACTGGTGCTCGCCGGAGACGAAGACGATGACGAGCAGCGGCGACTCCATGGGCTCCAACAAGGTGGAACAGCACCACCAGAGAGTGGCAGAGGCCCTGGAAGGATTTCCCAGGCCTAGGAGGGGCTGGAGCTACCGCGACGACCCGAGGGGATCGGCGGCGAGCTCATGCTTGGGGACGGCGGCCTGCGGTCTGCCCGGCCGGGCTACGGTTTCCTACGTGGTTGTGGGGTGTGTGGGAGTGGAGGATGGTGCTCAAGGAGGTTGGGGATGGCTCCATTTATAGGCACGCCGCGAGGGGGGATCAGGCTCCACCGGTGACACCTGGACACTGGGCCCGGCTATGAGCGGCGTCAGTGAGAGGGGGAGAAGGCGACGCAGCTCACGCGAGGACTGTGGGCGAACGGGGACGAGCACAGGATCGAGGAGAAGGCACTGTTACTTTGGTCGGACCGTGCCCATGCTCGCTGCGGCGAGCTTCGGCGTCGGCGAGTGCCAGGAGGAGTTAATGGAGTTGGGACGAAGATGGTGGCGAGGTTTGGCGCGCTATGGCAGTCGGGGGGGCGAACACGCGCGAAACAGAGGGCCCGGCGGCACACAGAGCGCATCGACACGCAGGCTGGCATCGTGTACACGCGTGGTCACCGCGTGAACTTTGCCCCTAGGCCGACCTGCGTCCAAAGTTCATGTCTGGCTTGTTGTTCGTGGTTGTTTTGAAGATTACCATGATTTGGTTTGGACCCAGACGCATTAGAAAAGATTTCACAAGCTAGGTAAGTTTCTGGATAGTAACTTTGAGAGTTTACTGAGGTCAAATGGCTGGGAGTTGGGAGCTGGGCTTTAGAGGTTAGCGATCATCTACTAAGGTGAAGATGCACAAGAAATTCAGCTACAATGGGGCAAGTAAAATGGTAGTTGCTGTAGAAACTACCATTTTTGTCCAGAACAGAAAATATTTTCTATAGAAACAATATTCCAAAAAGTGGTGCAATATTTTTGCTCAGGAAGGTGTCCTAGGGTTCAAAGAATATTTGTGAAATTTCTCATTTTTTGTGGGCCAGAAAAATTGGGGTTGCTTTGGAGCACATTGAGCTACCTAGGGTGTTAGAGAGGAAAAATGAATATTTTTCATTAAAGAAAAATATTCCAACTATTATTTTTGGGTGAACCAGAGAGGAAATGATTATTAGAGATGGAGATGAGGCACTTGGGTGAAAGCCAAGGGTACCCAAGTGTTTAAAGCCACATGAAAAGATTCAAAAATTCCAAGTTTCAAAATCAATCCAAATGAAACTCGGGCAAATAAAAGAGGGAAAAGATCAGGCTGTCACAAACCTCCCCCACTTAGAATGAATCTCGTCCTCGAGATTCGGTTGCTTGGGAAAACCATTCTGGATAATGTGCATTTAGGAATTCTTCCCGTTCCCAGGTTGATTCTGACTCGGTGTGATGCTCCCACTGGACTTTGTAAAACTTCCTCCCTTTACTACGAGTGATCCTTTCCATCTGATCCAAAATTTTGAACGGCCTCTCTTCGTATGTTAAATCCTTTGCCAACTCTATTTTGCCCATAGAACTCCTTTTCTCAAGCGGCGATATGCATCGCCTCAACTGGGAGGCATGAAACACGTTGTCCACATCGGACAATTCTGGGGGTAGTTCCAACTGATAAGCGACAATACCCACTCGAGACATAACTGGGGATGGGCCAATAAACCTAGGTGCCAACTTTCCACGAGTCTGGAAACTCTTGACTCCTTTCATAGGAGTGACTCAGAGGTATACGTGTTCTCCGGGTTCAAAACTGATTTGTCGGTATTTTGCATCATAATAACTCTTCTGTCGAGATTTGGCCAATTCCAATCTGTCTCTGATCTCCTTAACTTGTTTCTCAGCTTCCATCATGAGATATGTCCCGAAGATATGGCTATCTCCAGTTTGAGTCCAATTTAAAGGAGTGTGGCACTTACGGCCATACAAAGCATCATACTGTGACATCTTTAGACTGGTTTGGAAGCTGTTGTTGTAAGAGAACTCGGCATATGGCAGACAGTCATCCCACTTATATCCTTGGGCCAAAATGCAGGCTCGTAGCATATCTTCGAGTATTTGGTTTACCCGCTTTGTCTTTCCATCAGTCTGAGGATGATAAGCGATACTGTATTTCAGCGCTGTCCACAAGGCTTGATGGAGACGTGACCAAAAAGCGGAGGTAAAGAGTGAACATGGGTCAGAAGTGATGGTTCAAGGTACTCCATGCAGACTGACTATTCTGGATACATACAGCTGTGCAAGTTGATCTACTCGATATGTGGTTCTGATCGGGATAAAGTGGGCTACCTTGGTTAAGGTGTCCACTATGACCCATATTGCATCATTGCCTCGCTAAGTCTTAGGTAGTCCTGTGATGAAATCCATGCAAACGTCATCCCTTTTCCATTGCGAAACTGGCAGCGGTTGGAGAAGTATGGCTGGCTTCTGATGTTCTGCCTTCACCTTGTTGCATATGTCGCAACAGGTCACAATATAGGCAATGTCTTTCTTCATTCCATCCCACCAGAATATTTATCGAAGGTCTTCATACATTTTCGTACCTCCAAGGTGAACAGAATAGGAAGATTCATGGGCTTCCGACATGATTTTCTTCTTTAAGTTTGATTGATTGGGTACATAAATCCTGCCACGGAATCGGAGAGTACCAAATTGATCCTTTGAGAAATCAGAGCTACGTCCTGCTACCATATTCTTGGCATGCCGCTACAGGACGGTGTTAGCTGGCCAGCATCAACGGTGATCAGGTGTAGGGGTAACTTCCAACGGCTGGGAGTTGGGAGTTGGGCTTTGGAGGCTAGCAATCATCTACTAAGGTGAAGATGCACAAGAAAATTCAGCTACAATGGGGCAAGTAAAATGGTAGTTGTTGTAGAAACTATCATTTGTGTCCAGAATAGAAAATATTTTCTATAGCAAAAATATTCCAAAAAGTGGTGTAATATTTTTGCTCAGGAAGGTGTCCTAGGGTTCAAAGAATATTTGTGAATTTTCTCAGATTTTTGTGGGCCAGAAAAATTGGGGTTGCTTTGGAGCACATTGAGCTACCTAGGGTTTTAGAGAGGAAAAATGAATATTTTTCATTAAAGAAAAATATTCCAACTATTATTTTAGGGTGAACCAGAGAGGAAATGATGATTACAGATGGAGATGAGGCACTTGCGTGAAAGCCAAGGGTACCCAAGTGTTTAAGTCCACATGAAAAGATGCAAAAATTCCAAGTTTCAAAATCAATCCAAATGAAACTCAGGCAAATAAAAGAGGGCAAAAATCAGGCTGTCACAATCGGGTGTGCCTAAAATTTAACAATTTCATCTGCTGGCTTTAAGGAGGTAGATTTAGATCTTTATCGAGGACCACGTCGTCTTTGTCCACCGTGGATCGCAAGGTGGTTAATTCCTCGGTCGTGAAGGCTTCGGATAGTGCCTCAAGGGCCAAGGATGCGGTTTTGTTTTAGGCACGGAGTGCTCTGTCTGGATCACTTGTGACTGTGATTATTCCATTGGGCCCTGGAATTTTAAGCTTCATGTACCCGTAATGGGGTATGGCTTGAAAGCGTGAGAAAGCGTCTCGGCCTAGAAGGGCATAGAATCCCCTGTTGAAGGGAACAATGTGAAAGAGCAGCTCTTCCGACCTGTAGTTTTCAGGCATGCAAAATACAATGTCGAGTTTAATACTTCCCGAACATCGGGCCTCCTGGCTGGGGATAATTCCTCGAAAAGTTGTATTACTCCGCTCAATGCGGGTTTTATCAATCTTCATTTTGTTGAGCGTGTCCTCATATATGAGGTTAAGTCCACCTCCGTTGTCCATGAGCACTTTGGTGAGGAGAAAGTTGTCTGCTATTGGGTTTAGCACAAGAGTGGCTGGTGCTCAGACTGATCGGACACGTGGTTCTTCATCGGCGATGAAGGTAATTACCGCGCCATTCCATGTTCTCACCGTGGTTATTTGCTGGACCTCGGCGAGTTCGCGAAGTGCTCTCTTACGCCGATTATTTGAAGAGAAGGTCTCGAAGACCGCCAGGACATTAAGATCGTCCTCCTCTGGAGTTGTGGGGGCGAGGATGGCTTCGACACTTTTGGCTACCTGCCGGAGTACCCAGCATGCTCGGAGGCTGTGAGTTGGGATCGTTCCAGAGATCGCGTGTATCGGGCAGGGCTTGTCTAGGAGTTCGTCAAGAACGGACCTGGATCCCGCTAAGGGTTTGCTTTTCTTGCAGACGGGCTTGTGACCGGATGTCCCGCTAGGGTATGTCAGTTTTGCTTTAGCCGCATATTACCCGGAGACGGACTATTCCAGATGGGTGTTTTGGGCCTTCCATGTAATTTCCATTGCGAAGTACTTTCATACTAAGTGCGACAACTCTGTGAAACTCTGTATGCGACAGCTGTTGAAGGCGTTCAAGATTCCCTCGTCCGTGCAATCGCGATGAAAGATCGGAACCGCATCGCCGTCGCAACAGTCCTTAATCTTGTTATTAACAAGTAGGAATCTGGCCCAGAAGTGATGGACCGTCTCCTGAGGTTGCTGCCGCACATACATCAAGTCACATATGTTTGGAGGGCCAGAAATGCTTGGAGAGTATTGCTTGTGGTGGGTGGGTGTTTATAATTTGAATCCCGACCCAACATAGTATCCGAAGTTAGCAGAGTATCTGGCGTTAATGGCTCGAGCCTGGGAGGATCTAAGTGCACCCTGGGCTCCTTGTCCGACCCTGAGCTCGGGAGGTGTGGAGTCCCGCCCGAAGGAAGGGTGTCCGGCTCAGTGGGTTCGGATACCCGAATACAGCTGATATCCGATTAGAGAGGGGAAGTGTTTCCGGCTCGTTCCTCGACGGCCGCCATCAGGTGAGTGATCGGGGAGGAATTGTTTTCTCCCTGGTCGGGTTTATGCCCGATCCGATCGTCGGCCACTGAAAGCCCTAGGGTGGCGATGTGATCTAGCAGCTCGTTCAAGGACGAGGTATCTACCGGATCCACTTTTTTGTAGTGTTGGAGGCCGATGTAGAAGCAATGCTCTGTGACCGCAGAAGATGCGGATGGCTTAACAGCCATGCGGGCGCATATGGCGAACCCGCCGAGGTGGTGACCTGACCAATCATCACGCTCTTATCGGAGGTAATGTCGCCGTTGATGACGAGACGAGCCACCGATCGCTTCTTGCGACTACAAAGTGGAGCTCTCCATGAAAGCACCATGTGGGTGTCAAAACCGGCAGATCTCGGGTAGGGGGCCCAAGCTGCGTATCTAAGGATCGGCGGTAGCATGGGAAGACAAGGACACGATGTTTACCCAGGTTTGGGCCCTCTTTAAGGAGGTAATACCCTACTTCCTGCTTGATTGATCTTGATGGATATGGAGATTACAAGAGTTGATCTACCTCGAGATCGTAATGGCTAAACCCTAGATGTCTAGCCTATGGTTGTTATGATAGCCTCTATGGACTAAACCCTTCAGTTTATATACACATCGGAGGAGGCCTATGGTTATACAAAGTTGACTTGAGGAGGAAGGAATCATTACATCCGGACATCAAAACTTGTCCTTCTACATACATAGGAGTCCTACCCATATACGGGGGATGGTCTTCTATTTTATCTTCACGGCCCATCAGTCTGGCCCACCACCAGTAATCCGGACACTCGAGGACCTCCAAATCCAGGACTCTCTCAGTAGGCGGGGCTGACACGAAGTACGCCCGGCTTATAGATCGGTATGCCTTCGGCGCTGCAGAGATCCGAGGGTGACTCTATATCCCGCGTCATTGTCGGTTCTACATCCTACATGGTTTTAGTGATATGGGTTCGACTAGAGTCTGAGCCGATGGTAGACGCGAGATTGCCTGGAGTTGTCGTGTTGAGGTATTATAGCGACGCCGAGGAGATTGACCCGACGTCCTTGAAGGGGATCGGATCCTTCTTTGGACCTCCGACGTACGTTGAATCCTCAATCCGGCTAGGCGTCCAGCTCGATAGGATGAGCTCACCGCGAGAATTTGCGGCATATTCTAAGCCTCCAAAGGTCATGATCTGGCCTGGGGCGTAATTCTCGATGGAGGCCAGATGGCCCGTTGAGTCGGCACAAAATATCATTGCTACCGAACACAAAAAGTTGTCCACGCACTTAAACGTTCCCGCTGTCGCTATCGCAGTTGACTTACAGCTGATCCATCGATCCTTTTGTTGATCTCACGACGGAACTCTCAATGAAACCACCAGTCTCGGTGTGAAAACCGGAAGACCTCGGGGTAGGAGTCCCGAGCCGTGGATCTCAGACAAATTGTAGCAGGAACAAGGATACGATGTTTACCCAGGTTCGGGCCCTATTGATGGAGGTAAAACCCTATGTCATGTTCTTGTTTATATTGATGAAAATATATCAAGTACAAAGATAATCTACCTCCAGATCATAAGATGTGTCTAACTCTAGGGCTAGGTGAATGATATTGCGTTGGTCTCTCCTCGACAGGATAAACCTATGGCTTATATACACGCAATGTAGGGTATCTAGGGTTACAAGGTCGGCATCTAGGCACAAGGCGGCAGGAGTAACCTTGGAGTATACGACAAGTCCTTGGTGGATGTAGTGTTGATCATGCCTCGTGCATACAACCTTTGGAGTCCTCCATGAAAATGAATGAGGGCCTATCAGACCAATCCGGGGAGTATGGGCCGACTAGGTTAGCACCCCCTAATCCAGGACATCGTCAGCGATGGACGCTAAGGTTTTGGAAGGACCTCATGTGAGGATACTCCACTGGCACTTCAATACCCAAGTCTTTATGATATTGTGCAATGGAAAGAGACTTCAATTGAGTTTTTTCACGAAAAGAGTCCATCGAACATTCAATTCTGGAGGACATTGATCGATGATAAGTGGAGAATATATATGCCTTCATTGAGTTCATAGGTTCTATTCAGTCAACTTAACCCATGTATTTTGTTGTTGGTTGACTTCCACTGGTACCTTCTCAATCAAATTCAGGGTCTTGTCTTATGTAGGCTTCCCATTTATAAGTCTAAGGATCCACCAAAAATATTATTCATGTGCTTCTTGAATCGTGAGTTGATCTTCGTGAAGAATACTCTAGCAAAATGCAACTAGCCGGGCTGCAAAAAATTGTTGTTTTGCTGATCGAGAGGAAACAAATCATCATCCATTTGATTCATGCCTGTTCGATATCCTATTGTGGCATGCGATCCATGTAGCTTTGAATTTATCATCGTCTGCTAGTATAAAAAAATTATTCGAAAACTGATTGGATGGGTTTCGTGATAAATTTAATGGAAAAATTATATTTTCATCCCTAAACTTTCTTGAAAGTATACAAATGGTTCCTCAACTTCATAACAGGCAAACCTTAGTCCCTCAACTTTTCAAAACCAGATTATTCTAATCCATTGGCTGAACAAAAAGTGGTTTTTATGTTGACTTGGCATGGGTTTAGCCATTAATCACCCACGTCGCAATCTTCTTCTTTCTTCCCATTTTAATTAGTTGGGTATTTCACCGATCAGTTGGCGCATAGAGAGAAAAAAATGAAGGAGGTGTGTGGAGCTTGTGTGTCTCGCGGTGGTGCATGCAGAGGGTGGAGGCAGCCAGTGAGCCGCGGATCGACAAGGCTCACGGGACAAAGAGGGCCGAGGCGGGGCTGTGCTCGTGGCTAGCCCTCCATGGACACCTTGACAAGCGAGATCATCAACACCACATTTAGTGCCCGAAGGAGTCCAAGGTGAAGACGATGGAGAACACGACCCAGTGGAGAGCATTGTGCATGACGGCTCCATGATGGTGTTCTGTGTTGACCCCTCCTCTTGTCACTTTGTCTACCGTGTCCAGGAGCTCAGCTCACGACACTCGTGACATGCCTGACGCACAATTGCCGAACATGGGGACATTAGTAGAACAACCTCAACATCCCATGCGATGTCGTACGCATCGTGTTCCACAACGACCACCTTGTTCGCAACTACAAAGCCAGAATATGAGCATGAGATTGCAACACAATCAACAATTAGCTGTGTTACGAGTTTGCCTTGGCTAGGGCCATGCCGCCGCATGCCTCTGTGCTACTAGCCGCAAGCACAACCCCGCATTTACTCTACTGGTCCGACAAGGCTCATCATGACGTAACTCCTCGGCCCTTTGTGTGCGCCGTCGCAAGTCGCACAAGCTCCATGCCTCTTCTCTTGTAGCTCAGTGCACGCCAACCGCTCAAAGAAATGCCCATCCGAGGTAAATGTGAATGTAGAAGAAGATATTTCACGTGGGCGCCGCCTAGTTGAAACCATGCCAAGTTAGCACGAAAACCACTTTTGTTGAGTCATGGAACTAAACCAATCTGGTTTGAAAAGTTGAGGGGACCAAACTTTGCTGGGTTTAGAGATGAAGGAGCATTTCTATGCTTTCAAGAATGTTTAGGGACCAAAAATATATTTTCCCCTAAATTTAATAAGTACATTCATGTAGGAAAATATACTTTTCCCTAAATTTTATAAGTACATTCATGTAGGAGTGTGTGCCGTCTTATAAGCAATTTGGAATTGGTGCAGTGATTATGTTCAACATAACAATAGTTCGAAAAAAACCGTTGTTTATCTTTCGAGCTACAAGATGAATCCACATGTGGTGCTCTGTGCTCTCTAGTGTAACTTGAAGTTGTCGCAATGATTGTGTTTTAACATAGAAACACTTCGAATTCGTTTGCAGTTTATTTTCCAAGATATATGATAGATCCACATATGATCCAATCTAGAGTGTGTGGAGAATTAAACACTCATAACTTCTCAACGCAGTCGTTGGAAGAGAGTAGCACGGGATACATTTAACATGTTTGGCTAGCAAGTCAGTAATAGGCCATGTGTTTGAGACATAGAATATGTTATCGGCCGGTTGCGGTTGAGTCATTTGGCGTTACACCTCTTGCCAGTTGTTGTACATCATGTAGTGCAGAGCCTAAGGATTACCTATTTTTCCGAAAAAGTACCCCCTCTATCGGATTTTAGAGGGAGCAATTTAGTGATCTGAAATAAAAAATCCTTTTGGAACCCAGACTCGTCTGCACCCGCGCTGAAGAAAAAAAAATCAAAACAATTACTAGAAAAATTCAAATAAAAACCAATTTTCTTTTGCATGATAGTAATTTGATGCGTGAGGTTCGCTCCAATTTTTAAATTATTTGGACATCTGAGAAGCTCTCGGTAAAAAGACATATTCGGGGTCTGTAAAAAAAATTACTACTCATATACCGTTGTGACCCGATTTGTCTTTTTTGCTGAGTGCTAATCATATGTTCAAATAATCGGAAAATTGGAGCGAACCTCACGGAATAAATTATCTACCATAAAAAAATGGATTTTTTTAGTTGTTTTGAATTTTGTATGATTTTTTTCCTGACCGGGTGCAGATGACTGGACACCGAATCACTGCATTCATCTAAAATGTCTTATATTATTCTACAGAGAGAGTAAAATTTTACGTGTGAAGCTATATGCTTATGTTGATTGTAAAATATTAATATTCAAGAGCGCTAACATGTGGTACAAATGGTTAGGGGACTGATTACACTCCAGTGAAAGAGGGATCACTCCCAGATTTTACGACCAACATCCTTTCGGTGGGTGCGGTGCTCCGGATCAGTGGTGCAGTAGCCCGTCTGTCCTGATGAATAGAATATGGCGGCAGCGCTGGTTTAGTCGATGACGATCGCATCTTATAGAGAACACCGCTTCCCAGATCGAAAGACGGTTTCGTGCGTAAGTAGCGACTAGGAAAATTACCCAACGGGAATACACTCTAAACATGTTGTCATGGCAGCGAAACAAAATAGACAAATAAAAATGATTCCCACCACAAAAAAGGTAAAATAATTTAAAGGGCGATAGATGATGGAACAGAGGGAAAAAGTGACTCCTTTTATTATAAAAAATAGCCAACAAACTCATGGATTTGCATATGATAGTTATTTAGCTTCTATATTTTATTTCACATGCTAGTTAATTAAGGAAACACAAAATATTGATGTTTTTCTACAGCTTAAAAATATTAGGAAATTTAAAATTCACCTATCAAATATATTAGTATAAAAGCATGGAAATTTTGGTTTTATCTTTGATAAGAAGTACATGTTGGACGCATAGTGATTATAGCGGAGATTTTTGCAAATATGAGAAAAAAAGTCATGTATAATATTTGAAAGAGAAGTTCCAATTTCGCCAACCTATAACAGCAATGCAACCTCATGTTCACCTGATTTGTTCAAACATCTAACCTTCAGATGGTGACATCTTACGATATGGTATCCTTGAAAGTAAACCTCCAAACCTCTAGTACATTTATATCGAACCAGATGAATTCACGATTACCTAGCTAATAATTTTGATTGTGCCAAAACATTTTTACAAACCGAACCACTCCACTATAGCAGATTGTTGTGCCATCTAGCTCAAAAGAGAAAAGATTGCAGTGCCATCCATGTGTAAAACCAATCCGGAAAGAATTATTCATCACGAGGACAACGCGAGGCACTGCCGATGCTCTGGAACGGCGGCCCGTCCTTCCAGAAGGGGTCGTTCTTGATCCAGAACCTCATGGAAGTCCCGCCACCAATGTGGCTGCAGCCGCAAACATTGAACGAACGATCAACTTGAAGGAGAGCGCACAAGCATGGCGACACGCAAGTTTCTTTCTTTCCGTATTTTTTATTTGGCCTCGTTGGATATACGAAGAATCTCATTGTAGGCAAAGCCAATCACTTTATTGTACATCCGTTCATCGCCTTTGTCCGCTAGGAATTCTTGCTCGGCATGGCGAGCAACCAGAAGACAGAGCACCTCGCCACGACCTTACACGTGGGGCTGCAGGCGAGCATGTCGTTGATGGACCTGCTCTGGCACGCGGACGCCTGCATCGGCGGCATGCATGCTCACGAGGGCGCGGCACCTTCCTCTGCTTCACGGCCCCTGCCGCCACCGACTGTGCGTCTTGCTGCATTGGCCGGTTGACCAGCAGGAGGTTCCTTAGCGTGTTCTGCTTGAAGACCTTGTGAAGCACCATGCGCGCCAGGGAATGCAGCCGTGACGTGCAACCGGAGACGCAATGGGTGCTCCTCGATGCCCCCAAGCTTGTCCCTGGCAGATGCATCTTCGTGCTCCCGCTTGTGCAGGGTATCTTCCGCTTGGCAATCTTCCCCTAAGCACGGAGCGTCAGCGCCTTCAAGGTGATGCCACGCGGTGCTTCACGCCAGCCAACTTCGGCAATGTGAGGGAGTAGATCGAGATGCTTGATGATTTCAACATTGTCGACACGTCCGGCAAGGACAAGGTCTAAAAACTATTTTTTTTCCAAACAATGGATTAGAGGTAGTCTTTGCAGAAAGCACAATTGCAATACAATTGCATCTTACATCAAACCACCACATTATGTTTTTTTTTTTGCAAAAAAATCGCTGGCTCAGAGGTAGTCTTTGCAGAAAGCACCGATGACTGTGCATTATATTTTTTACGTTCTCGTTTCTTCTCCGCATAATTTATCATTTTCACATGGATTGATATAATCTACATTTAAATTTTGGGGCATGGTCGGTCAGTTGATTTTGGGACAGTGTCACTTTATATGGGAAATTTTATGGTCATTTTCATCATAGTTTAAGCGATGCTATGTACTTACCCTATGTCCACTTAGTGACTTATCTAATGTTCAGAAAATGTTAAGGCTGTTCTGCCCAGTCAGCAGCTAATAATTTTGTTATCAGATAATCTTGTTGGCTCGGTTATCTCAATATAATGCATGGATAGCGACGGTCCAATTGTTTTGGCTTTATTAATTTCTTTCATATGTATCAAGTGAAGTAACTAAATTGCTTGGGCATCAATTCAGATCTTCGGCTTCTGTTGTGGGCTCGTACTTACTTGAAATCTGAAGTGCCATTCCAATATCTAAAAAAGCCACTTTTACGCTAGCTGACAACAGCGTACTGTATGACACACATCTTTTGACTTCATTATTTCGTTAGAGACATCACATATTTTAAAACCTTGTGCTTAATTCCTATTTTGCCAGCTTATTCTCTACTTTCAGATGAATTTTGATGCCAATATGATAGAAACTGCAAGGACATGTACCAAACTTAATTTCCTTTTTCCATTATAGCACTCCTCTTATGTTATGGCAATCTGATGTATGATCTTCCCTTACTTTCTTAATTCCTCTAATTTCCATTTAGCTGGAAAATTGCCTTTTCTCATGTATATTTGGCTCCTGCAATGGTGATTGTGTGTTCTGAAGAATTCAGAAATCTTAGTGAAGATGTATGTCTTGTAGACCGCCAATTTACTTTACCTGCATACTGTTTCTCAAACATTGTCGGATAATGCAATCGACACATTGCTTCATATCTCAGAAACCTTAAATGGAACAATGTCATAGAGTGAGAATAACTCACCTGTTCATGTATATGAATAGCGGAACATTTAGTCTGTACAGTATAATTATGGAGTCTGTACAGAACAACTCACCTGATCATGCAAAGTAGGAAGTAAGTACGCTCTTGGTATCCAGTTCCAAAAGTTTAGATAAAATACATCTAAATTTACTATGCTGCCGTGAATGTTTGTGAGGGAGGTACATAATAGAGATATTTCACAAAGCATAGTGTAGAAACTACTGATAAATATAACCACGGGTCCCTGGCCATCTCTGCAGTTCATGCTCGCGCACTACATGCGGTGCCGTGCCACATCGAGAGAGGCAAGCTGCTGCTGCTCGACGTCAACCTCTTGCTACGCCCCAGCGCCCTCTTCGTCTGGGTGGGGAAGCCAGTCCAGCGGAGGTGTTGGGCACTGAGGAGTGCTGGCCATGCACATCTAAAACAAGCAGAGCCCTTACGTGAACCAAATCACACCTAAATCTGCCGAAGCTAAGCTTCTTCCCATAGACAAATAAATTCCCAGAAAAAACCGTGCACGCACCTTGCTGGAGCCTGGAAAAACCTACTCGCCGGAGCTCCCCGTCCTCTTGCACCAGCCTTGACGGATTTTGAAGCCAGCCGACCTCGCTCATGCACCTCGCCGGAGCTCGCCGGGCTTGCATCCGGTTGAGCTCTTTGCGTACGCACCTCCACCGATCTCGCGGAAGCTTGCGGATGGATGAATTCTTGACCGAGTTCATCCTCTCTGGTGATCTCGGGCTCACCGTCCTGCTCGGGGAAGCGTGGTCGTGCTTGAGGAGGGGATCTTGCCAGAGGAGGGGATCCGGCTGGAGGGCCACCTGGGGTGGGTTGGCTGAATTCTTGATGGGGTCATCCTCTCTGGTGGTTTATGCTCGCCAGGTCGGGTCAATTCTTCTCGGAGTTCATCCTCTCAAGTGGCCTAGTTGTCGCCTCCGTATGGGATCAAATCAATCTGCAACTATTTGTTCTTGCACGAACTCGTTGATATCGATCGCTGCTTGGGCCACGTACATGTTTCGTGAGGCTTTATCGTTGCGTGCGCCGGTCGATAAGGTCTCTTGTAGCCGAGGAGAAGTCGCCTTGTGCAGGTAGATCAGGTGTCCTTGCAGTCGAGGAGAAGTTGACTCGTACGCGCGTTGATGGATCGGGAAGGCAGCAGCGAATGATTTAAAGCAGGGAGAAGAGAGGAGGTAGCCGGAGGAGAAAGAATATCAAGGCAGGTTTAGATACACGAATGAATCAAAATAGGAATAAAGGAAGGAACCAAGAAACCAGAGACGTCAAGGAACGACGGACACCTGAGCTCGTCAGTTTTCCCTTATATCGTGCGTAGATCTATATTAAAATCTCAGCCGTAAAATTTTATAGTTAACACAAAACTAACAGATACAAAGAGGCGACGAATGAAGAACTATAAAAGTATCCGTCCTTTATTATTAGGTAAAGATAAAGACATAGTAAATTGGCCGTGGTGAGTACGTAGCAATGATGATGATGCGTTGCATACATATACAAAAGAAAGCAAATTAGCAAAGCAATCGCACTAGTTGCTGTCTGATTACAACTCCTAGCGGTCGACGGTGTGATGATTGTGTCTTCCACGGCGGCACACGGTTTTTTCTTTTTTCTTTTTTTACTCCTAGCGGACGTACGCTCTTCATCATTATCATTGCGGACGTACGCTCTTGGTATCTGATTACTCCTAGCGGACGTACGCTCTTGGTATCTAGTTCCAACCTGACCATCATTGCGCGCGGCAGCATCCGCTTCGGAGCTTGGGTGGAGTTTTTTCTTTTTTTGAGTGATTAGTTGGGTGGAGAGTTGGAACGAAACGGTCAGGTTGGGCTTTGGGGGCGGGTCATGGGTGCGCATGGCATTGGCATGACGAGCTCCAAGAATTTCTTTGGGGTCTTGCTGTTTGGCTAAGTGTGCATCATTGACAAAATGATTGCGCGTGCGTCCGTAATCACGCATGGCACACGGACGAGACAAGACGAGACGAGGCGAGCAAGCGTCGTAACTTGTCCTGTTTTTAAGGCAAGATTGGCGGGATTAGGTAGGGATGGCCTCTCGCTGATCTCCGACTGTTCTTCTAAAATCATGTTGTTTCGGGGCTCCAGCTTGGCCCAGGAGCGTATGCAAGAGTGGGTGTATGTATGATACAATCATTTGACCTTTAAAAAGGCGCCTCTTTTTTCGTGGATTAGAGAATCCTTTTTCATAAGGACCAAGGACCAACTTTTGTCCAACTCCATAAAGCAAAAGCAGATGCGGAATGAGTACGACAGCGTGTACAGTAGAGCTACGAGATCTTACCAAACCCACATACGCTGTAGAATATGTAAATTGCATGATGTATTGCTCTTTGTGCTTAGGCACGTATATATGATGTACAAAGGTGGGTCACAAACCTCAACTATATAAAGAACTAGGAGGCGGGCTCAATACACAATATGCACATAACACATATACTCGACACCTTTGTCTCAAAAAAAATATACTC
>LR738711.1:291739899-291860400 GCA_902687465.1 Secale cereale
CCCCCCCCTCCCCCGCAGTCGAAGCGGCACCACGGCTGACGCAAAGACTGGACTGGAACTCCTCAAAGGACGCCGTAGGCAAGCCCTTGGTCATGATATCGGCAAAGTGTTGGGAAGTAGGGACGTGTAAAACACGAATATGACCAAGGGCCACCTGTTCCCGAACAAAATGAATATCCAACTCAATGTGCTTGGTCCGTCGATGATGCACCGGGTTAGCAGAGAGGTAGACTGCCGAGACGTTATCACAGTAGACCATTGTGGCGCGGTCAACAGGGCAAGAGAGCTCCTGAAGCAGCTGGCGAAGCCACGAACACTCGGCGACGGCGTTGGCCACCGCACGATACTCAGCCTCAGCACTGGAATGAGAGACTGTAGGCTGCCGCTTGGACGACCACGAGATAAGTGAGGGTCCAAGGTAGACACAATAGCCCGAAAGTGGAGCGACGAGTGACAGGGCAGCCTCCCCCCCCCCCCAGTCTGCATCAGAGTAAGCGGTGAGGGCGGTGTCGGCGGAGGCGTGGAGCGTGACACCAAGATCCATAGTGCCACAGATATAGCGGAGAATCCGCTTGACGGCAGCCCAGTGAACGTCTCGAGGAGCATGCATATGAAGACACACCTGCTGCACGGCATACTGGATCTCCGGTCGAGTCAGAGTGAGGTACTGGAGAGCACCAACGATAGACCGATAGAAAGCAGCATCCGAAGCAGGAGAACCACAAGTGGCAGAAAGCTTGGCCTTCGTATCAACAGGCATAGCAGCGGGCTTAAGCATGCCGGCGCGCTCCAGGAGCTCGTGAGCGTACTTCTGCTGATGAAGGAAGAAGCCATCCGGATGGCGCACCACCTCGACACCGAGGAAGTAGTGCAAAGGAACCAAGTCCTTGATGGAGAACTCAGCGCGAAGATGAGCCATGAGCTGACTGAGGAGACTAGCCGTACGTGCCGTCAGGATGATGTCGTCGACATAGAGCAGCAAGTAGGCTGTGTTAGAGCCTTGATAGACGAAGAGCGAGGCGTCCGAGCGGAACCCAAGCTGGTGGAGAAACGTCGCGATGCGCTGGTACCAAGCGCGCGGAGCCTGCTTGAGTCCGTACAAGGACCGCGAAAGCAGGCACACGTGGTCGGGAAGTGCTGGATCCACAAACCCCGTGGGCTGCTGGCAGAAGACCTGCTCCTCGAGGTGACCATGGAGGAAGGCGTTGGAGATGTCCATCTGGTGCACCGGCCAAGCACGGGAGACCGCAAGGTGGAGAACCATGCGTATCGTGTCGGGCTTGACGACCGGAGCGAAGGTGTCGGTGAAGTCGATGCCAGCACGCTGTCGGAAGCCACGAACGACCCAGCGTGCTTTGTAGCGATCAAGCGTACCATCATGACAGAGCTTGTGTTTAAAAACCTACTTCCCGGTAATCACGTTGGCGTGTCGGGGACGGGGAACAAGTTGCCACGTACGGTTACGCAACAGGGCGTCAAACTTCTCTTGCATCGCAGCCATCCAGAGCGGGTCATGAAGAGCGACTCGTACGGAGGACGGTAACGGCGATGGCTCAGAGGTGGACGCCGCATGGACGTAGTCATCCGAGGTGTAGCGCGAGCTCGGGCAAAAAACGCCCGTACGGGCGCGGGTGACTGGACCGGCCACAGGCGTCGGGGGCGCCGAGGGGGTCGCGGGGGCCACGGGCGCTGGTGGGGCCGCGGGCGCCGAGGGGGCCGCAGGCACCAACGTCGGGGGCGCCAGCGCCGCGGCTGTAGGAGGCACCGCATGTGGGGGCGCGCCTCAAAGCAGGGGCGGACCAAGAGAGGTGCGCGAGCGCCCTGGGAGAGACGTCGAGGAGCCCACGTCATTGGTGGTGGGAGGAACAGCCGGGGGTACCTGGAGAAACGGAAACACATGCTCATCAAAGTAAATGTGCCGGGAAGTGAACACACGGTGGGAGACGTGATAGAGGCAAATGTGTCCCGTCTTTTGAT
Organism: Secale cereale; assembly: GCA_902687465.1. Lineage (NCBI taxonomy): Eukaryota > Viridiplantae > Streptophyta > Magnoliopsida > Poales > Poaceae > Secale > Secale cereale. The sequence continues at coordinate 291,741,877 of LR738711.1, forward strand.
GAGATGGTGGCTATCATTTTGGAGGAAGTCGACTTTGACGACCCGACTACGAACGTGCGAGGACGTCGCGCCTTAGCAATCGCTAAACCAACTCCGAGAGGTTATTGACCACACCGGAGCATGATCAACCTGACCACGAAGGTCTGTTTCCTGCAGGCAAACGAAGAACAAGCAAGAAACTAAGATTGCAATCTGGATATTGCGAATATAAGAGAAAATCTTTATTGATCAAGGTGGGGTTTTGTGACGCCTTTGTCTGGTCGTTGAACACAAATGAAGTACGCGAAGTTGCAGCTATGGCAAACTTTTAAACTAAACAAAATTCAAAGTGTAAACGACGTCCTAAGGGCTGTATATATGGAGGAAGAGGGGGGAATTTTGTGGCCCTTGGAAGAGGGGTCCGAAACCAACCCTAACTCTTATTTCCCCACACATATGGACTCTAAAAACAGCCTATACTTAAGTAATTCGAAAATACATGGGCCTGGCCCAATAATAAGGTGACGCAGCACCTAGAATAGCCTCTAGACGAAATTTATAAAGTGGCATCTTGTATATTTCGTCCAAGGCTTCACACACTCATTCTTGTCCAAGCTAGGCCCTTCATTTGTAAGCAAGACAAATGTATCAAATTTAGGCAGCATCATATTCTCATGAACATTAGAATCATTACCAAGAAACGAAAGTACATGGTTATTTAATTGGCGTGCGCGAGCTCTAGTAATTGGTCCTGTATATGTATCAGTTTGGGCTGTGGGTGTAACCTTGTTAGTGATGTCCTCATCATCCTCCCCTTCTTGAATTGAAGTCGTCCTCGACGGAAGCTCATCTTTCTCACCCAAGTAAGGCTTCAAATCTGCAATGTTAAATGTGGGACTAACCCCATAATCTGCAGGCAGCTCAAGTTTATATGCATTATCATTTATTTTCTCTAACACCTTGAAATGACCATCAACACGTGGCATTAGCTTTGACTTGCGCAAATTAGGAAACCTATCCTTACGCAAATGTAACCAAACAAGATCTCCAGGTGCAAAGACAACACGTTTTCTACCCTTATCTCTAACAAGTTTATATTTAGCATTCATGCGCTCAATATTTTCCTTAGTTAACTCATACATTTTTAAGATCAATTCAACACATTGTTTAGCATCGAAATTAACCTTCTCCAAAGATGGAAGAGGCAACAAATAAATAGATGCACGAGGTAGGAAACCATACACAATTTGAAAAGGGCACATCTTAGTAGTAGAATGCAACGAACGATTATAAGCAAATTCAATATGAGGCAAGCATTCTTCCCACATTTTCTTGTTATTCTTCAAACCAGTCCTAAGCATAATAGACAAAGTTTTATTGACTACATCAGTTTGTCCATCAGTTTGGGGGTGACAAGTAGTACTAAAAAGCAGGTTAGTCCCCAACTTAGCCCATAAAAATATCCAAAAGTGGCTAAGAAATTTAGTATCATGATCTGAAACAATAGTATTTGGCACACCATGCAAGCGAATAATTTCTCGAAAGAACAAATCAGCAACATTAGCAGCATCATCGCTTTTATGACATGGTACAAAGTGTGTCATCTTCGAGAACCTATCCACGACAACAAATATGCTATCCCTCCCCTTTTTTGTTCGAGGTAAACCCAAAACAAAGTCCATAGATATATCTTCCCAAGGAACACTAGGGACATGCAAAGGCATATATAAACCTTGAGGATTGAGTCGTGACTTAGCTTTTTGACATGTAGTGCAGCGAGCAACAAAACGCTCAACATCCCGTCTCATCTTTGGCCAAAAGAAATGTGTTGCAAGTACGTCCTCCGTTTTCTTCACGCCAAAGTGTCCCATTAATCCTCCTCCATGCGCCTCCTGCAACAACAAAAGACGAACAGAGCTAGCTGGAATGTATAGCTTGTTAGCACGAAACACAAATCCATCATTAACGACGAACTTGGTCCATGTTTCCCTTCTTTGCAATTCTGCAATACATCTTTAAATTCATCATCATGCATATATTGATCTTTGATGTTCCCCAAACCAAATATTTTAAAGTCAAGTTGTGAAAGCATAGTATAGCGACGAGACAATGCATCAGCAATAACATTTTCTTTTCCCTTCTTGTGTTTAATAACATAAGGGAAAGTCTCTATGAATTCAACCCACTTAGCATGTCTACGGTTCAGTTTTGCTTGACTTTTAATGTGCTTCAAAGATTCATGATCAAACTGTATCACAAATTCTTTGGGCCATAAATAATGTTTCCATGTTTCCAAAGTCCGAACAAGAGCATATAATTCCTTATCATAAGTAGAATAATTCAGACTAGGCCCACTCAATTCTTCAGAAACGTATGCAACAGGTTTACCATCTTGTAATAACACACCTCCTAACCCAATTCCACTAGCATCACATTCAAGCTCAAAAGTTTTATTAAAATCAGGAAGTTGGAGTAAAGGAGCATGTGTCAACTTATCTTTCAATACCGTGAATGCTTCTTCCTGTGCAGTACCCCAAACAAAAGGCACATCCTTCTTTGTAAGCTCATTGAGAGGTGCAGCAATGGTACTGAAATCTCTCACAAAACGCCTATAGAATCTAGCGAGGCCAAGGAAACTCCTCACGTGTGTGACCGTTTTGGACTGCGGCCAACTGTCAATAGCTTCAATCTTGGCTTTATCAACCTCAATTCCCTATGGAGTAACAACATGGCCAAGAAAAGATACTCGGTCGATGCAAAAAGTGCACTTTCCAAGGTTACCAAACAAACGTGCATCACGTAGAGCAATAAAAACAACACGTAAATGTTCCAAATGTTCCTCCAAAGATCTGCTATAAATCAATATATCATCAAAGTAAACTACCACAAATCGTCCAATGAAAGCACGTAAAACTTCATTCATTAATCTCATGAAAGTACTAGGTTGTTTTGGTTAACCCAAAAGGCATGACTAACCACTCATATAATCCAAACTTAGTTTTAAATGTTGTTTTCCATTCATCTCCCAATTTCATACGAATTTAATGGTATCAACTACGCAAATCAACTTTGGAGAATATTGTAGAGCTAGTCAATTCATCAAGCATATCATCTAGCCTAGGAATAGGATGACGATAATGAATAGTAATATTATTAATGCCTCTACAATCAACACATATACGCGACGTACCATCCTTTTTAGGCACTAATATAATAGGAACAACACAAGGACTAAGAGATTCGCGTATATAACCTTTGTCGAGCAGCTCCTGTACTTGACGCATAAACTCCTTCGTCTCCTCTGGATTGGTACGGTATGGTGCACGGTTGGGTAGCGATGCACCGGGAATTAAGTCAATTTGATGCTCAATCCCTCGAATAGGTGGTAATCCCGGTGGCACGTTTGTGGAAAGACGTCAGCGAACTCCTGCAAAATGTTATTGACAGCAGGCGGCAAAGAGGAAGGCACGTCCTCGAATGAAAATAATGCCTCTTTGCACACAAAAGCATAGCAAACAGATTTGCTAAAATCTAGCTCATCAATATCAGATTTGGTGGCAAGTAAACATGAACTTTTCAATTTAATTTCAGAAGCAACAGTAGATGGTTTATTATTAGGCTTCATTTGTTGCTCAAATTCTTTTGCCACAATCTAATTTTCACTCTTATTTTTCCCCTATTTTGCTTTATTAGCTCTATTAATATCATCTTTCAAAATGGAATCAGGAGTCATAGGAAGCAAAGTAATATTTTTATCCTTATGAACAAGAGTATACTGATTGTTTATACCATGGTGTACATAATTTTTATAAAATTACCATGGTCTATCAAGTAATAAGGAACATGCTTGCATAGGTACCACATCAGAATCAACATAATCAGCATATGTAGAGATACTAAAATGCACACGAACAGTACGTGTTACCTTAACCTTGCCACTGTTGTTGAACCATTGGATGTAGTAAGGACGTGGATGCGGTCTTGTGGTGAGAGATAGCTTCTCCACCATCTGCATGCTAGCCAAGTCGTTGCAACTCCCTCCATCTATGATCACGCGAACAGAACATTCCTTCACAACTCCCTTTGTATGGAACAAATTATGCCTCTGATTTTGCTCATCTTGTGTAACCTACACACTCAAAACACGTTGAGCAACTAAACATTCATACCTGCCAGCATCTTCAGGAGCCATGTATTGCGTCTCATGATTAGAATCGTCTCCACCGTGTTCTTTACGTGTAATAAGAGCCAAAGTCTCCTCATCATAGTCACTAGCGGACTCATACCCACCATCCTCAGTAGCAATCATCACACGCTGAGATTTTCATTCTCTCGCAAAATGTCCTCTTCCCTTACAACGACGACAAATAATATCACTGGTGTGCCTTGTTGATGCCATGGAAGAAGAAGAACTATGTGCAGTCCTGATAGGTGTGCTCTTGGCAGATAATGGTGGTTGTGCCTGCTTCCTTGTATCACGGCTGGAGGTAACAGTTGATGGAGGTGTCGGTGCAGTAGAATGTGTGGAAGTAGAGAATGCACGCGGTGTCCATGATGAAGGTCGACCTGCAGAAAAGTTAGTCCGCGCCAATGCCTGTCGATCCTGCACTTCATGTTCAGCTTTACAAGCAAGATGGATTAAACGAGTGATATTGTTATAGTCCTTATACTCTAGAATGGTCTGAATCTCTCTATTTAATCCACCCATAAAACGTGCAAGCATAGCTTCATTCTCCTCAACAATACCACATCTAATCATGCCAGTTTGTAATTCCTGGTAATATTCTTCGACAGAATTTTTTCCTTGTCTTAAGCGTTGCAATTTTTGAAGTAATTCACGTTCATAATATGGTGGAACCCAACGAGTATGCATAGCAGTTTTCAAAGCAGCCCAAGTAGCTGGAATAGGATATAATCTACAATGTTCAAACCACCAAACACATGCAAAACTAGTGAAAGCACAAACAGCATCAGGAACACGTCCCTCCTCGGGATATTGCAAACATGTAAAACGTTGTTCAGTTTCTAACTCCCAAGTAAGATATATATCAGGAACATATCTACCCTCAAATGGTGGAATATTCAATTTCAGTTTAGGAAGATGGTCATGTACATCAGGTGGTGGTGCAGCCCTACCGTTGCGATGATATGCATGAGGATGACCTGGTGGTGGTGGTGCTGGTGGTTGCACGTAGTTCTGATTTTGGTCAACCTCATCCTCGTAATGGTCCTCCACCTCTGCAGTAGCAGCAGGAGCTACAGAAGCATCAACAACGGCACCAGAAGTTTGACCAGGCTCAAGGGGAACGCGCTGTGCTCGTCCTACTTGATTTGGAAGGCGATGTTGTTGTTGTTGTTGTTGTTGTTGTTGTTGTTGTTGTTGTTGTTGTTGTTGTTGTTGTTGTTGTTGTTGTTGTTGTTGTTGTTGTTGTTGTTGTTGTTGTTGTTGTAGAGGTGCGACAACTGCAGCGACCGGTGGTGGTGGAAAACGCGAAAGTAATTCAGCAAACTTGTTATCGAGCTTTGTTTCAAACGTCTTCTCCGTGCCATCCATCTTCTCCATGGCCTCTTCAAATATGTTTAGCACATATTGCACCTGTCCACTCATCATATGCTGAAACTTATCATGAAGCTCCTTGTTCGTCAAGTTCTCCCAGTCAGTCTCGTTGGATTGTGATCCTGGCATGGTTAGCAGCAATAGAAACACACAAGAATATGATCCTACAGACTACTAACAAGTGGTGGTGGTGGCGGGTGTCACAAATCCGTCAAGCAAATCTCAAATTCTTACCAGTTCTTACCTAGCAGAACCTAGCAGCAGGCGGTGATCGGCAACCGATGTAGTCAAAACTGTCAAAGCTTGGATAGAGCGATTACCAGGGAGAGTCAAACGCACGATGTAGATGTATATGGAGCTGGGAAGGCTTACAATATGGTTGCAAAAAGGGTCAGCAATAATCAATTCAGAGATGCAAAGTTGAATAATCGCTCAACGACGGTACTGTGCTGGTCCTAGGCTAGACCGTGCTAGAGATGCGAGCCTAGAACACTAAAAATCACGGCGCGACATGTAAACAAGTGAGGAGCACACTCTGCATTTTTTTTCTCTTTTTTCTTTCTTTTTTTCCTCTTTTTTTTGCTCCGCAACATTTTTTTTCGAAAAAGTCTACAAATGGTCTAAAAACTGCCTAGCCAGAATTTTCCAGACTTAGTTTTTTTTGAGTTTGGAACTATTTTTCTACTGTGGGTAGCACGGATGTTTGGGAGTCCTTCTCTGTCACGACTCGGAGTATGGCGTGATCTGGAAATCCAAAACAGAGTAACAAAATACTGGACTCGAAATAGGACTGGTGACGGATATGAATCTGGTGGAACTCGAACTGTTGGCGGAGATGAATCTGGTGGAACTCGGACTGGTGGCGGATATATGTTGCAGGTGGACTCGGATTGGCGTGATGGCGGCGGATATGTGGTGGCCCATATGGACTCGGTTTGGTGGTGAATATGTGGTGGTGGTATACGGCAGCGGTGATGAAGTTGGTGTGGTGGTGGTATATGGCAGCAGCGATGATGATGATGCGGTGGTGATATATGGCAACGGCGACGTGACAACCTGTGAACAGAACTCATAACTCTAAAGGACTAGACACTAAAACCAGCAACTTGACAGGACGATGCAACCACAAATTCAGCAAAGCAAATACAGAAAAGATTATGCAAAGGCTCAGATTGGTTCGGATGGGATGAACTAACCCTAATTTTTTTTGGCTTTTTCATGGACTATAGGTATAAAGAACAGACTCGATCTAAACTACGAAAAACTGTAAAATCTCACCGAGCAACCTGGAAATCTGATACTACTTGATAGAGGCAAAGGTGTCCCGTGTTTCGATGAGATGGTGGCTATCGTTTTGGAGGAAGTCGACTTTGATGATCCGACTACGAACGTGCGAGGACATCGCTCCTTAGCAATCGCTAAACCAACTCCGAGAGGTTATTGACCACACTGGAGCACGATCAACCTGACCACGAAGGTCTGCTTCCTGCAGGCAAACGAAGAACAAGCAAGAAACTAAGATTGCAATCTGGATATTGCGAATATAAGAGGAAAGCTTTATTGATCAAGGTGGGGTTCTGTGACGCCTTTGTCTGGTCGTTGAACACAAACGAAGTACGCGAAGTTGCAGCTATGGCGAACTTTTAATCTAAACAAAACCCAAAGTCTAAACGACTCCCTAAGGGCTGTATATATGGAGGAAGAGGGGGGAATTTCGTGGCCCTTGGAGGAGGGGTCCGAAACCAACCCTAACTCTTGGTTCCCCACACATATGGACTCTAAAAACAGCCTATACTTAAGTATTCCGAAGATACATGGGCCTGGCCCAATAATAAGGTGACGCAGCACCTAGAATAGCCTCTAGAAGAAATTTATAAAGTGGCATCTTGTATATTTCGGCCAAGGCTTCACACACTCATTATGGTGGCTTCAAAGCCCTGAAATCATCACTTGTAACTCCGTTCTTGTTCCCCTTGCGCATGCCATCATCTCCATGCTTGATCTTGCTCTAATGTTCATCCTTCTTGTCCAAGCTAGGCCCTTCATTTGTAAGCAAGACAAATGTATCCAATTTAGGCAGCATCATATTCTCATGAACATTAGAATGATTACCAAGAAACGAAAGTACCTGGTAATTTAATTGGCGTGCGTGAGCTCTAGTAATTGGTCATGTGTATGTATCAGTTGGGGCTGTGGGTGTAACCTTGTTATTGACGTCCTCATCAAGACGGGATCGTAGCACCGATATCCCTTGGAGGTTGAAGGGTAGCCCATGAAGATGCAAGCGACAGAACGTGGTGCGAGTTTGTGAGGAGCAAAGTCGGCAATGCTATGATAGCAAAGGCACCCGAAAATACGCAAGCCATCATAAGATGGGGGCGTACCGAAGAGAAGATGGTGTGGTGCATAGTTCCACCGTGGGCGGCAAGGGCGAAGGTTAAGGAGGAAAGAAGCAGTGGCGAGGGCGTCCGGCCAGAAACGAGGCGGCACATTAGCATGGAACAGGAGCGTGTGAACATAGTCGTTTAGAGTGCGAATGACTCGTTCGGCTCGACCGTTCTGCTGGGAAGTATACGGGCATGTGAGACGAAAAAATGTGCCGTGGTGCGACAGAAAAGTGCGGAAAGCAAGGTTGTCGAACTCTTTCCCATTGTCAGTCTGAAGAGCAAGGATGGGACGCCCAAACTGCGTGTTGACATAGGAGTAAAAAGCCTTCAAAGTGGAGAGTGCATCCGACTTTCTGCGCAAAGAAAAAGTCCACACATAATGAGAATAATCATCAAGGATAACCAGATAATATAAATAGCCCAAATTACTAGGAACCAGAGAGGTCCACACATCGCTATGAATCAACTAAAAAGGAAAAGAAGCTATGGTGGTGGAGTTATTAAACGGAAGGCGAACATGTTTCCCGACACGACACGCATGACAGGTGTGATCCTCTATCTTATGACAACTAAAACTGAAACTCCTAAGAATATGACGAAGTGTGTCGGGGTTGGGATGACCCAAACGATCATGACAGAGATTGACGCTGGCGGAGAGAGCAACCGGTGCGGTGGTGGAGGTGGACGGCGAATGTACCGGATAGAGCTCGTCGAGGCTGTCACATCAGTGAAGTACCATCCTAGTTCGAGCATCCTTGACACAAAGCCCAAACTCATCAAATTCAACAGTAACAGGATTTTCACGAATTAAACGATGAATGGAAACAAGGTTCTTAATCAGATGAGGTGACACAAGTATGTTAGACAAAGTAATAGGCATGGAATTAGAAGGAAAAGAAGTGTGCCCGACATATGTGATAGGGAGTGTGGAACCGTCGCCGACAATGATGCGGCGATCGGTGGTGACTGGAGTGAAGGAGGCAAGATTACCAGGATGAGCAAACATGTGAGCCATAGCCCCGGTGTCCATGTACCAAGCATCACCTCCGGTGTAGTTGTTCAGCGTAGGAGCGACATGCAGTGTGGGAAGGAGCAATGGGTCCCAGGGCACCGGCGAGGGGGACGGAGACGCCATGGGGAGGCCGAAGCCACCGCTCGACAGCGGCGATGGGTACTCTCCAGATGGTATAGGAAGCAGCCCTGGCTGCGACTGCGGTGCTGGGTAGGCCGGATGGCCCGCTGGAAAAACCTGCTGGTCTGCTGACGACCCCCACTAGGACGCGGGAGCCCCGTACACAGACGCGTCGAACGACCCGTGCAACAGCAAGGGGTCGACGGGCAGGGTCGATGCTAGCGGCGAGGCGACGACGGACTGGCCAAAGAGCGCCGGCGGTGAGGCGGCAACGTATGCCAGCGGGGACAGCAGAGCCGAGCTGGGCGGCATGTCGGGACGGGCTGGCGGGGCAACGTCGAATGCGCCTTAGGTACCGGCCGTTCCGTACAGCGACGGGGCCGCGCCGTAGGACACCGGCGGCGGAGCCGCGCCAAAGGGCGCCGGCGACGGGACGACAGAGGCGGCGGCGAACGGGCCGGTGGACATCATCGGGGCTGGCGGGCGGCCGGAGTGGCGCGCGTGCTGGTGGTGCCGGCGACTCAGACAGCTCGGCTCCTATAATGGATCTTGTTGGAATCAAAAGAGATTGTGGATGTGTATGTGAAGGAGACTAGTAGCAGACTAGATGGATGGATGGATTGTAGAGATGGACAGCGGCTGGATGATGTACGTGTTAGTAGTAGTAGTAGTAGGATATATGGATTTGGAAGCTACCGAGTGGAGCAACCCCGCTGCGGGTCGAAGCAGCGAAGCGGCGGCTAGCGGCAGCAGCGAAGCGGAATGGGGCAAGCGACACTGTGATTTGGTGGGGCAGCTACCGCGGGGAAAAGCAGCAGCGACGGCTCGGGTCAGGGAAAAGCGGCAGCAGCAGATCGGTGCGATCATGTGTTGCGGGGAAGCACGGGCGGGCGGCTAGGACAGCATGCGCGCAGGGAGAGGAGGAGCAGCGGCCGGCGCGGGAGGTGCGCGAGCGGCGGCGGCTAGGTGGTGGCGGCGGCACGGAGGAGGCGCGGCGGCGGCGGCGGCGGAAGGTTAGGGTTAGAACCCAGAAACTGATACCATGTAGAATATGTAAATTGCACGATGTATTGCTCTTCGCGCATAGGGACATATATATGATGTACAAAGGTGGGCCACGGACCTCAACTATACAAGGAACTAGGAGGCGGGCCCAATACACAATATGCACATAACACATATACTCAACACGCATGGCACGTAGGTGAGAGCTCAGGCTCCAGTCTCTAGACCAGCGGGATCTCATGTGTTTATTCCGCCTACCTGTTCTACGCAGACCCGAGACGCGGCTGTGCACCACTTGATCTTCCGGATTTGGGAATTATTAAGATCAACTCCAACACGTTGAGCCAAACAGATGCGCGCTCTATTTTAGTTTCTTTGTCTGTTTGTACGGGCTATTCATTCGATGTCCGTCTTATTTTTGGTCTGGGTCGAAAGTGCACCCATCGTGCCGACCCATATTTCCCGCCGGGCTAGCTTGTCGCCGTTTTTATCAAATATACACACATTTTTCATAGTCTCACAAGCAAACAAATATTTCATAGTTCCACAACCCAAATAAATTTATTGTACACCCTTCGTTCCTAAATATAAGTCTTTTTAGACTTTTCAAATGGACTACAACATACAGATGTATGAAGACATATTTTAGAGTGTAATTTCACTCATTTTGCATTGTATATAGTCACTTGTTGGAATCTTTAGAAAGACGTATACTCCCTCCATCCTGAAAAGGCTTGACCCAATCTTGTCTCTCAAATGGATGTATCTAGCACTAGCCTGGTGTTAGATATATCCATTTGAAGGCAAGTTTTTTTGAACGGAGAATATTTGGGAACGGATGGAGTAGTTTAGAAGCCAAATAAAAAATAAATTGTCTCAAATTTATTTCAAAAATATACATCTATTGGTTGTCAACACATATACTCAGCCAAATCATCCTACAGCAGAATGTGAGTTTCCCAATCATGGATTTGATAATAAAATTGAGTGAACTGTGCAAACATTGATGCTCCTTCTCCATGCTCAGGCACAACACTGTCACCCTGAAACTGAAACCCTTGATCGTAGATATGTCCCAGACGCTCATCCTCTACAATCATATTGTGCATGATCACATAAGTAGTCATCACCTCCTACAACTTCTTGGTGCTCCAAGTTCTACACGGATACCGAACGATGCCCCATCGAGATTGCAAAACATCAAAGGCAGACTCAACATCCTTCCTAGCACTCTTGCTCTTGGGAAAATCTCTTCCACTTCTCTCTGACTGGATTGGGGATTGTCTTCACAATAGTGGTCCACTTAGGATAGATACTGCCAGCTAGGTAGTATCATTTGTTGTAGTTATGGCCGTTGATGTCAACATTCACCGACACGCAGTTTCCTTCGGCAAGCCTTGCAAACACCGGCAACCGTTAAGCATGTTGATTTCATTGTGCAACCCGGCTGAGGGAGTCCTAGATTCAGGGGTCCTCAGGCGTCCGGGTCGATGAAGCTGGGCTGTATTGATGGGCCACGGAGATAGAAGCAGAAGAGTCTCCCCTGTATTTGGTCAGGACTCCTATGTACGTAGAAAGGCAAGCGTAATGTCCGGATGTAACTATTACTTCCTCCCAAGTCACCTTTGTAACCCTAGGCCCACCTCCGGCGTGTATATAAGCCAAAGGGTTTAGTCTATAGAGGCTAACATCAGAATCATAACATCCTCATAGGCTAGGCTTTAGGGTTTAGCCATTACCATCTCGTGGTAGATCAACTCTTGTAACACATATTCATCAAGATCAATCAAGCAGGAAGTAGGGTATTACTTAGATAGAGAGGGCCTGAACTAGGGTAAACATCGTGTCCCCAGTCTCCTGTTACCATCGGTCCTTAGACGCATAGTTTGGGCCCCCTACCCAAGAGCTGCCGGTTTTGACACCAAAAATGGTGCTTTCATTGAGAGCTCCGATGTGCGCTCACAATAGGCAATCGTTGGCTCATCTCGTCATCCACGATGAGATCACCATCGAAAACAACTTGGCCATTGGCCAGGTTCTCCAGCTCGGCGTGTTGGCTGTATGCGCCCACGTGGCCTCCAGGCCGACCACACTCCCTGCGGTCGTCGAGCATCCCATTTATGTTGACTTCGGCCAATCCGATGATGCAACTTCGGCATATCTCTCGCCCTTAAACGAGCTGCTGGATCGCATCGCCGCCCTGGGTCTTTCATCGCCAGGAGATCAGATCGGACCTAAATCCGGACACGATGTGATTGACCCCATCCCGGTCACTCATCTGGTGACGACAGTCGAGGACGGAGCCGAAGATGCTCACCCTCTTGAGACGGAGACCATCATAGTTCGGATCTCAGAACCCATCGAGGTGAACATGCCCCTATCGGGTGGCACTTTGTGTTTTTCGAGCTCTGGGATCGACGTCGGGCCCGCGAGACGATCAGATCCTACTGAGCCCAGATCATCCACACCGGAGGTTGTCAAAACCCCGAATACCGCGTTGGGTCGGGACTAAAAATTATCAACACCCACCTACCCTGGGAAAAACTCTCCAAGTCAATCCATATTCCCGGACATAAACGATCTCGCGAACATACGGCAGAAGCCGAAGAGACGGTCAACCACTTCTGGGCCAGATTCCTGCTAGTCAAGAACAAGATTAAGGACTGATACGACGACGATGCGGTCCCCCTATTACACTGCAATTTCACGAACGAGGGAATCTTGAACACCCTCAACCGACGTCATGTTCCGAGTTTCACAGACTTGTCGCACTTAGTACGAAAGTACTGCGCAATGGAAAACACTTGGAAAGCCCAGAATACACCTCTAGAACAGTTTGTATCCGGACAACACACTATTAAAGCAAAACGGACATACCTTAGCAGGTCATTCGATAGTATGCCTATTGGCAAGAAGAACAAACCTTCTACAGGACGTGAGTCCGTACTGGATGAACTGCTCGATAAACCTTGCCAAATAGATCCAGCCCCGGACAATATCCCAAACTACTACCTTAGGGCATGTTGGGTACTCCGGCAGGTAGCAAAGAGCGGTGCAGCAATCCTTGCCACCACAATATCAGGGGAGAAGGACGTCGGTGTCTTCACTGTCTTCGAGACGTTCTCCTCAAACAACCACCGCAAGAGAGCGAATCACGAACTTGCCGAGGTCTACCAAATTAGCTCTGCAAGCCCATGGAGCGACACGACAATTAGTCTTTCTGCCGAAGACGCACCTCGAGTCCGGCCGATCCGAGCAACAACATCTCTGGTACTAGATCCAATAGTAGACGGCTTTCACCTCACTAAAGTACTTATGGACGGATGAAGTGGACTCAACCTCATAAACGAGGAAACGCTTGCAAAAATGCAGGTTGACAAATCCCGCATTGAGCACACTAACACAACCTTCGGAGGAATTATTCCCAGCCGAGAAGCCCGGTGTTCGGGAAGCATTAAGTTCGACGTAGTATTTGGTACATCCGATAACTACAGGTCAGAGGAACTGCTCTTCCATATTGTTCCCTTCAATAGCGGATACCACGCCCACTTAGGACGGGACACTTTTTCACGCTTTCAAGCCATACCCCAATATGGGTACATGAAGCTTAAAATGCCATGACCTAATGGAGTAATCACATTAACAAGTGATCCGGACATAGCACTCCGCGCTGAGGACAAAATGTCATCTTTAGCCTTCGAGGCATTACTGAAGCCCTCACGGTCGAAGAATTAACCACCTTACGATCGACGGTGGACAAGGACGATGTAATCCTTGCCAAAATATCGAAATCTACCTCCTTCAAGCCAGCAGATTAAATTATAAAATTCCAAGTGCACCCAACGGACCCTAATAAGACAACCTCTATCGGGGCACAACTGGATCCGGCGGTAGACACCGCGTTACGCGCCTTCCTTCGCTAAAATTGGGATATATTCTCCTGGCACCCTTCAGATATGCCAGGAATCCCATGTAGGCTGGCCGAACACAGCCTCAATATTATCAAAGGGTTCAAATCAGTCAAGCAGTCACTGCGATTATTTTCCGAACCCAAAAGACAAGCAACGGAAGAAGAGCTAGCCAAGCTATTGGAAGCTGGATTCATCAGAGAAATTAAACATCCGGATTGGCTAGCCAACTTAGTCATGGTACCGAAGAAGGATAAATCCTAGCGCCTCTATGTCGACTTTATAGACCTAAACAAGGATTTCCCTAAGGATCCCTTTCTTGTGCCCCGCATTGATCAAATTATCGATGCATCAGCTGGACACAGCTCATTTTGTTTCCTTGATTATTACTCCGGATACCATCAAATAAACATGAAGGAATCCGATCAGGCCACAACGACATTTATCACCCCGTACGGTCCTTTTTGTTTCAACACTATGCCCTTTGGACTTAAAAACGCTGGTGCCATGTATCAATGCATGATTCAAACATGCTTAGAAAAACAAATTGGCAAGACAATGGAGGCATATGTTGACGATGTAGTCGTTGAGACCAAACACGTCGAGACATTGGTGGACGATATCCGCCTCACGTTTGATAACCTTCGAGAATATGACATAAGGCTCAATCCAGAAAAATGTGTCTTCGGCGTTCCGGCCGAAAAACTATTAGGGTTCATTGTATCCTATAGAGGAATCAAAGCTAACCCATCTAAAATCCGGTCCTTGTCAGAGCTCAAAATGCCAACTGGTCTCAAACAAGTGCAAAAACTAGCAGGATGTGTCGCGGCCTTGAGTCGCTTCATCTCCAGGTTAGTGTAGAAAGCATTGCCACTTTATAGATAGCTACGACGCACTGACAACTTTGAATGGACGGACGCGGCCATAGCTAGATTGGAAGAAATAAAAACTCTACTAGCGAGCAACCCAATCCTAGCCACCCCAGGCGTTGGCGAACTAATGTTGTTGTATATATCAGCCACTGACCAGGTAGTGAGGGTCATGCTCGTCGTCGAACAAGCCGAAGAAGGACATAAGTTCCCCGTCCAAAAACCCGTATACTACATATCCGAGGTTCTAACACCGTGTAAATCACGGTACCCCCACTATCAGAAAACTGCCTATGTGGTCTTTATGTCATCTCGGAAACTCCGACACTATTTTCAAGAGTGTTCGATCACAGTGGCATCCGAAGTACCACTTAACGACATCATCAATAATAAAGACGCCACTGGACGCATAGACAAATGGGCCATCGAACTCTTACCGTTCGAAATATCATATAAGCCACGCTGGACTATCAAATCCTAGGTGTTGGCTGACTTCGTCACAGAATGGACCGAAGCCGAACTCCCTAAAGAGTACAACTCATATTCCCACTGGACAATGTACTTCGACGGTTCCAAAATGCTAGCCGGATTGGAGGTCGGCGTCTTCCTGATATCCCCAATAGGGGATACGGTCCAATACGTACTACAAATCATGTACATGGACTCAAACAATGCAGCCGAATATGAGGCACTATTGCATGGTCTCCGCCTAGCTGTATCCATGGGCATACAACGCCTCGAGGTATGCGGAGACTCAAACCTCGCTATCTCTCAAATAAACGAAGATTTTCATGCGAAGGATCAAAGATGGCAGCTTATCACAATGCCATATTGAAAATATCGGCTCTATTTGAGCGTTTGGAATTCCGTCACATAGCCCATGATAATAACCAGGTGGCGGATATACTCGCTTGTATGGGCGCTAAACGTGACCCAGTCCCGCCTAACACCTTCGTGGAAAGGCTGTTTAAGCCATCTGTAACACGGCAGGACGACAACGGCAACAACAATTCGGATCCGAACACACCCCCGGCCGAACTTAACCCAGATGTTATCAGGGACTCAGACGCGGAGATAACTTCTTCGGCTCACGAGATCATGGTTGTCATAGCCCCCTGGACAGAGCCCTTCTGAGCTTACCTTAATAGGTAGGAGCTCCCCGATGACCAAAATGAGGCCTGCCGTATAGTCTGGCGTTCTAAAGCCTGCAAACTTCACGAAGGTGAACTATATAAGAAAAGCACTACTGGTGTTCTCCAAAGGTGCATCTCCGAAGAGGAGGGAAGGCAGATTCTCACTAAAATACACGCTGGAATGGGCAGCCATCACGCTGCAGCCCGGGAGCTCGTGGGCAAAGCTTTTCGAGCTGGCTTTTTCTGGCCCACTACCCGAGCAGATGCACACACCTTAGTCCAACACCGCGTTGGCTGCTAGCTCTTTGCAAATCAAAATCACATGCCTCCCACCTCTTTGAGAACAATCCCCATTACTTGGTGTTTTGCGGTTTTGGTCTTGATATGGTCGGACCTCTTAAAGGGGAAGCCATAAAAAGAAATACTTGCTGATGATGGTAGATAAATTCACTAAGTGGATAGAAAGCAAGCCAGTAAAAAACAGCCGAGGCAGGGCTGGTAATTGATTTTATATCCAGTGTAGTACACCGTTATGGTGTCCCGCACAGTATTATCGAAGATAATGGCACCAACTTTACAGCTGACGAGGTAAAAAATTGGTGCACAAAGTTAGGTATTAAACTTGATTACGCTTCCGTGTACTGCTACTTCTTCAGCTTGCGTTGTATTCCCTCGACGAGGAAAGGGTGATACAGCACAGTAGCGTAAGTATTTCCATCAGTTTTTGAGAACCAAGGTATCAATCCAGTAGGAGACCACGCGTGAGTCCCTCACACCTACACAAACAAATAAGAACCTCGCAGCCAACGCCATAATGGGTTGTCAATCCCTTCACGGTCACTTACGAGAGTGAGATCTGATAGATATGATAAGATAATATTTTTGGTATTTTTGGTATAGAAACAGAAAGTAAATAATGCAAAGTAAAGTAGATGGAAGATTAATATGATGAGAATAGACACGGGGGCCATAGGTTTCACTAGTGGCTTCTCTCATGATAGTAGAATTCTACGGTGGGTGAACAACCGCATAGTTATGAGAATATCTAGGCATGATCATTGTATATAGGCATCACGTCTGTGACAAGTAGAGCGAAACAATTCTGCATCTACTATTATTACTCCACACATCGACCGCTATCTAGCATGCATCTAGAGTATTAAGTTCATAAGAACAGAGTAATGCCTTAAGCAAGATGACATGATGTAGAGGAATAAACTCGAGCAATATGATATAAACCCCATCTTTTTATTCTCGATGACAACAATACTATGCGTGCCTTGCTGCCCCTACTGTC
This sequence comes from Secale cereale, assembly GCA_902687465.1. Taxonomy (NCBI): domain Eukaryota; kingdom Viridiplantae; phylum Streptophyta; class Magnoliopsida; order Poales; family Poaceae; genus Secale; species Secale cereale. The sequence goes on from LR738711.1 coordinate 291,759,144, forward strand.
ACTGGGAAAGGACACCGCAAGATTGAACCCAAAGCCAAGCACTTCTCCCATTGCCAGAACTATAGATATAGTAGGCCAAACCAAACCAATAATTCGAATAGACTTGCAAGGATATTATAATCATACATAAAAGATTTCAGAAAAGAATCCCATATTGTTCATAGATAATCTTGATCATAAACCCACAATTCATCGGATCTCGACAAACACGCCGCAAAAAGATTACATCGAATAGATCACCTCGAAGATCGAGGAGAACTTTGTATTGAGATCCAAAGAGAGAGAAGAAGCCATCTAGCTAATAACTATGGACCCGATGGTCTGTGGTAAACAACTCACAACTTATCGGAGAGGCTATGGTGTTGATGTAGAAGCCCTCCGTGATCGATGCCCCCTCCGGTAGAGCTCCGGAACATGCCCCAAGATGGGATCTCACGGGAACAGAAGGTTACGGCAGTGGAATTAGGGTTTCTTCATGCTCCTCGATGTTTTTAGGGTATATGGGTATATATAGGAGGAATAAGTATGTCGGTGGAGCAACATGGGGCCCACGAGGGTGGCGGCACGCCTACCCCCCTGGGCACGCCCTGCCCCCTCGTGGGCACCTCGTTTCTTCTCTGACTTGGACTCCAAGTCTTTCGCGAAGGTATCGTTCCAAAAATAACTCTCCGAAAGGTTTCATTCCGTTTGATATTCCTTTTCTGCGAAACACTGAAATAGGCAAAAAACAACAATTTGCGCTGGGCCTTGGGTTAGTAGGTTAGTCCCAAAAATAATATAAAAGTGTATAATAAAGCCCATTAAACATCCAAAACAGAATATATAATAGCATGGAACAATCAAAAATTATAGACACGTTGGAGACGTATCAAGCATCCCCAAGCTTAATTCCTGCTCGTCCTCGAGTAGGTAAATGATAAAAACAGAATTTTTGATGTGTAATGCTAACCAACATAATTCTCAATGTAATTTTCTTTATTGTGGCATGAATGTTCATATCCGAAAGATTCAAGACAAAAGTCTTTATTGACATAAGAATAATAATAATTCAAGCATACTAACAAAGCAATCGTGTCTTCTCTAAATAAAATGGCCAAATAAAGTTATCCCTACAAAATCATATAGTCTGGCTATGCTCTATCTTCATGACACAAAATATTTAAATCATGCACAACCCCGGTTTTAGCCAAGCAACTATTTCACACTTTAATTCTTTCAAACCTTTCAACTTTCACGCAATACATGAGCGTGAGCCATGGATATAACACTATGTGGAATAGAGTGGTGGTTGTGGAGAAGACAAAAGAAGAAGAAGTCTCACATCAACTAGGCGTATCAATGGGCTATGGAGGTGCCCATCAATAGATATCAATGTGAGTGAGTAGGGATTGCCATGCAACGGATGCACTAGAGCTATAAGTGTATGAAAGCTCAACAAATGAAACTGAGTGGGAGTGCATCCAACTTGCTTGCTCAAGAAGACCTAAGGCATTTTGTGGAAGCCCATCATTGGAATATACAAGCCAAGTTCTATAATGTAAATTCCCACTAGTATATGAAAGTGACAAAACACGAGACTCTCTATCATGAAGATCATGGTGCTACTTTGAAGCACACGTGTGTAAAAAGGATACTAACATTGTCCCTTCTCTCTTTTTCTCTCATTTGTTTTTCCTTTTTCTTTTCTTTTGGGCCTTTTTATGGCCTTTTTTCTTTCTTCTTTTTTTTGTCCGGAGGCTCATCCCGACTTTTGGGGGAATCATAGTCTCCGTCATCGTTTCCTCACTAGGACAATGCTCTAATAATGATGATCATCACACTTTTATTTACTTACAACTCGAAGCTAGAACAAAATATGACTCTATGTAAATGATAATGATGAAGCGTGTCATATGCACGAAATGGTGGAAAGTTGCATGGTAATATATCTCGGAATGGCTATGGAAATGCCATGATAGGTAGGTATGGTGGATGTTTTGAGGAAGGTATATGGTAGGTGTATGGTACCGGCAAAAGTTGCGCGGTACAAGAGAGGCTAGCAATGGTGGAAGGGTGAGAGTGCGTAAATCCATGGACTCAACATTAGTCATAAAGAACTCATATACTTATTGCAAAAATCTATGAGTTATCAAAAAAAAGTATTCAACGCATGCTCCTAGGGGAAGGGTTGGTAGGAGTTAACCATCGCGCGATCCCGACCTCCACACAAAGGATGACAAACAATAAATAAATCATGCTCCAACTTCATCACATAACGGTTCACCATACGTACATGCTACGGGAATCACAGAATTCAACACAAGTGTTTCTCAAATTCACAATTACTCCACTAGCCTGACTCTAATATCACCATCCTCATATATCAAAACAATCATCAAGTATCAAACATCTCATACTATTAATTGCACTTGTATGAAAGTTTTTACTATACTCATCTTGGGTGCCTATCATAATAGGACTAGTTTTATAACCAAAGCACATTACCATGCTGTTCTAAGAGACTCTCAAATAGATATAAGTGAAGCATGAGAGATCAATAATTTCTACAAAATAAAACCACCACCATGCTCTAAAAGATATAAGTGAAGCACTAGAGCAAAACTATCTAGCTCAAAAGATATAAGTGAAGCACATAGAGTATTCTAACAAATTCTAAATCATATTTATCTCTCTCAAATGGTGTGTCCAGCAAGGATGATTGTGGAAAACTATAAAGAAAAGACTCAAATCATACATGACGCTCCAAGCAAAACACATATCATGTGGTGAATAAAAATATAGTCTCAAGTAAAGTTACCGATAGACAAAGACGAAAGAGGGGATGCCTTCCCGGGGCATCCCCATGCTTAGGCTTTTAGTTGTCCTTGAATTTTACCTTGGGATGCCTTGGGCATCCCCACGCTTATAGCTTTTTCCACTCTTTGTTCCATAGTCCATCAAATCCTTACCCAAAACTTGAAAACTTAACAACACAAAACTTAGCCAAAATTCTCGTGAGCTCCGTTAGTATAAGAAAACAAACCACCACTCAAAGGTACTGTAATGAAATCATTCTTTGTTTATATTGGTGTTAAACCCACTGTATTCCGACTTCTTTATGATTCGTACCCTCGATACTACTCATAGATTCATCAAAATAACCAAACAACACACGAAAAACAGAATCTGTCAAAAACAGAACAGTCGGTAGTAATCTATAACTTTCGAATACTTATGTAACTCTAAAAAAATTGAAATAAATTGGTGGACATAGGAATTTGTCTATTAATCATCTGCAAAAAGAATCAACTAAAAAGCACTCTCCAGTAAAAAATTACAGCCAATCTCGTGAGCGCTAAAGTTTATGTTTTTTTACGGCATGATCATATAAACTTCACACAAGTCTTTCCAAAGGTTCTACTTGGCACAAACAGTAATTAAAACACAAAACCACATCTAAACAGAAGCTATATGCAATATTTATTCCTTAACAGAAGCAAAAACAAAGAAAATAAAATTGGGTTGCCTCCCAACAAGCGCTATCGTTTAACGCCCCTAGCTAGGCACGATACAAGAATAGATCTAGGTGTTGCCATCTTGGGTTGGCAATTCTTCTATTAAGCACTTATATTTTTTAGGAGCTTATTCATTCCTATTAATAATCAAACTTCTAGGCAAGAAATCAAGAAATTCATTTGTAGCAAAATGTTCCCTTACAAAAGTGAGAAAATTAAGATGAACACTTATGGATTTCAGATCCGCAGTTTCCTTACTAGATGATTCACCTTTATTTTTAGGAACATACATAAACTTGGCCAATTTAGTGATAGAGGGATTCGAAGTATTTTTCACAGCAGAAAAATCAGACCCTACATTAGTAATAGTATCCTCAAGTTTATCAATTCTAGTGGAATCTTGATTTATTCTCTCTTTAACTATAGGTTCTTTTTTTAAGTTTTTCAGAATGACTCCTACTTTATATCCATATTGGGTGATTTGGTTATGTATCTTTTATCCAAACTCTCAACCAACTCTACAGTGGCAACTTTGATTTCAATAATTTCAAGCCTTTGCATAACATGTTCTAAAGTCAAAACAATTCCATTAACCAGAAGAGGTGGTGGGCCAAACAATTCTGTCGTAGCATTTTACGAATCAAAAGTATGCTTACCCAAGAAATTCCCTACGGTAATGATATCAAGGATATATCTATTCCACGGAGTGATGCCAACATAAAAAGTGCGAAGAAGCACGGAAGTGGAAAGCTTCCTAATAGATCTATTTTGAGCATTGCAAGTTCTATACCAAGCATCTTTTAGATTTTCTTCCTCCCTTTGTTTAAAATTAAGCACCTCACTCTCGGGAGTATTGATAATGATAGGTGTGCTAGCCATGGCAGCAAGGCAAAGCGATAAAACACACGGAAGAAGAAGGGCGAATAAAACGACAAGGGTGAAGTGGGGGAGAGGAAAACGAGAGGCAAATAATGTAATGCGAGGGATAAGGGTTTGTGATAGGTACTTGGTATATGACTTTTGCGTGGATCTCCCCGGCAACGGGGCCAGAAATTCTTCTTGCTACTTCTCAAGCTAGCATTGTATTCCCTCGAAGAGGAAAGGGTGATGAAGCATAGTAGCGTAAGTATTTCCCTCAGTTTTTGAGAACCAAGGTATAATTCCAGTAGGAGACCACGCGCGAGTCCCTCACACCTGCACAAACAAATAAGAACCTCGCAGCCAATGTGATAAGGGGTTGTCAATCCCTTCACGGTCACTTACGAGAGTGAGATCTGATAGATATGATAAGGTAATATTTTTGGTATTTTTGGTATAGAAACAGAAAGTAAATAATGCAAAGTAAAGTAGATGGAAGATTAATATGATGAGAATAGACCTGGGGGCCATAGGTTTGACTAGTGGCTTCTCTCATGATAGCAGAATTCTATGCTGGGTGAACAAATTACTGTCGAGCAATTGATAGAAAAGCGCATAGTTATGAGAATATCTAGGCATTATCATTTTATATAGGCATCACGTTCGTGACAAGTAGACCAAAACGATTCTGCATCTACTACTATTACTCCACACATCGACCGCTATCCAGCATGCATCTAGAGTATTAAGTTCATAAGAACAGAGTAACGCCTTAAGCAAGATGACATGATGTAGAGGAATAAACTCAAGAAATATGATATAAACCCCATCTTTTTATCATCGATGGCAACAATACTATGCATGCTTTGCTGCCCCTACTGTCACTCCGAAAGGACACCGCAAGATTGAACCCAAAGCCAAGCACTTCTCCCATTGCAAGAACTATAGATCTAGTAGGCCAAACCAAACCAATAATTCGAAGAGACTTGTAAGGATATTATAATCATACATAAAAGATTTCAGAAAAGAATCCAATATTGTTCATAGATAATCTTGATCATAAACCCACAATTCATCGGAGCTCGACAAACACACCGCAAAAAGATTACATCGAATAGATCACCTCGAAGATCGAGGAGAACTTTGTATTGAGATCCAAAGAGAGAGAAGAAGCCATCTAGCTAGTAACTATGGACCCGAAGGTCTGTGGTAAACTACTCACAACTCATTGAAGAGGCAATGGTGTTGATGTAGAAGCCCTCCGTGATCGAGGCCCCCTTCGGCGGAGCTCCGGAATAGGCCCCAAGATGTGATCTCACGGGAACAGAAGGTTACGGCGATGGAATTAGGGTTTCTTCGTGCTCCTCGATGTTTTCAAGGTATATGGGTATATATAGGAGGAAAAAGTACGTCAGTGGAGCAACATGGGGCCCACGAGGATGGGGGCGCGCCTACCCCCTGGGCGCGCCCTCCCCCCTCGTGGGCACCTCGTTTCTTTTCTGCCTTGGACTCCAAGTGTTTCGTGAAGGTATCGTTCCAAAAATAACTCTCCCGAAGGTTTCATTCCGTTTGGACTCCGTTTGATATTCCTTTTCTGCGGAATAGTGAAATAGGAAAAAAAAACAACAATTTACACTGGGCCTTGGGTTAGTAGGTTAGTCTCAAAAATAATATAAAAGTGTATAATAAATCCCATTAAACATCCAAGACAGAATATATAATAACATGGAACAATCAAAAATTATAGATACCTTGGAGAAGTATCATGTACCATCCTCAAACAAATGGTCAAGTCGAAAGAGCCAATGGTCTGATAATGAGCAGCATTAAACCCCGACTACTGCGCTCCCTACGGGAGTCTGATAAACACTGGGTCGAAGAGCTTGACTCCGTACTCTGGGGGCTGCGGACCACACCTAATCGGACGACCGGATACACACCTTTCTTCATGGTGTACGACGCAGAGGCTGTTCTGCCCTGCGACATTATTCATGACTCACCTCGAGTGCGCATGTACGAAGAGGGAGAAGCAGAGCTAGATCGGCAGGACGACCTAGGTGGACTTGAAGAGGAGCGCGATACAGCGCATGCCCGTTCCGCATTTTAGCAACAACAGGCCAGGCAATACCAGAGCAGAGAAGTGCGGGCTAAGACATACAATGTCGGCGAACTTGTTTTATGCCTCCCGGAGAAGAAAAAGGACAAGCTCAAACCAAAATGGGAGGGCCCCTTCATTATCGACGAAGTACTCACCGCGGGAGCCTATCACCCTCGGAATGCGCAAGACAACCACCTTGAGCCGAACCCGTGGAATGCTGCCAGGCTCCGACGATTCTATGGATAGTTCGGTAGCATTTTTTCCTCTTTTTAAGTTAGGTCTTGTTTTATTTATTTATATCCTCTTCCTTTTTTAGTTTTTCTTTCATTGGTAAGTATTCCGCTCACTCGAACTACCACAGGATAAGTACATCTTTGAATGTGTCTACCTCAAATATACTTGGGGGCTTCTTTGACGAAGCCCGTTATCAACAAAAAGCTTCTTGCTTATAATGTCATCTATTTTTACAGTTCTTCCTTGCCATTATATGCACCAATATGACTTAAGTTTTGGACAAGCTGGGTTGCCTGGCTCCTGTGTTTACGCCTACGTTCCCGATTGTCCGGCTAGGGTGTAAAGGGAGCACCTCTGTGATTGTTACAAACGGGTAATCCGGACCTGTACCTCAGACTGGGTGAAGCCGAAAGATAGCATTCTTAAGGGAATAATTGGTCGGCGGACACACAACATATTGCTTCTAATGCATACATTTTAAACTATCATAGGATATGGCATCCTACAATCCTTTTTACAGGATCAAAAGCCTAGGCATGCATATGTACGCATGCTGACCTAGGGAGAAGAACCCTTAATGGAACTATTCCCTCTAGAAGATGTTTCTAACGTTAAATAGTAATATAACATAACTCCCCAAAAACTATTTGTCTGTTCAAGAAATTATGACCGGATTGCCTGGTTTCCGAACATACCACATGCTTACCACAGGTATAGTATTCGGAAACACTACAACCTTTGGGTTTATGGAGGTTAAAGCGGAAGGTCGGCCACGACAATCTTTTTATTTCGGCGGGAGATAAGTTTGATGTTAAAGTACATCGATACATAGAATCAAACGACTACTCTTTCTCTCTTCCCTCTATAAGACTGTCTAGTTTACAGCCCTGTTGGGAAAACTTGGCAGCTGTCTCCACTTGGTCATATACCAAGCTCACGGGGATTTCTTGTCCATCCGATCCTCGAGGTCCCACGCGGGCCATATGATTCGGATCAAGACGGGTGTAGCGTGTCTTCACCATGGCCCAGGCTTCTCGAGCACCCATGCGACATGCTGACGCTTTCCACAGTTCAAAGCGGCGTTGAGCCCCTTTGAACAAGTCTGCCAAATCCTCCATAGTTTCTAGAGGGGAATCGCCCGGCCATAAAGCCTTGGCAATATTCTTCATGGCCTTCCGAGATCGCTCATGTACTCTGGAAAACTCTTGCAACATGTCACCCTCAAAACCGGACACTTCCCCTTCGGGCTGCCTAGTTAACAAACCTGTAGGAATAGTTTTATGAAAAACTTTCGAAATAAGGGACTTTAAGGAGAGCTAAGTATAAGGACATACTGAATATGCCGCCTTTTAGCTTACGGTTCTCTTCCATGGCATTTGAGAGTTGGGCTCTTACGTCCTTTAGCTCCTGTTCTAGCCTGACATTTTTATCCTGCGCTTGGTTTCTTTTATCTATGGCTTGTATCAATACACATTTCCCAGCAGCTGTTTCATCTTCGGCATCTTTTTTATCCGCTAGAGCAGCCCTTAGCCTCTTCTCCCATTGGCCGGCCGGCCCTGTGGCTGCATTTCAGCCAATGTGTACTTAGAGACTATTGATCGGCACAAATGTCAAACTCTCCGGACACTATTGTACTTACCATCAGTATCCTTCTTGGATTTCTTCAAATCTTCCAATTCGGTGGAGACAGTCGTCAGCTGGGTCCGGCATTCTTTCAGCTCCTTGGATAAGATGCTATTCCTCTCTTGGAGCGCCCGCAAAACACAATGATCCTCAAATCAGTTGGGCCAATTGCTTTAAGTCTCGGGGGCTACTGGCATGGGAACACTAAATTATCACTTACCCACATATCCTTTGAAAGTTGGTGAGTGGCTCAAGTGAGTCCATCTTGAGCGGCTCGGATATAAGCATCCACAGAACTGAGGTTGTTAAACGCCTCCTCAGAAAAGGCTGGGTCACGCATGGCTCCTTCTCACCGCCGGTGAACCATCGCTACCTCCGCTTCAGAATTAGTAACAAACATTTCATTTGAATCCTCTTTAAGGGGACAGTCCGGTGCTGCATCCACATTAACCCTTGTCCTCGTAGACGGGCCGGATGCCGGATTGGTTGGAGCTTGATCTGCAGGATTTCCGGACACAGTCCAGTGTATGTTCCTCCTAAAAGGAAAAACGAGGCGGAAAGTTGTAATACCGGCTTCACCACCTAGTATATCTTGAAACAAACATACCTCTTCAAAGGCTCGGTGGTGTCCACGGTCCTCTTTCGCTTCAAGGACTCACCCGATGTAGGCGTCGCCCACTGGGATGACGGACTTCGCATAGTTCAGTGTGAGGAGCGCCACCCCTTTTGAGCATAAAAAAAGAGTGCGATGGGTAAGGCGCGCGGGGTATCTTCTCTTTGAGGAGGTATGTCCTAGCCTCCTAGGCACTTAAGTGAGAGGAAGGAATGAGGTCGGGATAATCGGCTATGATAGCCACCACGGCACCGTCACGGCTAGCTTGATAGAAGACTCCATCTTCTAGGTCTATGCCTATGTCCGGATATTCATTGTATCTGGGGCCTGCGTTTCGAAAGTGGCCCTCTGGTTGTGGGGCGGGACTATTAATCCCCTTGATCACCTTCCTCCACTCCTATTAGGAATAACCGAATCCAGTTCGGTCAATACATCATACAAGGAAAAACGAGCGAAAATAGCGGTCAAGAGAAAGACTTACACAGTCAGGAGGATTATACATAGAGAAACCTAATACGTCTCCAACGTATCTATAATTTTTTATTGTTCCATGCTATTATATATTATTTTTTGGATGTTTAATGGGCTTTATTATACACTTTGATATTATTTTTTGGGACTAACCTACTAACCCAATGCCTAGTGCAAATTGCTGTTTTTGCCTATTCCAGTGTTTCGCTGAAAAGGGATATCAAACGGGGTCCAAACGGAATGAAACCTTTGGGAGAGTTATTTTTGGAACCGTATCTTCACAGAAGACTTGGAGTACACGCGAGGGAACGAGAGAGGCGACCACGAGGTTCCAGGGCGCGCCCAGGGGGTGCAGGCGCGCCTCCCACCCTCGTGGGCCCCCTCTGGCTCCCCCGATGCCCTCCTTCCTCCTATACATATCCATGTAATCTGAAAACATCAAGGCAACAGAGAAAACCCTAATTCCATCGTCGAAACCTTCTGTTCCTGTGAGATCCCATCTTGAGGCCTGTTCCGGAGCTCCGCCAGAGGGGGGATCGATCACGGAGTGCTTCTACATCAACAATATAGCCTCACCAATGATTTGTGAGTAGTTTACCACAGATCTTCGGTGTCACAGCCCTAGACCAGCCCTTGCCTGCCTTGCTTGGTCTTCATGTGCATCATGTTTATTTTCTCAGAAACTGGAAATAGGGATGTTCAAACCCTAGCACTAAATGAATTTAACTAGGGTCAAATTAAAATCTTTTTCAATGAACCCAAAATGCCCCTTGGAAAAGTCCATCATTTTTGGATTGATTAAAAACCTCTGCCAAAAATGTTGCACATATTTCCAGGGCCATTCTGGATTTTTGATTTAAATCATATCTTATTTGCATTTGGGCATTTAAATTTTGTATATTATTTTAAATGCTCAAATAATCATAAACTAAAATGTTTACTGTTGTAGTTATCTTAAACAGTAGCCATGCTTAGTTTCATGACTTTTGGAAATGCTCTGGCATTTTTACTAAAGCCAAAACAAATATCAAAAAAATAGAAAACAGAAACAGAATTAGAAGAGAAGGAAAGGCTTACCTGTCCAGCCTGGCCGGCCTGCTACTGTGCGGCCCAGCCCACAGCGCGTTGCCAGTCACCCCCAACCTCCCGCCAGGAGGATGAGAAGCGTGTGGCCGCGGCACGCCGGCACGCGCGAGCCACCTCCTGCCTGCTTGCTGCCTCCCCGACGCCGCTATGGATGCCACGCACCCCCTGGACCTCCTTCCACTCTCCCTCGGCCTCATCCCCTCCTCTAGCCCACTCTGTCTCGCAGCCGAGCGCCACCCGAGCGCTGCCGTCGCCATCGTCCACTGCCACCACGGTCCCCGAGACTCCCTCGCCTAGCTAGCCTGTCCATCGGCTTCGCCGCATCGCCCCAATGCTCTCCACCAATGAACACGATGCCGGACGCCCCGTAGCGTCTTCCCCGACCTCGTCTTGAAGCTCCGGCCGCCGGAGATTGTCGTCATCGATTCGCGTCGTCCGAGCCTCCCCTGAGCCCACGTCGACGCCTCTGCAATCACCGTGAGCCCCGCTTCGGATTTCCCTCTCCCCAAACTTGTTTACGTCCTCCAGCTAGCCTAGCCACCGCGCCCGAGAACTTCGCCCCGCCGGCCATGGCGCCGCCGTGGCCATAGTCGCCACAGCCCGCGGATGGGCATCCCAACGTGCTCACCGTGCTCCCAGGAGCCGAACGCACGCGCCATCTCCCCTCCTAGTGTACCACAACCCCAAACCCGCACAGAACCGAGCTCCGGCCGCCGCAAATCCCGCCACCGGTGCTGTTTCCGGCCACCCCAGGCCAGCAGACCACCACCATCCGACGCGGCACATCGCCAGCGTCCCATTTATGCCCTCAGCGCATCGATCCAAGCCCCGTGGAGGATTTCCGCACCTCGCCGCTGTGTCTGGACTCGCCGGCGTCGAGTCGCCGGTGGGCTTGACCCCTTTGACCACGGCTGGACCCCCCCTGTGTCCATGACATGTGGGGCCGGCCTGTGACAAAATTAGTTTAGGGTTTTTTGTTAAGTGCTAATTGCTGTTATTAACCTAATTAGACACTGACATGTAGGCCCCGTGTCTATTTAGTTTAGTTTTAAGCTTTTAGTTAGTGCTGAGAGACTGACTAGTGGGACCCACTAGTCAGGTTTGACCTGGACCCGCCTGTTGACTTGCTGACGTCACACAGACGTCATGCTCACGCAGTAAAGCCTTTTCTGGAATTTATATAAATCTAAATGATTTATTTATTCTCAGAAAATTCTTTAAACTTCTAAAAATCATATAAAATCAACCGTAGCTCAGATGAAAATAATTCATATATGAAAAATGATCAGAAAAATCCAAGGAATCTGTTTATGGCATTTTCATGCATGTTTGAACAAGTTAAACCTGCTGATCAGGTCAAATCAATTAAATGACAATTAAATAATCGCATATGGAGTTTGAATTTGAATCTTTGGTTCAAACCAACTTCATTTAATATGGTTGCTAGTTGCATTAGCTCAATCAACAGCATATTGCCATGTCATGATCATGCATCATATTGTCGCTTTGCATTGATTGTGTTTTTCTGTGTGTTGCCGGTGTGTGTCCCCTTTCAGTAGACGTGTTCCGACGATGTGATCGATGACACCGATGAAGACCCAATGTTATCTTCAGAAGTGCCAGGCAAGCAAAACCCCATTGAGCATTCCGATACAATCCCACTCTCTCGCTCTTGCTCTCTTTTAATGCATTAGGACAACAACGCTTCAACTGTTACCTGCTGCGGTAGTTGAACCCCTTTCCACTGCATGATCTGTCATTGCCACAGTAAATAGTTGAAACCCACTAGTATGAGTAGGAGTTGTTTGAGCCATATTGGGCCTACTCATTCAAGCTTTCTTGTTATGCCTGTTATTGCTTAGAGTTGTGTCAGGTCTGATTCATCGGGGATGAATTGGAAGGGTGATGAACATGTCCTAATGTGTGAGAGCTAAGTGTGTGAATACGATTTGGTAAAGGTAGCGATGAGAGGCCATGTAGGAGTACATGGTGGGTTGTCTCGTTGCAGCTGTCCTCAGGAACTGAGTTCTGTGTTGGTTGATCCATGACCAGTTACTACCATGCATTGGGCCCGAAACCAATGGACCCTCTCGACTTATTAACTGCCCTTGTCCTCTGTCCAGGAGTTGCAACTAGTTTCTGGTGTTTGTAGTTTACTGGAGGTCGTGCGCAGCGCTGACGCTCGGGGTGGGCTGTGACGCGGCAGGTACGTGGCACGGTGTACCGGTCGCCCGTTTGGTGATGCGGGAACCCTGAACACATCGTTTGGGGCCGTGAGCGACACCCCGGCCGGATCTCCCCACGGATGGAACCCAAATAGGCGATAAACCTGGACTAGGGACTTGTGTGGTTAGTCAGGTCGCGGCCGACACCCTCGTTGGGCTTCCGCTTGAAGGTTGCCGAGTACATGTCGTGTAAACGGCGGTAAGTGGTGAGAGCGTGTGTGAAGAAGTACACCCCTGCAGGGTTTTATATATGATCTATTCGAATAGCGGTGTCCGCGGAAATGGACTTCTGGATTGCCTATAACAGTTCATAGACAAGTGAAAGTGGATACTCTAAAACACGCAAGATAAGCGTGAGTGCTATGGATGGCCTTCTTGTAGGAAGACGGGAGCGGATCGATAGTGGTGTATTGATTGGTGAATATGTGGACTCGTGTGCGCCACCTCAAAAGAGTTACTTGCAGTCGTAGATTAGGATAGCCACCGGGTCAAAGCTGGCTTGCTGCAGTTAAACTCCACCACCCCTTTGTTGATACCGATGCATATGTAGTTAGTTCTGATGTAAGTCTTGCTGAGTACCTTTGTACTCACGTTTGCTTTATTTATGTTTTGCAGAGAGACTTCAGTCTCGCTAGTGGTTCCGCGTGGACTTCGACGTTTAGCTTGTTACCTCAGCTACGATCTTGTACCCTTGGGAGGGTCTGGTAGATAGTCAGGCTTCTCATCCTTTTTCATTTGTAGTTGTCTGTACTCAGACATGTTATGCTTCCGTTGCCTGTATGCTTTGTAAGTTGGGTCATGTGACCTCTGTTTGTAATAAATGCTATGATGGCTCTTCTGGGCCTTTATCTATATGAGTTGTTGAGTTATGTTGTGATGCCATGTTGTACAACACATACTTGCATGTTATGCGTATGTGTAATGTGTATTGCTATGTGTGGGATCCGACACCTAGTTGTTTACCTTTGGTAGCCTATCTCATAGGGAAATGTATCCTAGTGCTTCCACTGAGCCTTGGTAGCTTGCTACTGCTCCGGAACACTTAGGCTGGCCGGCATGTGTCCTTCTTCGTTCCTGTGTCTGTCCCATATGGGAAATGTCACGCGTTGTTCCTTTAAGTCCTTGTAGCTTGCTACGACTTGGGTTCATACGTTGATGACCGACACGTTCGTTGCTGGGTCATGTATGCCTGTCTCTATAATTTAGTGCCACTTTTGGTTTATAACTGGTCATGTCGGCCCGGGTTCTCTGTCATATGGATGCTAGCGACACTATCATATACGTGTGCCAAAATGCGCAAATGGTCCCGGGCCAGGTAAGGTGGCACCCGTGGGGATACCGTGCGTGAGGCCGCAAAGTGATATGGTGTGTTACAGGCTAGACCTGTGTGACTTAGGACCGGGGTCCTGACAGCTTTGGTATCAGAGCCTGACTGCCTGTAGGATTAGTAAGCCAAACTGGTCGAAGTCGTGTCTAGAAACTCTTTAGTTATATAAGGGAATTGATTGTGGTAGGGAACGTAAGGCTCTTTTTACTCCTTTACCTTATGACCTTCTGATCTGAGTCACCTTCTTCTATGCTACCAGGATTAATAACTAGGCTTTCTCTTATGTCTATCAGGATCACGTTAATTGTGGATTCAACTCTCAGTTCAGTTTATTCTACTTCTGTGTGATCAAATGTTGATCTCAGAACATTGACATTATGATGTTGAGTGGTTATGCTATCTTTGTGCATGGATCTCATAAGTATTTTCGAGCATTTACAGTCGTTATGCTGTCCGAGTCATCACAGGTTTCTAGATAGTCCGATGCATTTGCAAATCCCTTCTTCCTGTCCTGATGCTCATTTGGGCCAGATTAACCACACTAGTCGTGTGTTGGGGTACTTCATTGCCTCGACATATAGGTTGGAGCTATTATTATGACCCTAGCTGTCTTAGAGGATCACCCAGTAATCTAGCAATGCTTTATATTCTCAGTGTGATGATTCTGGCCATTATTCTCGAAAGCATCCCGTGATGCCATTTAGTTAGTAAGCATTCTACTCCTGGGTTCTTGAACCCAAGATTCATTTTACCTACTTCATGTTGGTAGTATTTGCTCGTACCTTTAGGTTATTAGTGACCTTGTGATAGTCCTCGAGGTCCGTGGTATATCCTTCTTCCAAATACCATGAACCATCATGGCAGAAGTTCTTCTGAACCAAAAGATCACAACCCGAGTGCTCTTGAGTAGTACTCCATTCATATTGTGACTCTGCCAATTCTACTTTCTGCATGGGTTATCCGGAAGAAATATGTTGAACTCGTTCGACATGTTAATCTATGCATCCACAACTCATAAGTTATATGTTCCCCGAGTTGTCCCCCTTTAGTTATATTCCGACCCTCGTCTATCAATTGATAGTCAGGAGTAGTCCTGCACTTGTGTTCATCGATGCCTCTTACTCTTGTGGTCCGTCAAGCCATTCTATTCTGGAATGACTAGGAGAAACAAACTCCAGTACCTTATCCATATCTAGGATTGGGTCAAAGAAGTTGTACTTCCCAGGTGAAGAATGCTAATCCAGCTTCTAATATGTTCTATCCTGGAGTATTACCATCCTTATGTCAAGAATGTCATGGGAATTGCACAACCTCCTATGAACTGTTGATACAGTGATACTTCTCGCCATTATCGCTCATCCCTCGGTCTCCGTGTTATTGTAACCGGATTACCGACAAGTAAATTGTGATGTGTGAAATCAATACTCCTAGCTACTCTGTTGCTTGGTAGTTAAATGGACAATAACCTCATCCTTAGCGAGTTGATTATTGAATCATCACCCTAAGGTTGATCGTGCTACCTAGTCCACTTTCCTGGTGCACTCCTTGATTGATGAGTTATGAATTTGTTAAGTCCTTGCTCATTTGATCATATCGTCTTGCCTTGAAAAGCAAGATTGTTCTCGAGCTTAGTAACATATCGGTGGTTCGTGATTTTCCGAATATCTTCTCGGAAGTATTACCAGGTTGTTCCCTGACCGCTATGTTGAATTCGTGATCAAGTTGGTTTTCTTGTAAACCACCCCTTCTCCGAGAATCTGTATTGGATACCCTGAACTAGTTGATTAAGCTAAACAACAACTTGGAGAGTTGGAAGATAAAAGCTTGTCCGACCTAGTTCCTTCTAAGGGATATCTTTTTTGTGTGTGTAGAAGAAAGATGATATCTTGATTGGTTGATCCTTGTGATCAATTATTGGATCTATTGTCTTGTCCAAAACTTTGATTTGAGTGTGGGCTATCCTCAAATCAAATCAGAACCAATGGTATTCGTAATGTTGTCTTACTCGTGGTTGATCCCCCGAGCATACATAGTTACATCTATTGGTCTGACCAATGCTATCACCTTGTTCACATAGTTATGGAATTCCATTTTTATGGAAGCCTAGATGAATTGTTGTTGAGCCCATCGGCGACATGTTTACCCTCTCCATGATTCACGTTGAACGTTAAGCTAACATTGGAAACTTTTGTACGCATCATCTTTGTGTTAGCTCATGAAATAGATGTCTGGATGTAAGAAGTGGCTTCCCCTAACTCATGTGTAATTGATGTAAGTTGCCACCGTGAGTTCGAGAAAGTTGTTTGCTTCCTGTGGAATCATCCCAAGTCAGTTATGCATATGTGCGAATTATTCTGTGGTTTGGAGACTTGCAACCTTCACTCTATATGTATCCCTAACACACCAAGCCACTGATAGATTTGTTCAAGAAGAAGTTCCTTCTTAAGAATCATGACTTATGTTAGGACTTTGCTATCCTTGTTGATGGTTACCCACGTGAACTCGATAGTGTTTCATTGTAAGACTACTACGTGGCCATTCTTGTCTTGGACAACGTGTTCACAGGTATGTAGCAGAACTAGCTCATGTTTTGGAGCTTGCTATCATAGTTCACTCCCCGAGAATCTCGCAACACCGTCTCATTGATTTTTGTTGCAAACATTCATTTTTCCTAGACTCGATGAGTCTGGAATATCCTGACACCAACCAGAACTGAATCTCAGGCAGATATGATGGTTGGAGCAGTTCCCAAGATCTATAATATTGGTCTCTCGATTACCGGTAAAGTGGATATCGTGGCCAACACACCCAGCCGGAAGACCTATTGTTGTAGAATCTTGATTGAAGAAGTTTGCCACCTCCCCATAAGGATTTCGTAGGATTTACTCCCTAGTTATTCCTTATGGATTTTTGTGCTCCTAAAGTCCGACCTTTTACTTGACGTTCTAGGTACCAAACCATTTTAATAAATGGGTTGCGCTAGCAAATCAAGGAGAACATTAGAAGCGGAGTGCTAAATGTCTCTCGGTCGATCATCCAGGTTTTGCCCCTTGACTCCGCTAGGGTGAAATCTGAGAAAGTGTTGTCTTCCTTTGCATCTGCATCGTCCATCATTATTCATCATGGTAGTATGTGGTGTTGCCAGGATCCTTGACACGGATATTGGTAAAACCTTGGTGAATATGGGAATGCTCAAGTTCTTGAGAGCACGCACAAGCACTAGGTGTTATCACTGGCACTAACCGGGATTGCTCCCAGTGTTCTTGGTTATGTTATAAACCCTCAAAGAGTAGATTTACTCTCTACTGTTGGGTTTCTTCGCAGTTACGAGAATCATTCCCAGCATTTGCATTTTGTTCCCAGCTTGCACCACCATGTGCCAATTTTCCATGGGTTGTCTTTCTCAGCCACTGCTGTTCAGGATTATCCTCAGGAGTGGACTTGCCATGGGTCCCATCCATCCGGTGATAACCAAAATCGTCCCTTGTGTTGTCTTCAACAAGGTAGTCCACATCATCCATTCTGGCCCGAGAATGTCATTCTTTCGAACTCCGTCAAACGATCGGATGTGATTTGCCTCCGGCTGGTATAGAGAGTTTCAATGATCTCTATATCAAAAGTAATTCTATTTGCCACTTAAGGGAATAACTCTATGAGTCACCTTCACTAAGGTGCCCCGTCTGGTGACCTCGATCACCATCTTCTTAGGTGTGGAATTATTTCCTACCAAGTGAACCTTCATCGTTTGCTTCACTCCATCCCTTTGGATGTGTGTTTTGTATCTCGGCTCAAGAGCTGTTTCAACGTCTCACTCCAAGAGCTGATCTTGAGCTGCCCGATCTTTCACAAGATCAACTACTGCGGAGTTTCTTTTGTCGTCACTGTGTTGGACAAAGACCTTAAAAGCAAAGATGCCAGGATCAACATGATGCAAACAGTCCACATTCTTATGAAGGACACTTGGTTCATGAAGATTGTGTTAGTTAGTGTCCCCTCTGATTTTTTACCCTACGCTTGAATCTCGGGACGAAATTCTTGTTTAGTGGGGGTGAGTTGTCACAGCCCTAGACCAGCCCTTGCCTGCCTTGCTTGGTCTTCATGTGCATCATGTTTATTTTCTCAGAAACTGGAAATTGGGATGTTCAAACGCTAGCACTAAATGAATTTAACTAGGGTCAAATTAAAATCTTTTTCAGTGAACCCAAAATGCCCCTTGGAAAAGTCCATCATTTTTGGATTGATTAAAAACCTCTGCCAAAAATGTTGCACATATTTCCAGGGCCATTCTGGATTTTTGAATTAAATCATATCTTATTTGCATTTGGGCATTTAAATTATATATATTATTTTAAATGCTCAAATAATCATAAACTAAAATGTTTACTGTTGTAGTTATCCTAAACAGTAGCCATGCATAGTTTCATGACTTTTGGAAATGCTCTGGCATTTTTACTAAAGCCAAAACAAATATAAAAAAAACATAAACAGAATTAGAAGAGAAGGAAAGGCTTACCTGTCCAGCCTGGCCGACCTGCTACTATGCGGCCCAGCCCACAGCGCGGTGCCAGTCACCCCCAACCTCCCGCCAGGAGGATGAGAAGCGTGTGGCCGCGGCACGCCGGCACGCGCGAGCCACCTCCTGCCTGCTTGCTGCCTCCCCGACGCCACTACAAATGCCACGCACCCCCTGGACCTCCTTCCACTCTCCCTCGGCCTCATCCCCTCCTCTAGCCCACTCTGTCTCGCAGCCGAGCGCCACCCGAGCGCTGTCGTCGCCGTCGTCCACTGCCACCATGGCCACCGAGACTCCCTCGCCTAGCTAGCCTGTCCATCGGCTTCGCCGCATCGCCCCGATGCTCTCCACCAACGAACACGATGCCGGGCGCCCCGTAGCGTCTTCCCCGACCTCGTCTTGAAGCTCCGGCTGCCGGAGATCGTTGTCATCGATTCGCGTCGTCCGAGCCTCCCCCGAGCCCACGTCGACGCCTCTGCAATCACCGTGAGCCCCGCTTCGGATTTCCCTCTCCCCAAACTTGTTTACCTCCCCCAGCTAGCCTAGCCACCGTGCCCGAGAACTTCGCCCCGCCGGCCATGGCGCCGCCGTGGCCATAGTCGCCACAGCTCGCGGATGGGCATCCCAACGTGCTCACCGTGCTCCCAGGAGCCGAACGCACGCGCCATCTTGTTGGTGAACGTAGTATTTTAAAATTTTCCTACGATCATGCAAGATCTATCTACCAGATGCATAGCAACGAGAGGGAAGAGTGTGTCTACGTACCCTCATAGACCGGAAGCAGAAGCGTCAAGAGACGCGGTTGATGTAGTCGAACTTCTTCGCGATTCAACCGATCAAGCACCGAACGTACGGCACCTCCGCGTTCAGCACACGTTCAGCTTGATGACGTCCCACGAGCTCTTGATCTAGTTGAGCTTCACGGGAGAGTTTCATCAGCACGACGGCGTGGTGACGGATATGATGTATTCACCGGCGCAGGGCTTCGCCTAAGCACTGCGACGGTATGACCGAGGTGTGTTTCTGTGGAGGGGGCACTGCACACGGCTGGAACAATTCAACTTGTGTGTCTTTGGGTGCCCCCCTGCCCCCGTATATAAAGGAGCAAGAGGGGAGGGCCGGCCGGCCTCCTATGGTGCGGCTAGGGCAATCCTACTAGGAATAGGATTGCAATCCTATTCCTAGTAGGAGTCCACCAAGAAGGAAGAGAGGGAAAGGAAAAGAGGGAGAGGTGGCGCCCCCCCAATCCTAGTCCAACTAGGATCCCTAGGTGGGGCACCGGCCAGCCTCTATGGGCTGCCTCTCTCCTTTCCTCAAGGCCCACTATGGACCATCCCCCCTCGTAGGGGGTTCCGGTAACCCCCTCCGGCAATCCAGTTAAATCCGAAACTTTTCCGGAACACTTCCGGTGTCCGAATATAGTCGTCCAATATATCAATCTTTATGTCTCGGACATTCCAAGACTCCTCGTCATGTCCGTGATCTCATCCGGGACTCCGAACTACCTTCGGTACATCAAAACTCATAAACTCATAATACTGATCGTCATCAAACGTTTAGCGTGCGGACCCTACGGGTTCGAGAACTATGTAGACATGACCGAGACTCATCCCCGGTCAATAACCAATAGCGGAACCTGGATGTTCATATTGGCTCCTACATATTCTACGAAGATCTTTATCGGTCAAACCGCATAACAACATACGTTGTTCCTTTTGTCATCGGTATGTTACTTGCCCGAGATTCGATCGTTGGTATCTCTATACCTAGTTCAATCTCGTTACCGGCAAGTCTCTTTACTCGTTCCGTAACACATCATCTCGTGACTAACTCATTAGTCTTTTGCTTGCAAGGCTTATTATGATGTGTGTTACCGAGAGGGCCCAGAGATACCTCTCCGACACTCGGAGTGACAAATCCTAATCTTGATCTATGCCAACACCACGAATACTTTCGGAGACACCTGTAGAGCATCTTTATGATCACCCAGTTATATTGTGACGTTTGATAGCACACAAGGTGTTCCTATGGTATTCGGGAATTGCATAATCTCATAGTCATAGGAACATGTATAAGTCATGAAGAAAGCAATAGCAGTAAAACTAAACGATCATAGTGCTATGCTGACAGATGGGTCTTGTCCATCACATCATTCTCCTAATGATGTGATCCCGTTGATCAAATGACAACTCATGTCTATGGCTAGGAAACATAACCATCTTTGATCAATGAGCTAGTCTAGTAGAGGCATACTAGGGACATACTGTTTTGTCTATGTATCCATACATGTACTAAGTTTCCGGTTAATACAATTCTAGCATGAATAAAAGACATTTATCATGATATAAGGAAATACAAATAATATCTTTATTATTGCCTCTAGGGCATATTTCCTTCACATCTCCCCTCCTAGTGTACCACAACCCCAAACCCGCACATACCCAAGCTCCGGCCACCGCAAATCCCGCCGCCGGCGCTGTTTCCGACCACCCCAGGCCAGGAGACCACCACCATCCGACGCGGCACATCGCCAGCATCCCATTTATGCCCTCAGCGCATCGATCCGAGCCCCGTGGAGGATTTCCACACCTCGCCGCCGTGTCTGGACTCGCCGGCGTCGAGTCGCCGGTGGGCTTGACCCCTTTGACCACGGCTGGACCCCCCCTTGTGTCCATGACATGTGGGGCCGGCCTGTGACAAAATTAGTTTAGGGTTTTTTGTTAAGTGCTAATTGCTGTTATTAACCTAATTAGACACTGACATGTGGGCCCCGTGTTTGTTTAGTTTAGTTTTAAGCTTTTAGTTAGTGCTGAGAGACTGACCAGTGGGACCCACTTGTCAGGTTTAACCTGGACCCTCCTGTTGACTTGCTGACGTCACGCAGACGTCATGCTGACGCAGTAAAGGCTTTTCTGGAATTTATATAAATCTAAATGATTTATTTATTCTCAGAAAATGCTTTAAACTTCTAAAAATCATATAAAATCAACCGTAGCTCAGATGAAAATAATTCATATATGAAAAATGATCAGAAAAATCCAAGGAATCTGTTTATGGCATTTTCATGCATGTTTGAACAAGTTAAACCTGCTGATCAGGTCAAATCAATTAAATGACAATTAAATAATCACATATGGAGTTTGAATTTGAATCTTTGGTTCAAACCAACTTCATTTAATATGGTTGCTAGTTGCATTAGCTCAATCAACATCATATTGCCATGTCATGATCATGCATCATATTGTCGCATTGCATTGATTGTGTTTTTCTGTGTGTTGCCGGTGTGTGTCCCCTTTCAGTAGACGTGTTCCGGCGATGTGATCGATGACACCGATGAAGACCCAATGTTATCTTCAGAAGTGCCAGGCAAGCAAAACCCCATTGAGCATTCTGATACAATCCCACTCTCTCGCTCTAGCTCTCTTTTAATGCATTAGGACAACAACGCTTCAACTGTTACCTGCTGCGGTAGTTGAACCCCTTTCCACTGCATGACCTGTCATTGCCACAGTAAATAGTTGAAACCCACTAGTACGAGTAGGAGTTGTTTGAGCCATATTGTGCCTACTCATTCATGCTTTCTGGTTATTCCTGCTATTGCTTAGAGTTGTGTCAGGTCTGATTCATCGGGGATGAATTGGAAGGGTGATGAACATGTCCTACTGTGTGAGAGCTAAGTGTGTGAATACGATTTGGTAAAGGTAGCGATGAGAGGCCATGTAGGAGTACATGGTGGGTTGTCTCATTGCATCCGTCCTCAGGAACTGAGTTCTGTGTTGGTTGATCCATGACCAGTTACTACCATGCATTGGGCCCGAAACCAATGGACCCTCTCGACTTATTAACTGCCCTTGTCCTCTGTCCAGGAGTTGCAACTAGTTTCTGGTGTTTGTAGTTTACTAGAGGTCGTGCGCAGCGCTGACCCTCGGGGTGGGCTGTGACGCGGCAGGTACGTGGCACGGTGTACCGGTCGCCCGTTTGGTGATGTGGGAACCCTGTACACATCGTTTGGGGCCGTGAGCGACACCCCGGCCGGATCTCCCCACGGATGGAACCCAAATAGGCGATAAACCTGGACTAGGGACTTGTGTGGTTAGTCAGGTCGCGGCCGATACCCTCGTTGGGCTTCCGCTTGAAGGTTGCCGAGTACATGTCGTGTAAACGGCGGTAAGTGGTGAGAGCGTGTGTGAAGAAGTACACCCCTGCAGGGTTTTATATATGATCTATTCGAATAGCCGTGTCTGCGGAAATGGACTTCTGGATTGCCTATAACAGTTCATAGACAAGTGAAAGTGGATACTCTAAAACACGCAAGATAAGCGTGAGTGCTATGGATGGCATTCTCGTAGGGAGACGGGAGCGGATCCATAGTGGTGTATTGATTGGTGAATATGTGAACTCGTGTGCGCCACCTCAAAAGAGTTACTTGCAGTCGTAGATTAGGATAGCCACCGGGTCAAATCTGGCTTGTTGCAGTTAAACTCCACCACCCCTTTGTTGATACCGATGCATATGTAGTTAGTTCTGATGTAAGTCTTGTTGAGTACCTTTGTACTCACGTTTGCTTAATTTATGTTTTGTATGAGAGACTTCAGTCTCGCTAGTGGTTCCGCGTGGACTTCGACATTTAGCTTGTTACCTCAGCTACGATCTTGTACCCTTGGGAGGGTCTGGTAGATAGTCAGGCTTCTCAGCCTTTTTCATTTGTAGTTGTCTGTACTCCGACATGTTATGCTTTTGTTGCGTGTATGCTCTGTATGTTGGGTCATGTGACCTCTGTTTGTAATAAATGCTATGATGGCTCTTCTGGGCCTTTATCTATATGAGTTGTTGAGTTATGTTGTGATGCCATGTTGTACAACACATACTTGCATGTTATGCGTATGTGTAATGTGTATTGCTATGTGTGGGATCCGACACCTAGTTGTTTACCTTTGGTAGCCTATCTTACAGGGAAATGTCTCCTAGTGCTTCCACTGAGCCTTGGTAGCTTGCTACTGCTCCGGAACACTTAGGCTGGCCGGCATGTGTCCTTCGTCGTTCCTGTGTCTGTCCCTTAGGGGAAATGTCACGCGTTGTTCCTTTAAGTCCTTGTAGCTTGCTACGACTTGGATTCATACGTTGATGACCGACACGTTCGTTGCTAGGTCATGTATGCCTGTCTCTGTAATTTAGTGCCACTTTTGGTTTATAACTGGTCATGTCGGCCCGGGTTCTCTGTCATATGGATGCTAGCGACACTATCATATACGTCTGCCAAAATGCGCAAACGGTCCCGGGCCAGGTAAGGTGGCACCCGTGGGGATACCGTGCGTGTGGCCGCAAAGTGATATGGTGTGTTACAGGCTAGACCTGTGTGACTTAGGATCGGGGTCCTGACATTCGGGTTCATAGTTATTAGCTAGATGACTTCTTCTCTCTTTTTGGATCTCAATAAAAAGTTCTCCTCTATCTTCGAGGAGATCTATTCAATGTAATCTTTTTGCGGTGTGTTTGTCGAGATCCGATGAATTGTGGGTTTATGATCAAGATTATCTATGAACAATATTTGATTCTTTGCTGAAATATTTTATGTATGATTATAATATCCTTGCTAGTTTCTTCGAATTATTGGTTTGGTTAGGCCTACTAGATCTATAGTTCTTGCAATGGGAGAAGTGCTTGGGTTTGGGTTCAATCTTGCGGTGTCGTTTCCCAGTGACAGCAGGAGCAGCAAGGCACGTATTGTATTGTTGCCATCGAGGATAAAAAGATGGGGTTTATATCATATTGCTTGAGTTTATCCCTCTACATTATGTCGTCTTGCTTAAGGCCTTACTCTGTTATTATGAACTCAATACACTAGATGCATGCTAGATAGCGATCGATGTGTGGAGTAATAGTAGTAGATGCAGAATCGTTTCGGTCTACTTGGCTCGGACGTGCTGCCTATATACAATGATCATGCCTAGATATTCTCATAACTATGCGCTTTTCTATCAATTGCTCGACAGTAATTTGTTCCCCCACCGTAGAATTCTGCTATCATGAAAGAAGCCACTAGTGAAACCTATGGCCCCCGGGTCTATTCTCATCATATTAATCTTCCATCTACTTTACTTTGCTTTCTTTACTTTCTGTTCTTATACCAAAAATACCAAAAATATTGTACTATCCTATCTATCAGATCTCACTTTCGTAAGTGACCGTGAAGGGATTGACAACCCCTTATCGTGTTAGCTGCGAAGTTCTTATTTGTTTGTGCAGGTGCGAGGGACTCGCGCGTGGTCTCCTACTGGATTGATACCTTGGTTCTCAAAAACCGAGGGAAATACTTACGCTACTGTGCTGCATCACCCTTTCCTCTTCGAGGGAATACAACGCAAGCTCGAGAGGTAGTAAGAAGAATTTTTAGCGCTGTTGCCTGGGAGATCTACGCAAAATTCATATACCAAGTACCTATCAGAAACCCTTATCCTTCGCACTACATTATTTGCCTCTCGTTTTCCTCTCCCCAACTTCACCCTTACCATTTTATTCGCCCTTCTTTTTCCGTGTGTTTACTGTTCGTCTTGCCTTGCCGTCATGGCTAGCACGCCCATCATTATCAATACTCCCGAGAGTGAGGTTCTTAATTTTAACAAAGGGAGGAAGAAAATTAAAAATATGCCTGGTACAGAATTTGCAATGCTCAAAATAGATCTACTAGGAAGCTTTCCACTTTCGTGCTTCTTCGCAATTTTTATGTCGGCATCACTCCGTGGAATAGATATATTCTGGATACCATTACCGAAGGGAATTTCTTGGGTAGCCATACTTTTGATTCTTATAACGCTATGACAGAATTGTTTGGCCCACCACCTCTTCTGGTTAATGGAACTGTTTTAACTTTGGAACATGTTATGCAAAGGCTTGAAATTATTGAAAACAAAGTTGGTACTGTGGAGTTGGTTGAAAGTTCGGATAAAAAGATCCACAACCAAATTACCCAGTATGGATCCAAGGTAGGAGTTATTCTGATTTTTTTAAGGAAAAAGAACCTGTAGTTAAAGAGAGAATATATCAAGATTCCACTAGAATCGATAAACTTGAGGATATTATCACTAATGTAGGGTCCGCTCTTTCTGCTGTGAAAACTACTTCGAATCCCTCTACCATTAAATTGGCCAAGTTTATGTATGTTCCTAAAAATAAGGGTGAATCATCTAGTAAGGAAATTGCGGATCTCAAATCCATAAGTGTTCATCCCAACTTTCTCACTTTCGCAAGGGAACCTTTTACTACCAATGAATTTCTTGACTTCTTGCCTAGAATTTTGATTATTAATAGGAATGAAGAAGTTCCTAAGAATTATAAGTGCTTAGTTGAAGAATTTCCTACCAAAGATGGCAATACCTAGATCTATTCTTGTAGCGTGCCTAGCTAGGGGCGTTAAACGATAGCGCTTGTTGGGAGGCAACACAATTTTATTTTCTTTGGTTTTGCTTCTGTTTAGGAATAAATATTGCATCTAGCTTCTGTTTAGATGTGGTTTTGTGTTTTAATTAGTGTTTGTGCCAAGTAGAACCTTTGGGAAGACTTGTGTGAAGTTTATGTGATCATGCTGTAAAAAATAGAAACTTCAGCGTTCACGAGATTGGCTGTAATTTCTTACTGGAGAGTGCTTTTTAGTTGATTATTTTTGCAGATGATTAGTAGACAAATTCCTCATGTTTACCAATTTATTTCAATTTTTTAGAGTTACAGAAGTATTCAAAACTTACAGATTACTACAGACTGTTCTTTTTTTGACAAATTCTATTTTTCGTGTGTTGTTTGCTTATTTTGATGAATCTATGAGTAGTATCGGGTGGTATGAATCATACAGAAGTTGGAATACAGTAGGTTTAACACCAATATAAACAAAGAATGAGTTCATTACAATACCTTTGAGTGGTGGTTTGTTTTCTTATACTAACGGAGCTCACGAGATTTTTGGCTAAGTTTTGTGTTGTGAAGTTTTCAAGTTTTGAGTATGGCTTTGATGGACTATGGAACAAAGAGTGGCAATATCCTAAGCTTGGGGATGCCCATGGCACTCCAAGGTAAAATTCAAGGACAACCAAAAGCCTAAGCTTGGGGATGCCGCGGGAAGGCATCCCCTCTTTCGTCTTCTTCTATCGGTAACTATACTTGAGACTATATTTTTATTCACCACATGATATGTGTTTTGCTTGGAGCGTCATGTATGATTTGAGTCTTTTATTTATAGTTTTCCACAATCATCCTTGCTAGACACACCATTTGAGAGAGATAAATATGATTTAGAATTTGTTAGAATACTCTATGTGCTTCACTTATATCTTTTGAGCTAGATAGTTTTGCTCTAGTGCTTCACTTATATCTTTTAGAGCACGGTGGTGGTTTTATTTTGTAGAAATTATTGATCTCTCATGCTTCACTTATATCTTTTTGAGAGTCTTTTAGAACAGCGTGGTAATGTGCTTGGGTTATGTAACTAGTCCTAATATTCTAGGCATCCAAGATGGGTATAGTAAAAACTTTCATAGAAAGTGCATTGAATATTATGAGAAGTTTGATACTTGATGATTGTTTTGAGATATGAGGATGATAATATTAGAGTCATGCTAGTAAAGTAATTGTGAATTTGAGAAATACTTGTGTTAAGGTTTGCAAGTCCCATAGCATGCACGTATGGTAATCGTTGTGTGACAAATTTGAAGCATGAGGTATTTCAATGAGTGTCATCCTTTGTGTGGAGGTCAGGATCGCGCGATGGTTAACTGCTACCAACCCTTCCCCTAGGAGCATGCGTGTAGTACTTTGTTTTGATGACTTGTAGATTTTGGCAATAAGTATGTGAGTTCTTTATGACTAATGTTGAGTCCATGGATTATACGCACTCTCACCCTTCCACCATTGCTAGCCTCTCTTGTACCGCGCAAATTTCGCCGGTACCATACACCCACCATATACCTTCCTCAAAACAGCCACCATACCTACCTATCATGGCATTTCCATAGCCATTTCGAGATATATTGCGATGCTACTTTCCACCGTTCCGTTCATGTGACACGCTTCATCATTGTCATATTGCCATGCATGATCATGTAGTTGACAATTGTATTCGTGGCTAGGCCACCATGCATAATTTTAACATGTCACTCTTGATTCATTGCACATCCCGGTACACCGCCGGAGGCATTCATATAGAGTCATACTGTGTTCTAGTATCGAGTTGTAAATCAATATAAGTGTGATGATCATCATTATTAGAGCATTGTCCCAAAGAAAAAAAAGAAAAAAAATAAGGAATGGCCAAAGAACAAAAAACGGCCAAAAAACAAATAAAAATAAAAAAGGGACAATGCTACTATCTTTTTCCACACTTGTTCTTCAAAGTAGCACCTTGATCTTCATGATAGAGAGTCTCTTGTTTAGTCACTTTCATATGCTAGTGGGAATTTTCATTATCGAACTTGGCTTGTATATTCCAACAACGGGCTTCCTCAAATACCCTAGGTCTTCGTGAGCAAGCAAGTTGGATGCACACCCACTTAGTTTCTTTTGTTGAGCATTCATACATTTTTAGCTATAGTGCATCAGTTGCATGGCAATCCCTACTCACTCACATTGATATCTATTGATGAGCATCTCCATAGCCCATTGATACGCCTAGTTGAAGTGAGACCATCTTCCTCTTTTGTCTTATCCACAACCACCACTCTATTCCACATAGTGCTATGTCCATGGCTCACGATCATATATTGCGTGAAAGTTGAAAGAGTTTGAAAAAATTAAAGTATGAAACAAGTGCTTGGCTGAAACTGGGGTTGTGCATGATTGGTATATTTTGTGTGACGAAGATGAAGCATAGCCTAACTATATGATTTTGTAGGGATGAACTTTCATTGCCCATGTTATTTTGAGAAGACATAATTGCTTTGTTAGTATGCCTGAAGTATTATTATTGTTATGTCAACATAGACTTTTATCTTGAATCTTTTGGATCTGAACATTCATGCCACAATAAAGAAATTACATTGAGAATTATGTTGGTTAGCATTCCACATCAAAAATTCTGTTTTTATCATTTACCTACTTGAGGACGAGCAGGAATTAAGCTTGGGGATGCTTGATACGTCTCCAACGTATCTATAATTTTTTATTGTTCCATGCTATTATATATTCTATTTTGCATTTTTAATGGGCTTTATTATACACTTTTATATTATTTTTGGTACTAAACTACTAACCCAAGGCCCAGTGCAAATTGTTGTTTTTTTGCCTATTTCAGTGTTTCGCAGAAAAGGGATATCAAACGGAGTCCAAACGGAATGAAACCTTCGGGAGAGTTATTTTTGGAACCGTATCTTCACAGAAGACTTGGAGTACATGTGAGGGAACGAGATAGGCGGCCACGAGAGTCCAGGGCGCGCCCAGGGGGGTAGGCACCCTCCCCACCCTCGTGGGCCCCCTCTGGCTCCCCCGATGCCCTCCTTCCTCCTATATATATCCATGTACCCTGAAAACATCGAGACAACAGAGAAAAACCTAATTCCACTGCCGCAATCTTCTGTTCCCGTGAGATCCCATCTTGGGGCCTGTTCCGGAGCTCCGCCGGTGGGGGAATCAATCACGGAGTGCTTATACATCAACACCATAGCCTCACCAATGAGTTGTGAGTAGTTTACCACAGACCTTCTGGTCCATAGTTATTAGCTAGATGGCTTGTTCTCTCTTTTTGGATCTCAATACAAAGTTATCCTTGATCTTCGAGGAGACCTATTCGATGTAATCTTTTTGTGGTGTGTTTGTCGAGATCCAATGAATTGTGGGTTTATTGTCAAGATTATCTATAAACAATATTTGATTCTTTTCTAAAATATTTTATGTATGATTATAATATCCTAGCAAGTCTCTTCGAATTATTGGTTTGGTTTGGCCTACTAGATCTATTGTTCTTGCAATGGGAGAAGTGATTGGCTTTGGGTTCAATCTTGCGGCGTCCTTTCCAAGTGATAGCAGGGCAGCTAGGCACGTATTTTATTGTTGCCATCGAGGATAAAAACATGGGGTTTATATCATATTAATTGAGTTTATCCCTCTAAATCATGTCATCTTGCTTAAAGCATTACTCTGTTCTTATGAACTTATTACTCTAGATGCATGCTGTATAGCGGTCGATGTGTGGAGTAATAGTAGTTGATGCAGAATCGTCTCGGTCTACTTGTTACGGATGTGATGCCTATATATAATGATCATGCCTAGATATTCTCATAACTATGCACTTTTCTATCAATTGCTCGACATTAATTTGTTCACCCATCGCAAAATTCTGCTATCATGAGAGAAGCCACTAGTGAAACCTATGGCCCCCGGGACTATTCTCATCATATTAATCTTCCATCTACTTTACTTTGCTTTCTTTACTTACTGTTCTTATACCAAAAATATTATACTATCCTATCTATCAGACCTCACTTTCGTAAGTGACCGTGAAGGGATTGACAACCCCTTATCGCATTGGCTGCGAAGGTCTTATTTGTTTGTGCAGGTGCGAGGGACTCGCGCGTGGTCTCCTACTGGATTGATACCTTGGTTCTCAAAAACTGAGGTAAATACTTACGCTACTGTGCTGCATCACCCTTTCCTATTCGAGGGAATACAACACAAGCTCGAGAAGTAACAAGAAGAATTTCTAAACCCTCCGAGCACTTCAAGCAAAGAAAGTCTTGCTTATGTCCCTTGTAAAGACCTGCTAGGAGGGCGGCTAGAGCGGTAGGGTCGTTCGGACCTAGGTGTAAGCAGCGTGAGGCATCATCCTGGCCATTATAATGCCACATAGGAAATCCTCTAGCTTGGAGTGGCTACACCGCATTGCTTT
This sequence comes from Secale cereale, assembly GCA_902687465.1. Classification (NCBI taxonomy): domain Eukaryota; kingdom Viridiplantae; phylum Streptophyta; class Magnoliopsida; order Poales; family Poaceae; genus Secale; species Secale cereale. Next base: position 291,789,552 of record LR738711.1, read on the forward strand.
ATTGAGATCGCCATCACTTCAATTATTGACAGCCCTGAACTGGCAAGCAATTTGATCTTGTTGGCTAGTCTTTTGACCTCCGCACTCTCTTCTTCTGAGGGACTGCGGGGAAGCCAGTTGAAAAGCTTCTTTGGAGGAGTGTTGGGATATTTGGGGATACCTTGCCAAACTGGATCCGGCAAGGTAACGTCCTTAATATAAAATCATTCCGAAGGCTACTCTTCGGATGCCTTCATTGGATTGCCAGACAAATAGCCTGTCCCTCCTATGCGCCATACTTCGGCGCCTCCAACCTCAAATATGGATCCCTCCTCAGAGCGAGGGACAAGGCAGAAGAACTTCCGCCACAGCTCAAAATGAGGCTCGCAGCCCAGAAATAGTTCGCATAAGGCGACGAATCCCGCAATGTGCAGGATAGACCACGGCGTGAGATCATGTAGTTGAAGACCATAGAACTCCAGGAGTCCAATAAGGAAGGGGTGGATGGGGAATCCTACGCCTCTTAAAAGGAAGGAAACAAAGCATACTCGCTCTCCACTGGATGGGTTGGGAAAACTCTCTACCAGGGCTTGATTGTCGATGGAAGTTAATCCGGCCGGACGGGGACTATATCTTCGGGAGGGAGATATCCCTGCGCTTGAAGCTTTCTCAGATGCGCATGGGATACGGAGCAACTTTCGCAATCGCCCTCTCGAGGGCCGTGAGGGCGCGAGGAAGAGCTGGGAGCGCCTGCCATGTTTAAAGATTTTTCGTGGCAGGTACTGGGGATTTTCTGCGTGGAATGAAGTGGAGTGGCATGTGAGATCTAGTCTCCTTATATAGGCGCCTTCCCTACACAGTTAGGGGGATAATTGCAAAAATACCCAGACAGTTCACATTCGTTGGACACGTGGAGGCAAAGGCGACAACGGCGAGCAATTGACAGAATATAATATTAAATGAAGCCGAACTATCATCCAGAAGGACTCACCTTGCAAGACCGAAGACATGAAGCCGGACACAATCTCGTCCTTGAAGGCAAGTCAGGGGGCTACTGATGTAGTCCTTGATTCAGGGGTCCTCAGGCGTCCGGGTCGATGAAGCTGGGTCGTATTGATGGGGCACGAAGATAGAAGCAGAAGACTCTCCCTCGTATTCTGCCAAGACTCCTATATACGTAGAAAGGCAAGCGTAATGTCCGGATGTAACTATTACTTCCTCCCCAAGTCACCTTTGTAACTCTAGGCCCCCCTCCGACGTGTATATAAGACAAAGGGTTTAGTCTCTAAAGGCTAACATCAGAATCATAACATCCTCATAGGCTAGGCTTTAGGGTTTAGCCATTACGATCTCGAGGTAGATCAACTCTTGTAACACATATTCATCAAGATCAATCAAGCAGGAAGTAGGGTATTACCTTGATCGAGAGGGCTTGTACCTGGGTAAACATCATGTCCCCAATGTCCTGTTACCATCGGTCATTAGACGCATAGCTTGGCCCCCCCTACCCGAGATCTGCCGGTTTTGACAACGACACCGGTCATGCCGAATAAAGTGTGCCAGATCCAGAGATCTTGTGAGGCCATGGCCTCAAGTATGATAGTGTAAGCCCTCACATGGCCCTTGTACTGCCGTTGCCAAGCAGAAGGTCAGTTCTTCCACTCTGAGTGCATGCAGTCTATGTTGCCAAGCATCTCGGGGAAGCCTCTACTGGCAGTCAACGCCAACAAGCAGGTTGTATCATCAACAATCGACTCTCTCAAGTACTCAAGGTCAAACACTACAATACAGTCTCATCCTTGGGGGATGACTTCGTGCTCGCAGCGACGTCGGGGTGGGGTGTTGGGAAGCAACGGTGCTCCGGTGACTTGGGAGGTGACGGTGTGCAGGGAGGTGTTTGGGTGCGGACTACTGGCAGGGACACCGGAACTGGGCTGCGGCGGCAACAACGTGGGTGGGGCGAGGGTTTGCTGTCAATGGGGGTGGAAGACAATGGCCAATGTTCCACCGACTTGCGGTCTAGGGGAAGAAGTAGGCGCGCGCGTCCATTTCATTTCCGCGCCGATGTAAATGAGGCTCAAATTTAGTTCAGGAAAGGGTCGGCAACCGGACAAAAAGTAGACACGCGTCCGTTTGGGTCAGCGCATTGGGCCAACTTTTCTGTACACGGCGACCCAAATGGACTCTCGCAGACGAAATGGGTCGGCGGGTTAGAGTTGCTCTAAGGGCATGTCCACCGCAAGCATCAAACATACGCCTTCACATTTTATTTGACGTCGGGACCCCGATCCTAAGTCACACAGGTCTAGCATGTAACACATCATATCACTTTGTGGCCTCACTCACGATATTCCCACGGTTGCAGCCTTACCTTGGCCGGGACTGTTTGTTCCTTTTGGCTCACGTATACGATTGTGTCGCTAGCATCCATATGATAGAGAACCCAGGCCGACATGACTAGTCGTAAACCCAAGGTGGCACAAAATTATAGGGACATGCATACATGACCCAGCAACGAACGTGTCGGCCATCAATGTATGAACCCAAGTCGTACCAATCTACAAGGACTTAAAGGAACAACACCTGACATTTACCCGAAGGGACAGACACAGGAACAGAGAAGGATACATGTCGGCCAGCCGAAGTGTTCCGGAGCAGTAGCGAACTACCATGGCTCAGTGGAAGCACTAGGAGACATTTCCCCATAAGGAAGGTTACCAAGATTAAGCAACTAGGTGTTGGATCACAAACATACCAATGCATTTCAAACATACACACAATATGCACGATATATGTAGATACAATATGGCATCAAAACATAACTCTACAAACTCAAGTATTTATTTGGAAGGCCCTGAAGAACCATACATAACATGATATTACAAACATGGGTCACATGACCCATCATACTGAGCATACAAGCAACATAAGCTTAACATGTCTGAGTATAGACAACTACAAATGAAAAAGGCTAGGAAGCTTGCCTATCTACAAGACCCTCCCAAGGGCACAAGATCGTAGCTAGGATAGAAGCTACTCGTCGAAGTCCAAGCGGAACCACTAGTGAGACCGAAGTCTCGTCTACAAAACATAAATTAAGCAAATGTGAGTACAAAGGTACTCAGCAAGACTTACATCAGATCCTATCATACATGCGTTAGTATCAAGAAGGGCATTGTGGGGTTTGGCTACAGCAAGCCAGCTTTGACTTAGTGGCTATCATGCTCTACGACTACCAGTAATTCCTTTGAGGTGAGAAAGCTCACATGAGTCCACTAGTCACCACAACAATGTACTACTATGGATCCTATCCTGTTTCCCTATGATAAGGTCGTCCATAGCGCTCACGCTTATCTTGAGCCTTTTAGAGTATCCACTTCAAGTTGCCTATGTACCATATAAATTTCCAAGTAGTCCATATTCGAGGACGCGACTATTGGAATAGATCATGTTAACCCCGTAGTGGTGTACTTCTTCACACAATCTCTCACCACTTATGACCATGTACACGTCATGCATCTCCGCAACCTTCAAGTGGAAGCCTGGCGAGGGTGTCGCCCACGACTTGACTAACCACAAGAGACTCTAGTCCAGGTTTATCGCCTATTTGAGGTTGTATCTGCAAGGGAAGTTGGGTCGGGGTTTCTTTCATGGCCTCAAAGGATGTGTGCAGGGTTCCCGAGGCCACCATCCGGGTGCCACTCGGTAAACTAGGCTACGGTGCCTAGTAAGTCCCAAGTCCACCCTGCCGGGTGCCACTTGGTAGAAAAATTGCACTACCTACTGCTACTTCTTGAGCTTAAGTTGATTTTTCCCTTGAAGAGGAAAGGGTGATGCATCAAAGTAGAGATGAGTATTTCCCTCAGTTGAGACCCAATGTATCAATCTAGTAGGAGGCACAAGAAAGTCTCCATTATATGCACCTACACAAACTTACAAACACTTGCACTCAACCCGGAAAAGGGGTTGTCAGTCCCTTCAACATCACGAACAAGAGTGAGACCTAATAGAGATGGATTTAAAACTAAAGTAAAAAAGCTAAATAAAGTAAACACAAAATAATTGCAGCAAGATACTTTTGGGTTTTTGGTTTTACAGATCTAAAAATATAAGATGGAAAATAGACCTGGGGGCCATAGGTTTCACTAGAGTCTTCTCTCTTGAATAAAGCAAACGATGGGTAAACAAATTACTGTCGAGCAATTGATAGAAAAGCGCAAAGTTATGACAATATCTTAGGCAATGATCATAAATATATGTATCACCTCTGTGAAAAGTAGACCGAGTCCTGCCTGCATCTATTACTATTACTCCACACATCGACCGCTATCCAGCATGCATCTAGAGTATTAAGTTCATAAGAACAGAGTAACGCTTTACGGGATAAACTCTAGCAATATGATATAAACCCCATCTTTGTATCCTTGATGGAAACAATGCAATACATGCCTTGCTACCACTTCTGTCACTGGGTGAGGACACCGCAAGATTAAACCCAAAACTAAGCAGCTCTGCTATTCCAAGAACTACCAATTTAGTTGGCCAAACAAAACCAATAATTCAAAGAGAAATACAAAGATATCAAATCATGCATATAAGAATTCAGAGAAGATTCAAATAATATTCATACATAATCTGATTATAAATCCACAATTCATCGGATCTCGACAAATACACCTCTAAAGAAGCTTACATCAAATAGATCTCCAAGAACATCGAGGAGAACATTGTATTGAAGATCAAAGAGAGAGAGGAAACCATCTAGCTACTAGCTATGCACACGTACGTCTATGGTAAACTACTCACGCATCATCGGAGGGGCAGTAAGGTTGATGTAGAAGCCCTTCGTGATCGTTGATCCTCTAGGGTTTCTGGAATATTTGAGAATATATAGGGAAAAGAGGCGGTGCAGGAGAGTCACGGGGTTTCCACAAGCCCAGGGTGCCCCCCCTAGGGCACGCCCCTACGGCTTGTGGCCAGCCCGTGGATTCCCTGGCCCTACCCCAAGTCACATAGGTTTGTTTCTATCTAGAAAAAATCATCGTGAAAGTTTTATTCCGTTTGGACTCTGTTTGATATTCCTTTTCTGCGAAGCTCAAACCCAAGGAAAAAACATAAACTGCCACTAGGTTCTAGGTTAATAAATTAGTCCAAAAAATAATATAAAATAGCATATTAATGCATAAGAAACATCCAAATCTGATAATATAATAGCATGGAACAATAAAAAACTATAGATACGTTGGGGACGTATCAAGCATCCCCAAGCTTAACCCCTGCTCGTCCTTGAGTAGGTAAATTATAAAAACATAATTTTTGATGTGGAATGCTACCTAACATATTTAGCAATTTATTTCTTCTTTGTTTTGGCATGATTGTTCAGATCCATATGATTCAAAACAAAAGTTCATTGACATCAAAACAATAATACATCAAGCATACTAGAAAGAAAATTATGAAACTTCACAAATAACATGGCTATGGAAAGTTATCCCTACAAAATCATATAGTCTTGTTATGCCCCCTCTTCCGAGCACAAAGTATAAATCATGCCCACCCGGATGTCAGCGAAACAATTGTTTCATACTTTTTAACACGCTTCAGCTTTTTCAACTCTGCACGCAATACATGAGCGTGAACCTTAGACATAGCACTATGGGTGGAATAGAAGGTGGTAGTAGACAAAGTAGGGAGAATGTCTCACATCAACTAGGCAAATTTTTAATGGACTATGGAGATGTCTGTCAATATATATCAATGTGGATGAGTAGGGATTGCCATGTAATAAATGCACTAGAGCTATAAGTGTACCAAAGCTCAAAATAACTAAGTGGGTGCGCATCCAACTTGCTTGCTCATGAAGACCGAGGGCATTTTGAGGAATCCCATCGTTGGAATATACAAGCCAAGTTCTATAATGAAAATTTCCCACTAGTAATATATGAATGTGACAAAATAGGAGACTCTCTATCATGAATAGCATGGTGCTACTTTGATGCACAAGTGTGGAAAAAGATAGTAACATTGTCCCTTCTCTCTTTTTCTCTCGTCATTTTTTAGACTCCTCCTTTTTGGAGACTTTTTTTACTCTTGATTTCTTTATTTTAGGATCTTTGGCCTCTTTTATTATTTGGACTCTTTGGCCTCTTTTATTTACCACGTCACATGACACTACAGCAGGATGCTGCTAAAGCGACACTATGATCGGAGTCCCTTCGACGAAACTATTGTCCGATGCAATTATCGCAAACGATGGTGTACAAAAACCATAAGAAAAGGTGCAAAGCGTTTGCGATGATGGATGCATCAAACACGGTTCGGATTTGACTTGCGTGTGCCATGCAGGGTATATGGTTTAGTTCAATTAACTGTTTGCGATGAGGAGGAACAAAAGAAATGGGCATCCAGATAAAGGTGTGCGCGATATACAACATACGGTTCACTCGGATGAACTGTTTGTCATTAGGAAACACAAAAGAAACAGTCAGCCAGATCAAGGTGTGTGTGATATACGGCATGCGGTTCACTCAGCCTTGTCATCAGTGTGTGATCTCTGTGGCAACCGTTCGCTCCCCACTAACCTCTTCTTGTACCGTGGCAACCGTCCACCGCCTCTTCGCATTTCCCTCTTAATTTGGAACTGCTATCGCATGCTCTTCCTCCCTCCATTTGTATTCACCCTTCCTTCTGCCATTGTTCGATCGTCTTCTCCATGGAGGGAACAGGCCGGAAACAACCTCGTTATTCTTGCCCTGATTTGAAAGATGACGTGGTGGTGGAACTCATTGATCGATGCGACGTCATCACCTTGGCTAGCACGGCAGGTTCGTTCAAGTCCATTCTCGACTCAACAAATAACATCATTGCAAAGAACCAAAGTGTCGTGGAATTGTCAAGGTAGATGTCCTAGGGTAAGGACTTAGTCGTGAGGCCAACGCATCTATGTGGTAGCTTTAGAGGGGTTGAGCGGAATCAAGAGACGCAACACAAGACAAGGATTTATACAGCTTCTGCCCCCGAGAAACATCATCCGGTAACAACCCTACATGCTGTTTGTGGCTTGGTCTCATTATCATCACGAGAGAGTCGTCGGTAAACCGACTCTTTGTGTCTAGCCCTAAAGATTGTTTGTTGTTGCCTCCCTCTCTTTGGGTATCCCTGCCCCTCCTTATATATGTTGGAGGGGCGGGTTACATGACTAGTCCTAGTAGGATTAGGATTACTCTATTACAAGTGGAGTCCTAGTCTTGATTCCTTTGTAGGAGAATATTCCTTGTGCTTTCCTCATAAACCGGCCCACCATAACATGAACCGGCCTTCTGGGCCTGGGGCCTTGTCATCTGTCCGCCGCCCGCCGGGTTACCAGTGAGTCATAATATTCAGGAAGGTTGCTTGTAAACCGTCTGGCCAGGGCGGGTCGCCAGTGAATCGCCAAGTCTAAACCGTCTCAAGTAAACCGCCAAGTCCGACTGGGTCATATTTCCCGCCGGGTTACGCCGCGGGGTATATCCCTGACATTAGCCCCTAGTTTAATTTGGATTTATCCATGTTAAACTGATCTGCAACATAAACACAAGAACAAACTTGGCGGCTTGTGCTCTGGGTTAAATATTCTTACAAACCGGCACTTGATCATCCTTAAATCCTTGTCATTTCCTTCCAGAAAATCTGGGTAAATAGGCCAGCTTCATAATCAATTTGCTGACATTGGTTTGTCAGAGAAAAATATTATGAAGAATAATTCATTTGGCTCAGCTCCCAATGCTTAACAGAAATATTGGTCCTTGAAATCTGATCTTCAGCCGGCTTAAGGATATAGAACTCGCCGGTTTATCATCGCCAAGAACTGCCGGTTTATAAATATTGATGGCCCCGAGTCATAATTGTAATTAACATCAAGCTTTGAAAATATAGCTCTTATATGTCTATCACTTGTAGCCCCCAAGTCTTAAGAAGGTAGCATAGCAACAACTTAAGACTTGCTTCAAATATAAATGTCACAATTTTGAAGAAATCTGATTGGTTCATCCCATTCATTTGTCATAAACTGAGTATTCCATATATGTAGCCCCCAAGTCTTAAGAGGAGAACATAGTGATAGCTTAAGACTTGTTTCAATATAAATGTTGCAACCTTGAAGAAATCCAGATTGTTCATCCCAATCACTAGTAAAAACTGAATATTCCACATATGTAGCCCCCAAGTGCCGGGTTGTCATGCTTGCAGCAACCTGGGACTTATAATTACCTTATGCTCATAAAAACTTCAAACAGTGTAGCCCCCAAGGGCCGGGTCATTATGCAATAATGAGCAGGGACTTTGTATGTATGATCATGTAGATTCGAGCAGCAACGTGTAGCCCCCAAGGGCCGGCTTAGTAAGATAATACTAAGCTGGGACTTTATTAAAACAACATCATATGATGTAACCCCCATCATGGGGCTTGTAACCCACGTCCACAAGATTAAGAGCTTTGTGCTTTACCAACCGAGCAGTGGACCCTTCAATATAATGGATTAATATTTGTGTACCTTGGTTTGTTGACACGAGCAATTGGTAGCCCCCAAGGGCCGGCTCATTACAATGTGATGAGTCGGGTCTTCAATAAGGTGAGCAAAAAATGATTTTGCATTAGCCCCCAAAGTACCATGGTGCATGCTGGCAGTGACATGGGACTTGCATATTTGATGTAATCTCAATTTGAATAATGTAGCCCCCAAGTGCCGTGTCGTAAGCCTGCAGCGACTCGGGACTATTCCTTTGTAGAATAAATCATACCCATTGATAAAATAATATCCTTTGCGCTGAAGCGACTTTGAAAACCTCAATCATAATATTGGTTATTGATAACCACAATAAAAATCCAGCCATGTTGGCTATTTAAAGATTTGAATAATATAACCCGGTTTAAAAATCTAGTGATATTTGATCACACTGTTGGTTTTACCAAGCCAGTGTAGTAAAGGTGATAACCCAAAATTTAAACACTGGTAATTATCATAGATCGCCGGTTTATAAACAAAACCAGGTCGGGTTAATAAACATCAGTCATTATCTTATCTCATACTGGCGACTTATAGTCGAAAGCCAGGCCGGGTTAATAAACACCGGTCATTGTCTTATTTCATACTGGCGACTTATAGTCAAAAGCCAGACCGGGTTAATAAACACCGGTCATTATAACGGATCATGTACTGATAACTTGTAGTTGAAAGCCAAGCCGGGTTAATGAACATCGGTTTACTTGATGGTGGTGACTTGTAGTCAACCACTAGGTCGAATCGATAGATATCGGATGAATACTAAAATCTCATTAAAGGATTAAAAACTTGGCAAACAAAAGCATATGAAAACTTGTAGTCGAGACTTTTTACGAGCTGCCAGGCTCCAAATTCGAAGCTTTTCATGGGCTGCCAGGCCGCTGAGTTAAACCATTTCACAAAGCCTATTAAGATGGACCTCAATCCTTAACCAATCGTCGTTTTAACGTTGACAAGTTCAGGGTCTGTTATAAGATTGACTTGTTAATCGTTCGACGAGTCATACCAGGTTTACCTTGGCGGAGTGACTTACTTGATGCAGGCAGGTTAACCCGGGGTTTTAGGTGTATACACCAGGCTTCCAAGCCGTGGCTTGATAGCCTATTACAAGGGCCTCAAAAGCTCTTTGTTGCTGTGCAACAAGAGCCCCCAAGTAAAATTTTGAGCTGTGCTCAGCGGGTGCCTATGTTTGAGTTGTGCTATGCATCAAACTCTCTTTTGCCCGTTAAGATAATGTTGGCTTGATAGCAGGATTATCGAAGTAACTAGAGCTGTGCTCTTTATGATAATACTGGCTTGATATCCGGATCAACAGGGTAGTCAGAACTCCGCTTTATAAACAGAAACCCCCACGTGATATATTTATGAGCTGTGCTCGCCGAGTACCTATGTTTGAGTTGTGCTGTGCAACAAACTCTCTTTGGTCCCTTTAATTTTTCCTGAGAACTCGAACTTTGCGAGAGATATTTCTTCTTGAACCGGATGCTAAACCGGATATTGAGAGCTTAAAAGCTTTGTGGGAGCCATCTTTCCCTTGAACCGGATCTTAAACCGGAATTTTCAGCCGCAATTTTTCTGACGGCCTTTAAACTCGAACTTGCGAGAGATTAATTCTTTTTGAACCGGAGATGTCTTAAACCGGTGAGAGCTTCAGAGCTTTGTAGGAAACAAAATTCCCTTGAACCAGATTGTGAACCGGATATTTGAGAGCTTCAGTAGACTGATGTCCTTTGAGTTTTCATCAATATAGCAGTTGCCTCCGGGATTGGGTTATCTTTCCCTCTACCGTACTGGGGTTCTTAAATTTTCTGAAACTGCCAAGATTTGCTGAGTCATGTCATCGTAGACCCCGAGTCTTGAGACTACTCGAGGAGTTGGCTTGAGACTCTCCATATCTGACCATAGCATAAGGTGTATATCATTGGTGTTGATAGCGCGATGTGAATCCGCAGAAGGTTGAGGTGACTGTGGCGGGTTATAAATGATCCCGTACGAGCCATGTCAGCAACTTGGCCAATGGTTCCTTCCAACTAGCGATTTGAAGTTAACCAAACTGTAGTGGCGGCGACTTGTGCGCCTACCCATTGAGCCACCCAATGCAGACAGCGGTTGATAGTACATGATAATTTGCCTCCATTTTGTTGAAAGCAAACCGGGCTACCCAAGCTGTGACTTGCTCATACTCAATAAACAACTCATGCAGACAGGTGCGGCCCAGTATGTTGATGCAGACCAGGCAGCAAGAGACGGATGGTAAAGATGACCGCGGCTTCAAAGGCAACATATATAGATGAGTCGGCCACGATGTTGTAAGCCGGTGCAGTCTGGTGAACCGGTCGTGGGTGCGGACGGGTAAGTTGTCTGCGGCGTTGTAAACCGGCTCAGACGGGTGAGTTAGCCTTTAAATTTACACCAACATGGTGGTTTAGGGTCCTGCATTAGATAACTTTGCAGACCGGAGTAATTACTCTTTTAAAAAAAGCGATATATAATATAAAAATATACTAGATGGATTTCACCTGACATCTTTAGGCCAAAAATTATCCACTGCGGAGTTGATCATCACCATGGTGAAACTGTATATAAAAACACCAATATGGCAGTGTAATGCTGCTCAGAGGAATTAAAATGTCCTGATAAAATATATAGGAGGGATAACACCTGATTTGCTCGAACAACATATGAGTCGGTCGTAGCATTGTAAGCCGGCGCGGACGGATGAGTTGATGTAAACTGGTATGCAGAACGGCGGCTTATATATTCGTTGAGCTTGATGGCACTGTTAGATGCTAGCGTATCACAATGGTGGCGCAAGTTATATATATCCATGATACGTCAATCCATCGCTCTTTGTAGCGAACAATTGTTCTGCATCAAAAAACATTGCAAGGCGGAGTAACTATTCGCACACAAATTACTGCATACAGATGAAAATAGATAGGTTGGGTATCACCTGATGTATCTTTCGAATGAAGCGACTGTACAGCAACTTGGCCAAATGATGGTCTTCACATCCCAATAAATAACCACACAACCATTCCGTTTTTAAATAAATCATGCCCCTTGGGCAGCACCTCGAACTTGGGCGTCTTTGTAAACTTGAATACCACTTCATGACTGAATCTCCCTCCCTCAACTAATACCAGATGACTATAATTGATGTCTGATCCTTGCGACTGCTTCAGCAAAGAGGCGCCATCCAGGCGAGCTCGCGGCAGCGGCAGTACAAGACCGGGCCAGCCCACAGCCCCTTTTGTGTGTGCGTGTGTGTTTTAGCTCAGACCATGAATCTTGTAGCTTGTTTCTCTGAAGAGGAGTGAGGCACGGCACAGGCGGGCCGCCGGTGAAGCACAACAAGGTCAATTTGGCCGTAATGGCTTACGAAGACCACGCAGCAGGAAACAGGCGGCGGCGCGGGGTGCGGCTTGGCGCAAAACCGAGCGAGGTGCGGCCTGAGACCAACGGCGACTTGTGGCTGCAAGGCCGGCTCAACCCGGCGGCAGGGGGGCGCCGGCATGGCAAGGCCGGACCTGCGGCAGAGGAGGCCCATGACGGCGTGCCCGGGGCGGCTTAGCGCGGCTTGGCAGAAGGGGCGCTGGAGGTGCCGACCCGGAGCTGATCCCGAGCGGCTCGGCGTGGAGCATACAACAGAGGAGCAGCGACTCCAACTCGTCCATGGTGGAGTTGGGTGTGGCGTGATGAAGATCAGACGGAGGCAGCCCCAGCTCGGTGACCGCGCACCATGGAGACGACCCGACGATGGCTTGCGGTGGTCACTGGCAGCCCTCAATGGAATCAAGGCTGGACCGAAGCGGTGGGTTGGAGGCGACGCCGATGAGGCCGGTGGTGTCTTGTAGGTGCTCGGCGTCCGACGGCTCAAAACGGCGGCTCGCGCAGAAGGGTGACCTGTAGTAGGGGCGGAGAATGAGCTCGCAATGGTGACTTAGTCAGATGGCGGCTCGTGGGCGGCTTGGACGATGGCCGTTTGAGATGGCCCTTGAGTGAAGAAATGGCGAGACCGTGTTGGAACGGCAGCAGGAAACAGAGCCGAGGCAGGGGCTTGAGCAGCTTCATGGCTGGGGAAACTGTAGCTGTTGATCTGCTAGTCTGAACCGGTGTAGTAGTCCTTTGCCCAAACATGCATGCTCACGTGAAGCAGTTTCAACAAATATTATCTCCTCAAAATCTGAGCCTTAACATGGGCATTACTCAGTACTAGACGGATCACTTTATCTGAATCAGTAGCAACGCAGTATTGCCTTCAAGCAACAGTACTAGCATAATTGTTTTTTAGAAGTAGTACTACTCCGTGCAACAACAACTTTTAGTAGCTCAATGTATGAAACCGCCTCGGGTTTTGACCCTTGTTGGCCGATCTGACCAGGCGTATGGTAGCATAATTCCTGTCGGCTTTGGTGCTACATGGCTGTAGCAGCCAAAATCTGTTCTCCAACTCGGATTCAACGGATCGCGTTGCCTCGGCGGCGCACATCAAAGAATCCAAACCCCTAATTTTGTCTTGAACGAAAAAACTCATACGACCAACTCCAAAGTTAACAACAATTCTGATCACCAAGATGGTATTTGCCGGCTCTGTCGAAGACTATCTCCTGCCGAATTTTCTTCATCTGGCCAATTGCGAACTTCTCAAAACCCTAGAAAAAGATCCCTCCAAGAACTCAACACCACCGTGCGCTTGCCCCACAGTGGGCGACAACTATCATGGAATTGTCACGGCAGATGTCCTAGGGTAAGGACTTAGTCGTGAGGCCAACACATCTATGTGGTAGCTTGAGAGGGGTTAAGCAGAATCGAGAGACACAACGCAAGACAAGGATTTATACAGCTTCGGACCCTTGGAAACATCATCCGGTAACAACCCTACATGCTGTTTGTGGCTAGGTCTCATTATCATCACGAGAGAGTCGCCGGTAAACCAGCTCTTTATGTCTAGCACTAGAGATTGTTTCTCGTTGCCTCCCTCTCTTTGGGGAGCCCTACCCCTCCTTATATATGTTGGAGGGGCGGGTTACATGACTAGTCCTAGTAGGATTAGGATTACGCTATTACAAGTGGAGTCCTACTCTTGCTTCCTTTGTAGGAGAATATTCCTTGTGCTTTCCTCATAAACCGGCCCACCATAAGATGAACCGGTCTTCTGGGCCTTGGGCCTTGTCATCCATGCGCCGCGCGCCGGGTTACCAGTGAGTCATAATATTCAGGCAGGTTGCTTGTAAACCGTCTGGTCAGGGTGGGTCGCCAGTGAATCGCCAAGTGTAAACCATCTCAAGTAAACCGCCAAGTCCGGCCGGGTCATATTTCCGGTCGGGTTACGCCGCGGGTTATATCCCCGACACAAAGGGTTCAGGAGCGGTTTGATCTCCCCTATCTTCTTCGCCATGACGCTGGTCGCCGGCGTGGGGACGACAGAAGCGTCGCCTTGTGAAAGTTGATGCCGCTTGATAATGATATGTGTGATGTTAAGATGCTATCGCTTGATGTTGAGGCTTGGGCAGACACAAATGGAGATTGGGTTGTTTATATTGGGTATAACTGCGAGTGGGAACTTGTGAATGTGTACACTCGTCACCGGGTTCCACTTCCAAAAATCATAGACTGCCCTAAGGTTGAGCACACAGATGATCTATGTACGTTCAAATACGATCATGGTGACTGTCATCTATGGAAGATAGCAAGTTGTCGAGTTCCCAGCCGCTCTTGGGATTACAAGAAGTATGAAGTTGTTGCTATCTTTGATAATCTTGTTGTCGTCCTTACTTCCACGACTCAATGGATATTTCTCAAAAAACAATTTTTGTACACAGATGAGCACTGTGATGCAATTCAATACGAGCGTCTTGTGTTTGCTGCCACCACTCGTGGCACTATTTTTGCATGGAATCCTTATGGTTTCAGTATGTTTGTCTTCCACCGTAATTATAATTGTTTCATCCACATGCATGCGGGTTAGCTAGTTTCCCTTTAGTAATTAACCTTCTTGTGTTTCCAGGGTCCTGTGAACATTCCACCACCTATACTTGAAAAAAAATTATAACCAAGGGGGAGATGACGATGTTAATGATCACGAGCATGAGGACGAGTAGGACCTATATACTAGGTGGCGCCTGGCAACTTATTCCGATGGATCACCTCTTCTTGTGTGTATACAGGGCACTACTGATTTACTAACGAAGCAGGTGTTGTCGCCCATGGTCGCACTCTCCGGACCTATTCCAACATCCGTTGCAGGGCATTCCATATGGATACTAGTGTACTCGTGCCAACACCTTATCCCTAATTTAGTATTGATAGTCTTGGAGAAAACTCACTCTTCCTTGGACAAAATTATCCAATGATGGTGAAAGGCGATCCAACTACCTTGACACAACATTACTACCATTTATGAGAAACAACTGTATCTATACCTCGTACATTGCTATGGTTCCCTACCCTGCCTATCAGAATATGCATCCTGATATAGGCCGCTTCAGCCTGGATGATCAGTCATGCGTTGGTCTCGAGATTCACAATAGCTGGCCCTTCCCAGAGAATCAATTATGGTTCAAAGCAAGCGTTTCCGACGCCGAGGATTGGTTGAGCTGAAGTTCATTTCATCGCTTTGTTATTTGTTGTGTGAGAAAAACTTTACTTTACTAGAATGTTTTGTTGGAAATAATCTATAATCCAACATGTATCCTCATTCTCATTGTGTGTTGACGACTTGTTGTATGTAATGAATGGTACACTTGCATATGCGTCCAATCAACACACACCTGCTCGCACGACACATGGGTCACATGCCGGCACGTATATTATTTTTCTATTTGGATGATTAATGCTGCCGCTTTATTGCTTAACCGAAGCATGGCACGTATCCATTGTTGAACTAACGCTCGCGGTTCGAATAAATAATCTTTTTGGGTTATTGGTTCCCAATTATTAATAATCTTCTGTCTGTAATTAGATAAAGATTACACCAAAACTGGTCTCAAATTTGAAAAAAAAGTACAATGCCACTTTGTATTGGTGTCCATATGAACAGTGCTACTGATTTTAGTGTAGCACTCCGGCTCAGAGCAACCGGTTTACCTTGCATTGCCAGCCCAGAGATCAAGTCTTCTGGCAATACACAACAACATGGTATAGAAACGACCGCTTTATTGATGCTATCGGATTACATAGGTCTGATATTACATTGAGAATCGAGGCCAAGCGGCACACACGGTATTGCTGGACAGTATGTACATTATTTAATGAACACGACGGGGCCTCGATAACACGAACTACACGGCAGCGGAATAACGACGAAGTGGAACTCCATAGCACAGGGACACCGATGTGGACACGGCCTAGACGCGAGGTGCGCTCCGATGCGAATCGACTTGCCTATAAGCTGGCATAACACGCCAAGTCAGTACATTGAATGCACTTGCAAGCTCACAACAAACATAAGCACGATGACAGAAAACATCAAGACAATTAATCAGATTAATGCAATGAAGGAACTACTACCGGTGCAATAAAATCAATACTTACACCGAGTCTCACGGACTCGCTTACCAGACAGTTAAGTCGTAACCAAACGATGACCATAACCGGGTCACAACTGAGATCAATTCCTCATGAACAACTCAAGAGTTCATGAATTACCTCGAAACACATGTATCGTAACAATCATTTAGTTGGCAAGATTTATTTATAAAAGTTGATCCATGGTGTGACTTACTTCCGAGCTATGCCCATAACCGAGGAAGCGGCTATCGACAGATTTAAAGACACTATGCAGAGGTAGCGCACTTTACCGACACTACGGAACCGTAGCCTCATACTCCCATACGTGCGGCCCAAAAGATTCCGACGAAACCCTCCCTTTGTCATGGCACTCTCCCGGCCACTCCGACCATCTCCCTGTTAGAGCTAGGTTTTGGGTGACGCCGTCTCTACCAAAGACTCCAACGGCCACCGTCGTGGCAAAACGGCCACAAACGGGGACACGGTACCATAAAAACAAAAATGAGCACACAAGGTTATGTCTGCCTACCGGGCCAGGGTATGCACGCCCATAACCTTCCCTCGCGGGAGGCACCGGTGAGCATCACAACAAAGGACCGAGTCAAGACCTTCCCGCAAGGTAACCTGGTCGCAGTGAATAAAAACCCGATTCCGTGGCACCGTGATGTGATCAACATCATATTCAAGTTGAACTTAATCAAGTTTAACTTTGACAAAACCTGAGTTTATCAATAACATGATATAATGCCAATACACATGCAACTACTTGCCATGCAAAGCAAACGCTCATAGTCATGGATCAAACTTATCAACTTAATTATCTTGCACTACTCAAGATCAAAATACTTGCTGGTTCTACTTCATTTATAATATCATGCACCATTTTTATTAACTTATCACTTATATGAACATATCACATAATAAAAGAACTATCATTAATTATCATAATAATATAACTAAGGCAAAATTTTATTTTACTAGACAAACCATGTCCATGTACTCAACCAGAAACTTAAACAAGTATTTCAAGCAAGATAAAATAGCTAGCACTTAACAAAATTTAATTAACAAATTTTAAATGCAAATAAGCACTCATATTCCAGTGGAAAATCATAGATATTGAAATAACACCATCCAAATGCTGGTGTGGCTTGCCTTAGTGCAGAGGAGGATCACACCCCTCTTGGTTTCCTTTAAGACAAGTTTCTCCTTCTGGAAAATAATTTAAAACCACAAAAACAATTATCAAAACCCATTCTGAAAATCAGCAGAAATTCTAGACAACAAGGAAAAATCCACCCTTTGGAGTACTGCTAGACTTTCTGAAACAAAGACAATGCAAAAAGAATCATATCAATTGGACTTATGGTTTAGAAATGGTGGTTGGTCAAAGTTTAGTCAAATTTGTGAATAATATTTGAATTAAACAGAAAACCAGGGGGGTGACGTTGAAGGCGTAAACGGGAAAGGCGCCTCCACTTGTACCGCTTGGGGCCCGACTGGAGACGGACAGGTGGGTCCCTTGCGTCAGGAGAGAGATGGGAAGCGCGAGATCAAAGGGAGGCGGGGCTTCACCGGAGCTCACGCCAGCGACGAGGGGGTTTGGGGCTAGGTTAGAGGGATAGGATTGAAGCGGGGCTCGTGGCGCACCTGCCCGTACCCATAGCTTGGCGTGGGATGGACGGAGCTGCCCGTAGTTGGCCTGGCAAACTACGGTGGCGGACGGAGTTCACCGGAGAGGTTGAAGACGACAGCTAGAGGCGGCTCTGAGGGTTCAACGGCGTCCAGGAAACACCAACAGACCCCCAATGCTCCGCCCGAGCAGCTGCTTGAGCTCGAGAGGCACTGGAGCTCGATGGTTGAGCTGCAGAGGTGGTTGGAGTCCTCTGGTCGGGGCGACGGCCAAAGGCCTGTCTGGACGAGCTGTGGCCCGTCTACGTGTTCGTGGAGGTGGTGTGGAGTGGTGCTTGGCTAGGAGTCGAGGCGGGGTCGCTATATATAGCCGTAGCGAGGGGGGAACGTGTCACCGCTGGAGCTTTCTGGACACGCAGCGAACGATGATGAGAAGCTCCAACGTGAGGGGGAAAACACTCAGCGTCAACGCAGGAGCTTTCCCACGCTCGCGGATGAGCACAGGAGGCGGTGGAGGAAGTGGACAAGCGCACGCGTGCACTATGGCATTTTGGCCACGACGTGCCCGTGCGTGCTGCGGTGGCTCCGGCGTCGTCGAGCGCTAGGGAGCGGTCAATTGTGATGGGTCCGGGTGGTGGCGCGGTGCTCGAGTCGGCGGCGAGTGCTGGAACGAGCACGCGCGAAACAAAGAGGACGGAGACACCCAGAGCGCGCCGAACACATGCCAGACACCGTGTCCTCATGTGGTCACCGCCCTGGCATGGTCAAAACGACGCCCAAGTGCTACCAAATCTTGTCTACGCGTTCGTCCGTGCAGTGTTTAGTCTAGGAGTGGTGATAGCTCATGCTCAGGCCGACTAGATGTGATTTAACCAAGCTGGCAAGTTTTTGACCAGAAACTTGGTCGCCAAGTTAATCCACCTTCTAGAAGGCCATTAGGGCTGATCTCCTGGGGTTTAGAGTTTCTTATGAGGGTGTTTAAGCACAATAAAGGTCAAGGCCAAAAGCTCAAGGAAAAATGCACTTGCTCTGCAAAGTGCATATCTGGCCTAGAAATGAAATTATTTTCTACAACAAAAATATTACAAAATGTGATGCAATATTTTTTCATGGGAAGGTGTGCCAAGGTTCTAAGAATATTCAGGAATTATCTCAGAATTTTTGGAGCAAGAAAAATGGGGGTTGCTTTGGAGCACTAGTCTCCAAAGTAGGTTTAAGATGGAAAAATGAATATTTTTCCTTTGTGAAAAATATTCCTAGGATGATTTTAGGGTTTTATCAGAGAAGCAAAGTTGAATGAGGAGTAGATAGGCCACTTGGTTGAAAGTCAATGATATGACCAAGTGACAAGTCCATCTGAAATTATCCCAAAACCCAAATGAAAGCAAGGCAGAAACCACGTTCTGAAACAGAGAGAAGGCAAGTCCGGAAAAAAAGAGGGCAAAATCCAGGCTGTCACAAACCTCCCCACTTAGGATGAATCTCATCCTTGAGATTCGGTTGCTTGGGAAAACAATTCTGGGTATGCAGTCCTTAAAAATTCCTCTCGTTCCCAGGTTGCTTCTTCCTCGGTGTGATGTTCCCGCTGAACCTTGTAAAACCTTATTTCTTTGCTGCGGGTGACCCTGACTGTCTGATGCAAAATCCTGATTGGCTTTTCCTCATAAGTCAAATCCTTAGCCAATTCTATTTCTGTCATATCAGTCCTTTTCTCCGGTGGCGAGATGCATCTTCTCAGCTGCGAGATATGAAACACATTGTGCACTTCTGACAGTTCCGGTGGCAATTCCAACTGATATGCCACTGTTCCGACTTTGGCCATGACCAGAAATGGCCGATGTATCGGGGAGCCAATTTTCCACGGGTCTGAAACCTCTTGACTCCTTTCATAGGGGTAACTCAGAGATATACGTGTTCTCCGGCTTCGAAGCTGATCTGACGGTGTTTGGCATCATAGTAGCTCTTCTGTCGGCTGCAGTCTGTCTCGGATTTCCTTGACTTGGTTTTCCGCTTCGAGCATTAAATCAGTCCCAAAAATACAGCTGTCTCCGATTTGAGACCAGTTCAATGGAGTGCGGCATTTCCGGCCATATAGGGCTTCATAAGGTGACATCTTCAAGCTGGTCTGGAAACTATTGTTGTAGAAAAACTCGGCGTAAGGCAGACAGTCTTCCCACTTGGTTCCTTGGGCCAATACACAGCCTCGGAGTATCTTCGAGTATTTGATTTAATCTCTCAGTCTGTCCATCTATCTGAGGATGATAAGCCGTGCTGTATTTCAGGGCGGTCCCCAAGGCTTGTTGTAGTCGGGACCAAAATGCGGAAGTGAAGAGAGATCCCCTATCGGAATTTATAGTCTTGGGTACTCCATGCAGACTGACAATTCGTGATACATATAGTTGTGCAAGTTGATTTGCACGGTAGGTGGTCCGTATAGGAAGGAAGTGTGCCACCTTGGTTAGGGTGTCCACTATGACCCATATGGCGTCATTTCCTCGGTGAGACCTTGGTAGTCTGGTGATGAAATCCATGCAGATATCGTCCCATTTCCATTGGGACACTGGCAGAGGTTGGAGTAGTCCGGTGGGTTTTTGATATTTCGCCTTTACCTTGTTACACGTATCACAACATTTCACAAAGTACGCGATGTCTTTCTTCATTCCGTCCCACCAGAAAACCTGACGAAGGTCTTCATACATCTTGGTACCACCTGGGTGAATTGAGTATGGCGCTTCATGTGCTTCTGCTAATATTTTCCGCTTCAGGCCTTCAAGCTTGGGTACCCAAATCCTTCCTCGGAACCTTAGCGTACCTTGTTGATTCCTAGAGAAATCCGGTGCATGCCCTTTGTGCATCTTCTGGACATATATTCTCAATAGTTTGTCATCTGCCTGAGCACTGCAGATTTCTTCTTCAAGAGTAGGGGAAACTTCCAATATATTGGCAAAACGGGCATCGGTGATCACCAAATTGAGTTGAGTGATTTCTTCATAAAGATCAGGAGGCAATAAATCCATGAAAGCATTAAGGTTGGTTGGTTTGCGACTGAGGGCATCAACCACCACATTAGCTTTGCCCGGGTGATAATTTGTTCCGAGGTCGTAATCCTTAACCAACTCGAGCCATCTTCGTTGTTGAAGGTTCATGTCGGGCTGAGTGAATATATACTTGAGACTCTTGTGGTTGGTAAATATCTGACACCTCTTTCTAATCAGATAGTGTCTCTCCAGATCTTCAAAGCGTGCACCACTGCGGCCAATTCCAAATCATGAGTGGGATAGTTTCCTTCGTGTTGCTGTAGTTGTCGAGATGCATAAGCCATGACTTTGCCATCTTGCATAAGAACACATCCCAACCCTTTTCTAGATGCATCGCAGTAGACATCAAAACTGCGGTAGATGTCTGGAAGCGTCAATACCGGAGCTGATGTTAGCCTGATTTTTAACTCATTGAAACTCTATTCGTAGTCCTTAGTCCATTCAATTTCTTATCCTTCTTGAGGAGCTCAGTCATTGGCTTGCCAATCTTGGAGAATCATTCAATAAAACGGCGTTAATAATCGGCTAGGCCAAGGAAACTCCAGATTTCTGAGACTGTTGTGGGTGCGAACCAATCAAGTACATCCTTCACCTTACTTGGATCCACTAAGATTCCTTCTGCCGAGAGGACATGCCCGAGGAATCCCACTTGTTGGAGCCAAAATTCACATTTGCTGAACTTTGCATAAAGTTGATGGTCGCAGAGCCTTTGCAAAACTGCTCGAAGATGTGCCTTATGGTCGTCTTTGCTCTTGGAGTAAATGAGGATGTCGTCAATGAGTAGCACCACAAATTTGTCCAAGAAATCCATAAACACCTTGTTCATCATATGCATGAAGAAGGCTGGGGTGTTGGTGAGGCCGAAGGACATAACGGTATACTCACAAAGACCGTACCGAGTGGTGAACACGATTTTGGGAATATCCTCCTTCTTTATCTTGAGCTGATGATATCCGGTCCTCAAATCAATTTTTGAGAATACATTGGCCCCGTTGAGTTGGTCGAACAGATCGTCAATCCTTTGTAATGTATACTTGTTTTTGATGGTGACATCATTCGGCTGCCGGTAGTCCATGCACATTCGTAGACTGCCATCCTTTTTGTCCACGAAGATCGCTGGTGATCCCCATGGTGAAGAGCTTGGGCGTATGTATCCTTTCTGTAGCATCTCATCCAGTTGTTTCTTCAATTCCACCAATTTTGTTGAAGGCATCCGATAATATTTCTTGTGTGTCAGAGCGGTTCCAGGCACCAAGTCAATTGCAAACTCCAATTCTCTGTCTGGTGGCATGCCTGGCAATTCTTTAGGAAATACATTTGGATACCAACTGACCACTGGAATTAATTCCACTTCTTCTGGCACGGGTGTGAAAACCATATCCTTGTTGGGTATGCGTTTGCGGGCATAAAAACTTGTGATGCGACCTTCCGTATTTTTCATGGTAACTTATCTGGTCGCACAGTTGATGCACACTTGGTATTGAGTTAACCAATTCATGCCCAGAATAATATACAACCTGATGGAGTCGAGGATAATCAGAGATGTTGGGAACTTGACGCCCTTGATGTCAATTACCAAATTTCGGGAGACGAGATTGCTTCTGAGCAGGGATCCCGGGGATTGTACCAGCATGTGTTTTCCCAAATTCGAACAAGAAAAATTGTCTTGGGCAGCAAAACTCCTTGAAATAAAAGAGTGGGAAGCCCCAGAGTCAAATAAAATTACGGTGGGTATGTCATTAACAATAAACATACCAATGACGACTTCTGGGTCCCCGTGAGCTTCGTCTGCGGAGATATGATGGACTTGCCCCTAGGTCACATCTGGGGCGGAATACGGCTCCATGTAGTTGACTCGCAGATGGAGTGGAGCGGCTTGCTTATTGTTCTTGGGGCACTGTCTGGCATAATGTCTGGTTTGCCCACAGCTGAAGCAGGAATTGTTGCGCTGACAATCTTCGCGCTTCGGACTGGCCACGACATTCTTGACTTGAGCATTGTTCTTGTTGACATTCTGCTGCCAGTTGGGTTTGTACTCAACCTGAGCCTGTTGCCAAATATGAGCTTTCTGCATCAGTTGCATGTCCTTTTTCGGCTCGAATTTGCGTTTGAGGTCATTAGTAGTTGGCTTGGCGTCGTGGAGGAGCTTGTGTTCCTTTTCTGCGATGAGGGCCTTGTTCACCAAAGTCATGAAGTCCGGAAAATCAAACATGCTGAGGGTGCACCTGAGATGCTGATCCAGTCCTCCCAGAAATCTGTTGATCTTCCGTTCTTCTGTGGTCACATCATAGAGTGAGTAGCAGGCCAAATGGTTGAATTTGTTCCGGTACTCATTGACTGTCATGCTGCCTTGAATGAGGGCGAGGAATTCACGCTGCTTGATCTTCATAATCCTAGTGGGAATATAATACTTGCAGAAATGATCCTTGAATTTAGTCCAAGAAATTTCCTCGTCCGCGGGCCATATGACCTTAGTATTATCCAACTATATAGAGGAAGCACCTTCTAGATAACGTGTTGCGAAGGGAACCTTGTCTCCCTCTTCGGTGCGAGCGAATTCTAGCTTCCTCTCAATAGTCCTTAACTAGTTGTCGTCATCCAATGAATCAATGGCTTGGCTGAAGCTGGGAGGCTTTGTTCACTGAAAATCGGACAGCTTGGAGTGGTGACCATTCTGATTTCCATTTTGTCCAACCATGACTTGCACACTTCTTAGTATTTCCAGCAGATCGTTGCTCCTTCTTTCTTCAAACATTCGCATGATTTTCTCAATGGAAGGTGGATGAGGCGGCGGAGACGGAGGTGGCTGGTATGGCTTGGGGGAATGTCCTGCCTGCCTCGCGGAGCGATGGACAGGGACGTCCTCGCAAGCTTGGCTGCTTCTGCATCCACGCGTCATCCTATTATTTGTTTTCCCAATACATAGCAACCACGATAAGAAAACGCAAAAGTGGGAGAAAATGTCAGGACCCCGATCCTAAGTCACACAGGTCTAGCCTGTAACACATCATATCACTTTGCGGCCTCACGCACGGTATCCCCACGGGTGCCACCTTACCTGGCCCGGGACCGTTTGCGCATTTTGGCACACGTATATGATAGTGTCGCTAGCATCCATATGACAGAGAACCCGGGCCGACATGACTAGTTATAAACCAAAAGTGGCACTAAGTTACAGAGACAGGCATACATGGCCCAACATCGAACGTGTCGGTCATCAACGTATGAACCCAAGTCGTAGCAAGCTACAAGGACTTAAAGGAATAACGCGTGACATTTCCCCTAAGGGACAGACACAGGAACGAAGAAGGACACATGCCGGCCAGCCTAAGTGTTCCGGAGCAGTAGCAAGCTACCAAGGCTCAATGGAAGCACTAGGAGACATTTCCCTGTAAGGTAGGCTACCAAAGGTAAACAACTAGGTGTCGGATCGCACACATAGCAATACACATTACACGTACGCATAACATGCAAGTATGTGCTGTACAACAGGGCATCACAACATAACTCAACAACTCATATAGATAAAGGCCCAGAAGAGCCATCATAGCATTTATTACAATCAGAGGTCACATGACCCAACATACAGAGCATACAGGCAACGGAAGCATCACATGTCTGAGTACAGACAACTACAAATGAAAAAGGCTGAGAAGCCTGACTATCTACCAGACCCTCCCAAGGGTACAAGGTCGTAGCTGAGGTAACAAGCTAAACGTCGAAGTCCATGCGGAACCACTAGCGAGACTGACGTCTCTCTGCAAAAACATAATTAAGCAAACGTGAGTACAAAGGTAGTCAGCAAGACTTACATCAGAACTAGCTACATATGCATCATTATCAACAAAGGGGTGGTGGTGTTTGACTGCAGCAAGCCAGCTTTGACTCGGTGGCTATCCTGAACTACGACTGCAAGTAACTCTTTTGAGGTGGCGCACACGAGTCCACATATTCACCAATCAATACACCACTATGGATCCGCTCCCATCTCCCTATGAGAAGGCCATCCATAGCACTCACGCTTATCTTGCGTGTTTTTAGAGTATCCACTTTCAATTGTCTATGAACTGTAGAGGTAACCCAGAAGTCCATTTCCGCGGACACGGCTATTCGAATAGATTATATATAAAACCCTGCAGGGGTGTACTTCTTCACACACGCTCTCACCACTTTCCGCCGTCTACACGACATGTACTCGGCAACCTTCAAGCGGAGGCCCAGCGAGGGTGTCGGCCACGACCTAACTAACCACACAAGTCTCTCGTCCAGGTTTATCGCCTATTTGGGTTCCATCTGTGGGGAGATCCGGCCGGGGTGTCGCTCACGGCCCCAAACGATGTGTACAGGGTTCCCGCATCACCAAACGGGCAATCGGTACACCGTGCCACGTACCTGCCGCATCACAGCCCACCCCGAGGGTCAGCGCTGCGCACGACCTCCAGTAAACTACAAACACCAGAAACTAGTTGCAACTCCTGGACAGAGATCATGCTGATTAATAAGTCGAGAGAGTCAATTAAGAATCCCAATGTGTGGTAGTAGCTATTTCATGGACCAACCAACACAGAACTCAGTTCCTGAGGACGACTGCAATGAGACAACCCACCATGTACTCCTACATGGCCTCTCATCGCTACCTTTACCAAATTGTGTTCACACACTTAGCTCACACACAGTAGGACATGTTCATCACATTCCAATTCATCCCCGATGAATCAGACCAGACACAACTCTAAGCAATAGCAGGCATAACAAGAAAGCATCAATGAGTAGGCACAACTTGGCTCAAACAACTCCTACTCATACTAGTGGGTTTCAACTATTTATTGTGGCAATGACGGATCATGCAGTGGAAAGGGGTTCAACTACCGCAGCAGGTAACAATTGAAGCTTTGTTGTCCTAATGCAGTAAAAGAGAGCAAGAGCGAGAGAGTGGGATTGTATCGGAATGCTCAATGGGGTTTTGCTTTCCTGGCACATCTGAAGATATCAATGAGTCTTCATCGATGTCATCGATCACATCGTCGGAACACGTCTACTAAAAGGGGACAAACACCGGCAACAGAGAAAGAACACAATCAATGCAATGCGACAATATGATGCATGATCATGACATGGCAATATGCCGTTGATTGAGCTGATGCAACTAGCAACCATGTTAAATGAAGTTGGTTTGAATCAAAGGTTCAAATTCAAACTCCATATGTGATTATTTAAATGCCATTTAATTGATTTGACCTGATCAGCAGGTTTAACTTTTTCAAACATGCATGAAAATGCCATAAACAGATTCCTTGGATTTTTCTGATCATTTTTCAAATATAAATTATTCTCATCTGAGCTACGGTTGATTTTATATGATTTTTAGAAGTTTTGGCTAATTTCTGAAATAAATAAATCATTTAAGATATATTTTAAAATCCAGAAACACTTTACTGCGTCAGCATGACCACATGCTGACGTCAGCAGGTCAACAGGGGCTGTTCGGGTCAAACCTGACGTGTGGGGTCCACACGTCAGTGACACAGCAGTTAAACAGGCTTAACTAAACTTAACAGAAAATTAAACTAAACTAAATAGGCACAGGGGCCCACATGTCAGTGTCTCGGTGGTTAACTAAAACTGGTTTAGTAACTAAACTAATTTTGTAGGGCCCTGGGTCCACCTGTCATCGACCCAGGGGGGTCAATAGCACTAATTTAAAAGTACCCGCCGGAGTAACTCGCCGGCGACCACAATTCGCGGCGGTGTCTCGCCGGAGTGGCTCGGATTTCGCGTACAAGGGATGGTTTCGGGCGCGGTTAGTCCCATTGGAAAGCTGGCACTCGGCCGCATCCAACGGTGCAAGCTATACGACCTGAGGTGACCGGAAACAGCGCCGGCGACGAGCGAGGCAGCGGCCGGAGTACGGGCTCGGTCGTGCGCGAGGCTGCAGTGCGCGGAGAGGTCAGCTGAGGTGATCTACAGGCTCCTGGGAGCTCCAGGAGTCCATCTACGTGCTCGGTCGCGGGTGAAACAAGCCATGTCCGCGGCGGCGACATGGCCGGCGGGCGGGAGCTTTCGGCTCTGGTGGGCAGCGGGGCTAGAGGAGATAAACGGCTGCGGGGAGAGCGGGATTGGGTAGAGGGGCTCACGGCAGAGTCGAAGAGCAGCTGGGTGGGCTCGGGGAGGCATCGGAGCCGGTGAATCGACGGCGAGGATCGCCGGCAGCCGAAGAGGGGAACGGCGGCGCCGACAGCGTCCAGGGGCGTCTGGTGCCTCGTAGCTCGGCGGAGAGGTCTGGGGCATCGAGGCGGAGCTTTTGAGCCAGTCAGGGGGGAAAGGGGGAGGTGGTGGCCATGGCAACGACGTGCGGCGGCGATGGTGGTGTTCGGCCGCGCACATGAGAGAGAGAAGGAGGAGAGGGAGAAGTCCAGCGAGAGAGGGGAGAGATGCAGGGGTCGAGGGGAGAGCGTGGCGTCATCTAGGCGCGTCGAGGGAAGCCAGGCAGGCAGCTGCGTGCCGGCGCGCGCGGGCGCCGTGCTCGCCCTCGCCTCTGCCAGTAGGCAGAGGTTGAAGAGAAGTCTGCCCCTGGTGGGCTGGGCTGCTTCCATTGGTAAGGCCCAGGTAGGTGCTCTCTCTCTTATTTTCTTTCTGTTTTCTATTCTTGTCTTTGTTTTGATTTAGTAAAAATACTAAATCATTTGATAAAATCCTGGAAATAGCTAGGGGTGCTTTCTGAATTATTCCAGTGACCCATGACAATTTCCAACATTTTTGGAGCATCTAAAATATATATAGCATTTAAATAGCCCCAATTCAAATAGGTTTGAATTAATCCCAAGTCCAAATATATCCTTCAAAAATGGGAACCATTAATGGCAGATGCTTCCACCTAGATCCAAAAATGATGAACATTTTTAAGGGTCATTTGAAAACATTGGAGAAGATTTTTGTTAAACCTATTTGGAAACTTTCTGATGCTAGGGTTGAGCAATCCCATTTCAAGTTTACGAGAAAATTAAACATGATGCAACACAAGACTAACTGGATCAGAGAAGACCAGAACTGGGGATGTGACAACTCACCCCCACTAAACAAGAATCTCGTCCCGAGATTCAAGCTTAGGGTAAGAAATCAGAGGGGACACTAGCTAACACAATCTTCATGATCCAAGGGCCCTTCATATGAATGTCGATTGTTGGCATCATGTTGATCTTGAAACCCTTGCTTTTGAGGTCTTTGTCCAACACGGTGACGACGAAAGAAACTTCGCAATAGTTGATCTTGTGAAAGATCGGGCAACTCAAGATCAACTCTTGGAGTGAGACGTTGAAACATCTCTTGAGCTGGGACACGGGACACACATCCAAAGGGATGGAGTGAAACAAACGATGAAGATTCACTTGACGGCAATAATTCCACACCTAAGGTGATGGTAACGATACCACCAGACGGGGCACCTTTAGGGAAGGTGACTCGTAGAATTATTTCTTTAAGTGGCAAAAAGAATTACTTTTGATATAGAGATCATTGAGATTCCCTATACCAGCCTAAGGCAAACACAATCGATCGTTTGACGGAGTCCGAAAGAATGACATACTCGTCCAGAATGGATGATGTGGACTATCTTGTTAAAGACAACACAAGGGATGATTTGGTTATCATCGGAGATGGATGGGACCCATGGCAATTCCACTCCTGAGGATAATCCTGAACAGCAGTGATTGAGAATGGTAACCCATGGAGAATTGGCACATTGGCGGTGCAAGCTGGGAGCAAAATGCAAATGCTGGGAATGATTCTGGTAACTGGGAAGAATCCCAACAGTAGAGAGTAAATCTACTCTTGAGGGTTATAGCATAACCAAGAGCACTGGGAGCAATCCCGGTTGGTGTCGAGGATAACACCTAGTGGTTGTGCGTGCTCTCAAGAACTTGAGCATTCCCGTATTCATCACGGTTTTACCAACATCCGTGTCAAGGATCCTGGCAACGTCACATACCACCATGATGAATAATGATGGATGATGCATATGCAAAGGAAGATAACACCTTCTCGGAGTTCACCTTGGCGAGGCCAAGGGGACGAAATCTGGATGATCGACCGAGAGACATTTAGCACTCCGCTCCTAATGTTCTCCTTGATGTGTTAGCGTAAGCCATTCATAGATATGTTTGGCATCTCGAACATCAAATAAAGGTCGGACTTCGGGAGCACAAGAATCCATAAGGAACAACTAGGGAGTAAATCCTACGGAGTCCTTATGGGGAGGTGGCCAACTTCTTCAATCAAGATTCTACAACAATAGGTCTTCCGGCTGGGTGTGTTGGCCACGACATCCACTTTACCGGTTATCGAGAGACCAATATTATAGTTCTTGGAAAAGCTCCAACCATCATATCTGCCTGAGATTCAGTTCTGGTTCGTGTCAGGATATTCCAGACTCGTCAAGTCTAGAAGAAAAAAAATGAAAGTTTACAACACAAATCGACGAGATGGCGTTGCGAGATTCTCGGGAGTGAACTACGATAGCAAGCTCCAAAACATGAGCTGGTTCTGCTACACACATGTGAACACGTTGTTCAAGACAATCATGACCACGTAGTAGTCTTACAATGAAACACTACCACGTTCGGGTTGGGGAACCATCATCGAGGATATCGAGGTCCTTGCATAAGTCCGGATCTTAAGAAGGAACTTCTTCTCCTAGGACAATCAATCAGTGGCTTGGTGTGCTAGGGATACATATAGTGTGAAGGTTGCATGTCTCCAAACCACAGAATACTTCGCACGTATGCATGACTGACTTGGGATGATTCCACAGAAAGCAAAATAAACTTTCTCAAACTCACGGTGGCAACTTACATCAACTACACATGAATTAGGGAAAGTTTCTTCTCTCATCCAACATATACCTCATGAACGGGACACGAAGGCAATGCTTACCAAATTTCCAACACTAGCTTAATGTCCTACAAAATCATGGAGGAGATAAGGATGTTTGTTGATGGGCTCAACAACAATCCATCCAGATTTCCATGGAGATGGAATTCCATAATTATGTGAACAAGTGATAGTATTGGTCAGACCAAGAGATATAACGGTGTATGCTCGAGGGATCAACCACGAGTAAGACAACGTTACGAATATCGTTGGTTCTGATTTGATTTGATGATAGCCCATACTCAAATCAAAGTTTTGATATGACAATAGGTCCAACAACTGATCACAGGGACCAACTGATGAAAATGTCATCTATCTTCAACACACGCAAACATACCCCTTGAGATGAACTAAGCTGGCAAGCTTTTATCTTCCAACTCTCCAAGTTATTGTTTTAGCTTAACCAACCAGTTCAGGGTATCCAATATAGATTCTTAGAGAAGTGGTGGTTTATAAGTAACCAACTTGATCACGAATTCAACATAGCGGTCAGGGAACAACCTGGTAATACTTCCGAGAAGATATTCGGAAAATCACGAACCACCGATATGTTACTAAGCTCGAGAACAATCTTGACTTTCGGAGCAAGACGATATGATCAAATGAGCAAGGACTTAACACAATCCTAACTCATCAATCAAGGAGTGCACCAGGGAAGTGGACTAGGTAGCACGATCAACCTTAGGGTGATGATTCAATAATCAACTCGCTAAGCATGAGGTTGTTGTCCTTTAACTACCAAGCAACGAAGTTGCTAGGAGTATTAAATTCACACATCACAATTCACTTGTCAGCATTCCGGTTACAATAACACGGAAACCGAGGGATGAACAGTAATGGCAAGAAGTATTACTACATCAAGAATTCATAAGAGATAATGCAATTCTCACGACATTCTTGACATAAAGATGGTAACACTCCAGGATAGAACAGTTTAGAAGCTGCATTAGCATTCTTCATCTGCGAAGTACAACTTCTTTGACCAAATCCGGGATATGGATAGGGTACTCGAGTTTGTTTCTCCTAGTCATTCCGAGATAGAATGAATTGACGGATCACAAGAGTAAAAGGCATCGATGAACACGAGTGCACAACAACTCCTGACTATCAATTGATAGACGAGGGTCATAATACAACTAAAGGAGACAACTCAAGGAACATATAACTTCTGAGTTGCGGATGCATAGATTAACATGTCGAACGAGTTCAACATATGTCTTCCGGATAACCCATGCGGAAAGTAGAATTGGCAGAGTCACAATATGAATGGAGTACTACTCAAGAGCACTCGGGTTGTGATCTTTTGGTTCAAAAGAACTTCTGCCATGATGGTTCATGGTATTTGGAAGAAGGATATACCACGGACCTCGAGGACTATCACAAGGTTACTAATATCCTAAAGGGACGATCAAATACTACCAACATGAAGTGGGTAGAAAGAATCTTGGGTTCAAGAACCCAAGAATAAAATGCCTACCAACTAAATGGCATCACGGGATGCTTTTCGAGAACAATGGCCAGAATCATCACACTGAGAATATAAAGCATTGCTGGATTACTGGTTGATCCTCTAAGACAGCTAGGGTCATTATAACTCCAACACATGTGTCGAGGTAACAGAGTACCTCAACACACTGACTAGTGTGATTAATCTGGCCTAAAAGGACATCGGAAACAAGGAGGAAAGGTTTGCAAATGCATCAGACTATTTAGAAACATGGGATGACTCGGACAGCATAACGGCTGCAAATGCTCGAAAATACTTTTGAGATCCAAGCAAAAGGGTAGCATATCCACTTAACATCATAATGTCAAGGTTCCGAGACCAACAGTTGAACAGACAGAAGTAGTAGAAACTGAACTGAGGGTTGAATCCACAATAACGTGATCCTAATAAATAGAATGAGAATCCTAGTTCTTAATCCCCGTAGAAAAGGAGAAGATGACTCAGATCACAAGGTCATGGGGTAAAGGAGTAAAAAGAGCCTTACGTTCCCTTCCACAATCAATTCCCTTACATAACTAAAGAATTTCTAGACACGACTTCGACCAGTTTGGCTTACTAATCCTACAGGCAGTCAGGCTCTGATACCAAAGCTGTCAGGACCCCGATCCTAAGTCACACAGGTCTAGCCTGTAACACATCATATCACTTTGCGGCCTCACGCACGGTATCCCCACGGGTGCCACCTTACCTGGCCCGGGACCGTTTGCGCATTTTGGCACACGTATATGATAGTGTCGCTAGCATCCATATGACAGAGAACCCGGGCCGACATGACTAGTTATAAACCAAAAGTGGCACTAAATTACAGAGACAGGCATACATGACCCAGCAACGAACGTGTCGGTCATCAACGTATGAACCCAAGTCGTAGCAAGCTACAAGGACTTAAAGGAACAACGCGTGACATTTCCCCTAAGGGAGAGACACAGGAACGAAGAAGGACACATGCCGGCCAGCCTAAGTGTTCCGGAGCAGTAGCAAGCTACCAAGGCTCAATGGAAGCACTAGGAGACATTTCCCTGTAAGGTCGGCTACCAAAGGTAAACAACTAGGTGTCGGATCCCACACATAGCAATACACATTACACGTACGCATAACATGCAAGTATGTGTTGTACAACAGGGCATCACAACATAACTCAACAACTCATATAGATAAAGGCCCAGAAGAGCCATCATAGCATTTATTACAATCAGAGGTCACATGACCCAACATACAAAGCATACAGGCAACGGAAGCATAACATGTCTGAGTATAGACAACTACAAATGAAAAAGGCTGAGAAGCCTTACTATCTACCAGACCCTCCCAAGGGTACTAGATCGTAGCTGAGGTAACAAGCTAAATGTCGAAGTCCACGCGGAACCACTAGCGAGACTGAAGTCTCTCTACAAAAACATAATTAAGCAAACGTGAGTACAAAGGTACTCAGCAAGACTTACATCAGAACTAGCTACATCTGCATCAGTATCAACAAAGGGGTGGTGGTGTTTGACTGCAGCAAGCCAGCTTTGACTCGGTGGCTATCCTGAACTACGACTGCAAGTAACTCTTTTGAGGTGGCGCACACGAGTCCACATATTCACCAATCAATACACCACTATGGATCCGCTCCCGTCTCCCTACGAGAAGGCCATCGATAGCACTCACGCTTATCTTGCGTGTTTTTAGAGTATCCACTTTCACATGTCTATGAACTGTAGAGGTAACCCAGAAGTCCATTTCCGCGGACACGGCTATTCGAATAGATTATATATAAAACCCTGCAGGGGTGTACTTCTTCACACACGCTCTCACCACTTACCTCCGTCTACACGACATGTACTCGGTAACCTTCAAGCGGAGGCCCAGCGAGGGTGTCGGCCACGACCTGACTAACCACACAAGTCTCTCGTCCAGGTTTATCGCCTATTTGGGTTCCATCCGTGGGGAGATCCGGCCGGGGTGTCGCTCACGGCCCCAAACGATGTGTACAGGGTTCCCGCATCACCAAACGGGCAATCGGTACACCGTGCCACGTACCTGCCGCGTCACAGCCCACCCCGAGGGTCAGCGCTGCGCACGACCTCCAGTAAACTACAAGCACCAGAAACTAGTTGCAACTCCTGGACAGAGATCATGCTGATTAATAAGTCGAGAGAGTCAATTAAGGATCCCAATGTGTGGTAGTAGCTATTTCATGGACCAACCAACACAGAACTCAGTTCCTGAGGACGGCTGCAATGAGACAACCCACCATGTACTCCTACATGGCCTCTCATCGCTACCTTTACCAAATCGTGTTCACACACTTAGCTCACACACAGTAGGACATGTTCATCACATTCCAATTCATCCCCGATGAATCAGACCTGACACAACTCTAGGCAATAGCAGGCATAACCAGGATGCATCAATGAGTAGGCACAACATGGCTCAAACAACTCCTACTCATACTAGTGGGTTTCAACTATTTACTGTGATAATGACGGGTCATGCAGTGGAAAGGGGTTCAACTACCGCAGCAGGTAACAATTGAAGCGTTGTTGTCCTAATGCAGTAAAAGAGAGCAAGAGCGAGAGAGTGGGATTGTATCGGAATGCTCAATGGGGTTTTGCTTGCCTGGCACTTCTGAAGATATCAATGAGTCTTCATCGGTGTCATCGATCACATCGTCGGAACACGTCTACTGAAAGGGGACAAACACCGGCAACAGAGAAAGAACACAATCAATGCAATGCCGTTGATTGAGCTAATGCAACTAGCAACCATGTTAAATGGAGTTGGTTTGAATCAAAGGTTCAAATTCAAACTCCATATGTGATTATTTAAATGCCATTTAATTGATTTGACCTGATCAGCAGGTTTAACTTATTCAAACATGCATGAAAATGCCATAAACAGATTCCTTGGATTTTTCTGATCATTTTTCATATATAAATTATTTTCATCTGAGCTACGGTTGATTTTATATGATTTTAAGAAGTTTTGGCTAATTTCTGAAATAAATAAATCATTTAAGATTTATTTTAAAATCCAGAAACACTTTACTGCGTCAGCATGACCACATGCTGACGTCAGCAGGTCAATAGGGGCTGTTCGGGTCAAACCTGACGTGTGGGGTCCACACGTCAGTGACACAGCAGTTAAACAGGCTTAACTAAACTTAACAGAAAATTAAACTAAACTAAATAGGCACAGGGGCCCACATGTCAGTGTCTCGGTGGTTAACTAAAACTGGTTTAGTAACTAAACTAATTTTGTAGGGCCCTGGGTCCACCTGTCATCGACCCAGGGGGGGTCATTAGCACTAATTTAAAAGTACCCGCCGGAGTAACTCGCCGGCGACCACAATCCGCGGCGGTGTCTCGCCGGAGTGGCTCGGATTTCGCGTACAAGGGATGGTTTCGGGCGCGGTTAGTCCCGTTGGAAAGCTGGCACTCGGCCGCATCCAACGGTGCAAGCTATACGACCTGAGGTGACCGGAAACAGCGCCGGCGACGAGCGAGGCGGCGGCCGGAGTACGGGCTCGGCCGTGCGCGAGGCTGCAGTGCGCGGAGAGGTCAGCTGAGGTGATCTACAGGCTCCTGGGAGCTCCAGGAGTCCATGTACGTGCTCGGTCGCGGATGAAACAAGCCATGTCCGCGGCGGCGACATGGCCGGCGGGCGGGAGCTTTCGGCTCTGGTGGGCAGCGGGGCTAGAGGAGATAAACGACTACGGGGAGAGCAGGATTGGGTAGAGGGGCTCACGGCAGAGTCGAAGAGCAGCTGGGTGGGCTCGGGGAGGCATCGGAGCCGGTGAATCGACGGCGAGGATCTCCGGCAGCCGAAGAGGGGAACGGCAGCGCCGACGGCGTCCAGGGGCGTCTGGTGCCTCGTAGCTCGGCGGAGAGGTCTGGGGCGTCGAGGCGGAGCTTTTGAGCCAGTCAGGGGGGAAAGGGGGAGGCGTTGGCCGTGGCAACGACGTGCGGCGGCGATGGTGGTGTTCGGCCGCGCACATGAGAGAGAGAAGGAGGAGAGGGAGAAGTCCAGCGAGAGAGGGGAGAGATGCAGGGGTCGAGCGGAGAGCGTGGCGTCGTCTAGGCGCGTCGAGGGAAGCCAGGCAGGCAGCTGCGTGCCGGCGCGCGCGGGCGCCGTGCTCGCCCTCGCCTCTGCCAGTAGGCAGAGGTTGAAGACAAGTCTGCCCCTGGTGGGCTGGGCTGCTTCCATTGGTAAGGCCCAGGTAGGTGCTCTCTCTCTTATTTTCTTTCTGTTTTCTATTCTTGTCTTTGTTTTGATTTAGTAAAAATACTAAATCATTTGATAAAATCCTGGAAATAGCTAGGGGTGCTTTCTGAATTATTCCAGTGACCCATGACAATTTCCAACATTTTTGGAGCATCTAAAATATATATAGCATTTAAATAGCCCCAATTCAAATAGGTTTGAATTAATCCCAAGTCCAAATATATCCTTCAAAAATGGGAACCATTAATGGCAGATGCTTCCACCTAGATCCAGAAATGATGAACATTTTTAAGGGTCATTTGAAAACATTGGAGAAGATTTTTGTTAAACCTATTTGGAAACTTTCTGGTGCTAGGGTTGAGCAATCCCATTTCAAGTTTAAGAGAAAATTAAACATGATGCAACACAAGACTAACTGGATCAGAGAAGACCAGAACTGGGGATGTGACAGAAAAGCCATTGACAAATCCAGGAAGATAACAGCGAGAGAAAACCAATGCGAATTCCAATATAATTATACATAGAATCAGCATGAAAGTAAACATTAGAATGGTTCTACTACCCTCATACATGAAACTAAGCATCATGACACTTGCGGTTACAACCATACATCATACTTATGACTAGAGCGATACTCTAACAATATACTGCTCGGACTGTGCTGCGGCGTGCTCCTCTCCTGTGCCGAACCGAGATCCGAAACTGATAGCAGAGACCTCCGGTTTTAGAGAGACGCGATGGTGTTGGCTCGATGGCTCTCCCTCAGGGGCGGGCGTGGGATGGGAACTAAGCATAGGCATGGCAGGAGTAGCGGTAAGGGACGACCATGCAGCAGGAGCACTGCGCGGGGTCACCAGCAGAGGGTTAACTGTACCCTGCGAATTCAACGGGGGAACGGAGACGGAAGAAACTGGAGTGGTGTAGATGAAAGTGGGAAGAGGGTTCCTGGTGCGAGCAGCAGCGAGAGCTGTCCGAGTGCATGCTAGCTCCCGAGCTAACTCATAATTCAGGAGGTAACTGGCAATGATATAACGAGAAAGGTAGCTAGTGGGACGATCGCACGTCGGATTAATCACACGAAAGCGGATACGCCCATTCTCGTGTAGAGATGGGTAAAATAAAAGACCTGGGTGGGTGTGCATGCGAACCTCGTTGTAGCGCAAGTCAACAAGAGCCTCGAGTGCAGCAAATTGAACTGCCTGAGATGGCGTAGAAGCGAGACCACCCTTAGTGGAACGAGTCTAAGCACCAGAAGGGGTACTGTGGTGTAGAGTGACTTCAGCATAATACTCATATACTACCTAGGCCAGATGCTCCTGATACACTCGATACTCTGGATCAACACCCTCTAGATAGAGTCGTCACCACACATTCTGAAGCAGGTGCAGCGATGTGTTCGGAGCTGGCTCAGGCTGGTACAAGATCGGTACTGGAGCCATCTACACTCACAAACCAAACGATTAGTGATAACAACAAGTAATCATGCATGCAATGCAACAACCAATTTCTATGACTACCAGCATTCAAACGAGGCTACCTACCGTTCAACCAACGCACTAACGGTCTAGTGTGTCCTACGATCAGCGCGGCGCTGATACCAAGCGTTGTGGCACCCCGGCTCAGAGCAACCGGTTTACCTTGCATTGACAGCCCAGAGATCAAGTCTTCTCGCAATACACAACAACATGGTACAGAAACAACCACTTTATTGATGCTATCGGATTACATATGTCTAATATTACATCGAGATTCGAGGCCAAGCAGCACACACGGTACTGCTGGACAGTATGTACATTATTTAATGAACACGACGGGGCCTCGATCACACGAACTACATGGCAACGAAAGAACGACGAAGTGGAGCTCCATAGAACAGGGACACCGATGTGGACACGGCCTAGACGCTTGGTGCGCTTCGATGCGAATCGACTAGCCTGAAAGCTGGCATAACACGCCAGGTTCGTACATTGAATGTACTTGCAAGCTCACAACAAACATAAGCATGATGGCAGACAACATCAAGACAATTAATCAGATTAATGCAATGCAGGAACTACTACTGGTGCAATAAAATCAATACTTACACTGAGTCTCACGGACTCGCTTACCAGACGGTTAACACATAACCAAACGGTGACCATACCCGGGTCACAACTGAGATCAATTCCTCATGAACAACTCCAGAGTTCATGAATCACCTCGAAACACATGTATCATAACAATCATTTAGTTGGCAAGATTTATTTATAAAAGTTGATCCATGGTGTGACTTACTTCTGAGCTATGCCCATAACCTAGGACGCGGCTATCGATAGATTTAAATACACTCTGCATAGGTAGCACACTTTATCCACACTACAGAACACTGGCTCACACTCCCATACGTGTGGTCCAAAAGATTCCAACGAAACACTCCCTTTGTCATGGCACTCTCCCGGCCACTCCAACCATCTCCCTCTCAGGGCTAGGTCTTGGGTGGCCCTGTGTCTACCAAAGACACCAACGGCCACCGTCATGGCAAAACGGTCCCAAACGGGGACAAGGTACCATAAAAACAAAAACGAGCACACAAGGTTATGTCTGCCTACCGGGCCAGGGTATGCACGCCCATAACCTTCCCTCGTGGGAGGCATTAGTGAGAGGCACAACAAAGTACTGAGTCAAGACCTTCCCACAAGGTAAGCATGGTCGCACTAAATAAAAACCCGATTCAGTGGCACCATGATGTGATCAACATCATATTCAAGTTGAACTTAATCAAGTTTAACTTTGACAAAAACTTTGTTCATCACTAACATGATATAATGCCAATATACATGCAACTACTCGCCATGCAAAGCAAACGCTCATTGTCATGGATCAAACTTATCAACAAAATCATCTTGCACTACTCAAGATCAGAAAACTTGCTGGTTCTACTTCATTTCTAATATCATGCACCATTTTTATTAACTTATCACTTATATGAACATATCACGTAATAAAAAATATCATTAATTATCATAGTAATATAACTAAGGCAAAAATTTATTTTACTAGACAAACCATGTCCATGTACTCAACCAGAAACTTAAACAAGTATTTCAAGCAAGATAAAATAGCTAGCACTTAACAAAATTTATCTAACAAATTTTAAATGCAAATAAGCACTCATATTCAAATAGAAAATCATAGATATTGAAATAACACCATCCAAATGCTGGTGTGGCTTGCCTTAGTGCAGAGGAGGATCACACCCCTCTTGGTTTGCTACAAGACAAGTTTCTCCTTCTAAAAAAATTTTAAAACCACAAAAACAATTATCAAAACCCATTCTGAAAATCACCAGAAATTCTAGACAGCAAGGAAAAATCCACCCTTTGGTGTGCTGCTAGAGCGTTTTGAAACAAAGACATTTCAAAAAGAATCAACTCATTTGGACTTATGGTTTAGAAATGGTGGCTGGTCAAAGTTTAGTCAAATTTCTGAATAATATTTGAATTAAATAGAAAACCAGGGGGGTGACGTCGAAGGAGTAAACGGGAAAGGTGCCTCCACTCGTACCACTTTGGGTGCGAGTGGTGAGACCGATAGGTGGGTCCCGCGCGCCAGGAGAGAGATGGGGAGCGCGAGATCAACGGGAGGCGGGGCTTCGTCGGAGCTCACGCTATCAACGAGGGGGTTTGGGGCTAAGTTAGAGGGATAGGATTGAAGCGGGGCTCATGGCGTACGTGCCCGTACCCGTAGCTTGGCGTGGGAAGCTCCAATGTGAGGGGGCAAACACTCAACGTCAATGTAGGAGCTTGCCCACGCTCACGGACGAGCATAGGAGGCCGTGGAGGAAGTGGACAAGCGCACGCGCGCACTGTGGCATTTTGGCCACGACGTGCCCATGCATGCTGCGGCGGCTCCTACGTCATCGAGCGCCAGTGAGCGGTTAAGGGTGATGGGTCGGGGGTGGTGGCTTGGTGGTGCAGTCGACGGCGAGCGTTGGAACGAGCACGCGCGAAACAGAGGGGATGGCGACACCCAGAGCGCGCCGAACGCATGCTAGTCACCGTGTCCTCACGCGGTCACCGGCCTGGCATGGTCAAAACGACGCCCAAGTGCTGCCAAATCTTGTCTACGTGTTCATCCGTGTAGTGTTTAGTCTAGGAGTGGTGATAGCTCATGCTCATGCCGACCAGATGTGATTTAACCAAGCTGGCAAGTTTCTGACAAGAAACTTGGTCGCCAAGTTAATCCACCTTCTAGAAGGCCATTAGGGCTGATCTCCAGGGGTTTAGTGTTTCTTAGGAGGGTGTTTAAGCTCAAGAAAGGTCAAGGCCAAAAGCTCAAGGAAAAATGCACTTGATGTGCAAAGTGCATTTCTGGCCCAAAAATGAAATGAGTTTTCTACAGCAAAAATATTACAAAAAGTGATGCAATATTTTTGCATGGGAAGGTGTGCCAAGGTTCTAAGAATATTCATGAATTATCTCAGAATTTTTGGAGCAAGAAAAATGGGGGTTGCTTTGGAGCACTAGTCTCCGAAGTAGGTTTAAGATGGGAAACTGAATATTTTTCCTGTATGAAAAATATTCCTAGGATGATTTTAGGGTTTTACCAGAGAAACATAGTTGAATGAGGAGTAAATAGGCCACTTGGTTGAAAGTCAAGGATATGACCAAGTGACAAGTCCATCTGAAATGATCCCAAAACCCAAATCAAATCAAGGCAGAAACCACGTTCGGAAACAGATAGAAGGCAAGTCCGGGAAAAAAAGATAGGGCAAAATCCATGCTATCACATTTAGTTGCAAAAATTAGATAGTGCTAGTGATTTTTAGCTGCATATTTTGACAAATCGCATTGTTACAAGGATGACAAATGGCAATGTTACTAGATAAACAAAAATCAAATTTTCCAGTTTGACAAATGGCAACATACCCAATATGACATATGCACATCTTACCCAATTGTTTCTACATGGTTGCACACGGGTCATCCAAAACAACCGTTTGCGTTGAAGGGATGCAGAAATCCTGCACTGTGAATTTTCCCTTGATTTAAGGGGGGAGACCATAACTCTTACTTTGCATACAGGTGTTCTATCTAAAATGTTTGCGATCAAGAGATGCACAAATCCTGCTCGGCACATTTTCCCTTGTCTTCCTGGGGAAGCTGTCGGTTTGCATACGGGTGTTCTAACGAAAATGTTTATGACGATTGTTTTATATTTAAAAACCATTGACATTATTTTCACAAAAAAATGTTTGATAAGTCTATACATAATGAGAGAAAAACGCAAGTTCGTTCAAACCATATCTTTCATTCAGTCACACTGCGAATTTATATTCATATGTGTTGACACCAGATTTTGGCACGGTCAAGAACTTAATTAAGATGGCCTCACATGAAAAAGTTCTCGAAGTGATAAAGTTCCGTATCATCAAAAGGATAAACTTTGATATTTGGGCCATAGCCATCCAGTCTTATCTCTATGGCCGAAGTTGTGTTTGAAGTACTAAGATTTTGTATCCAGAATATTATTCGCCTGATTACACCCCCAAGATGGCCTCAAATGAGAAAATATTATATATCAGTTGTCTTTGTCTCGTCGAAACAATCGATTTTGATATAAAAGTCATATCAATCCGAGATCGTATGTAAAAGTTACGGCCACCTGAGTGCAGCCCTGTCACGTGGCAAAAGTTGTGCGATCCATCAGACACGCGTCTGATGGATAGCGCGAGTAACAACCTGTTTTGCGTGAGCGAATCAGCCCCGAAGATGGCCTCGAATTGAAAAACGTTCAAAACGAAAGTTGTTCGCCTCGTCGAAACAGTTAAATTTTCTTTCGGGCTCATCTTCATCCGAGGTCATTTGTGGCCTGTGGCAGCTAAGAACCGAACTAATGTTCCAGACTTAACTAAATCTGAGTTCAGTTAATTTTGAAAAAAATTGGATGTGATTTGGACGTGATTTGGAGTCCTTTTATTGAACGAGAAGTCCATCCGCCTCTTATATACCTAAGCGGTGATGGCCGATTGAACAACACACAATCGAACAAACACATTTACCACTTTTTACCCTTTACGTTTATCTCTCTTCCTTGTTCTTCTTCTTCCTCGTTCTTCGTTCGTTCTTCTTGTTGCAGGGCGGCGAACCTCGAGGCTCTAGGGGCCATCAGGTCGACCTAGGACAGCCCATAGCCGCCACGCACCCTGACGGGGTCCCTCCCGGGCGTGTGGGGTTTCGGGTCATCAAAAGCGCCCGCCGGATTGCTTGCGCACCGCGCCTCCGGACGGGTCTCCTTCGACGTGAGCTGCGGTGCATCAGCCCTGGCGTCGAGGGTACACGATGACGTGTTCGTGTGCGTACACACTTTTTGGCGACTCCGCTGGGGACGAAGCTTTGAACAGTCTTCGGTCTGTTCTTGCTACGAAGAGATCGTCATCTAGTGTTTGCAATCTACAAAGGTAATATGAATACTCAATTCACATATGTAGATGCAAATAGTGCATATGTTGTTGCAAGATCATCTAATGAGCATAATGTATCTGCTAGCCCTAGCTTTATCAATCATGCATCTAATTATGTGCAAGAGCCGATGCAACAAAATCTTCATACTTCTACTTCATATAATTTTTAGCAACATGCAACATGTGAATTCCATCTCCCATGCATCGGCAAGCCCAAAAATTGTAGCGACCACGATCCGAATGGACCGAAGTCTCTGTGTTTCAGTGTCATCCCTGGATCGGTAATGCTGACACACACAGTACTTGAAGGATTTATAACAGAGTGGCAATCACACACTTATTACATCGAGTGTCTCTAAAGAGAACGTATTAGATAAGTCTATGGCTTAAGGTCATCTAACAAAATAAAAGCGGATGTCTTGGAAGATAAGTGAGTCCATCAACTCCAACGGCATAGCTGAGTGCATGACAAACGACCTAGAACGTCTTACTCCTCGTCTGAAAAGTCTGCAACGTAATATGTTGCAGCCCGAAACGGGTCAGCACATGGAATATGCTGGCAAGATAACACAGAAGATGCAAGTAACAGAAATAAGGCTACACTATATGCATATTTGGCTGGTGGAGGCTCTAGAGTTAAAGTTTTTGCATAAAGCCATTCTTTCCCTATAACAAAGGAATAAATTTTATTTTCACTATCATGGTAGCTGAAACATCATTGAGAAGGTACCTCCAACTCAATCCCAAATTAAGGTAATCATTTACCCAACAAATTAAACTTTAGAGTGATGAGATCAACCAATAATTCAAGTACCAGATATTCAAGATGTCCATTACCGGGGACACGGCTAATCATGATCAGTTTGTACTCTGTGTAGAGGTTTGTGCACTTTTCCCACAAGACTCGATTGCCTCCGTTTGGTTTCTCGCACTGCATTGTGTTTGAGAAACGGATGACCGAGACACAGTCTTTCCGAAGAGGTCCCCTTAACCGATAGATAGGCCGGTACACCTACAATCCCTCTACATCTGCTAGCCCATCATGGAAAGGTTTCCCACAACTTACTCAACTATGCCAGAGCCCATAATGGCATTGTGGCTACACACAGAAGTTTCTAGCATGAATAGTTTTATGATCCCTTTGAGCATGGATGGCATTCCATAGGAAAAATCACACGGAACCCCGAGATTTCCTAGGACAACACTGGATTCTCCAGGTGCCCTGCAAACAATCCACCCAGACGTGTATTCAAGTAGCCACCGTAAGTTGAATCCTTAATTAACAACTCACGTCTGTCATAGATTTCACTCAAACCCAAACCACGTCTACGAGCATAGCATGGCAACCTAAGCATAACGTAGAAGTAACTCCCAAGGGTTTGAAAATAATGCAGGTAATAGGTTCTACCTCAAACTACTTCCCAGTCCCACAAGTTAAGAGATCCTACTCATGCAATGTGTGAGGGTTTGATCTAATGCATAAAACTTGGTAATAAGGAGTTGATCAATGTGTTAGTTTCCTTGTTGACGATTCGCAAAACCTAGAGACTCGTAGTAGCACGCTTCATAGTACGGGTATTCTATCGCAAGCAAACAATAGCATACATAAGAAAACAAGCAATGATGCACAAACAAAACTCCAAAAGATAAGATCTAACCAGAAAGTTCAACTTAAGAACTCCGGTTTGCAAAAAGAATCAAATCGAAAGAAGCAACGAAACTCAAACTACGAAAGAAACGAGCTTCGATTACTAATTTGATCTAGGGTCAATTTTACAGTAGACAAAACTTGGTTCAAGTTGGTTAAACAGAAAGAGGGTGTCGAGATTAAGATCTTGGATTTTGAATCACCTGATTCCGACTCTCGAGCGAAAGGAAAAACGAAAAACAAGATCAGGGCAGAAATCACAATCGAAATAATCACGGATAAATACCCCAAAAAAGAAAACTGACGAACAGGCTAACGAACGAATGTTCACTGTCTATGTCTAACGGGCGAAGAACGTTCGTTAAAACGAACGTACGGACGAACGTCCGCTAAATAACTAAACCGGAGAAAAAACCGATCTAACCTAAAAAAACGGATCAAGGGTTTCTAAAACAAAAACGATTGGTTAAAATGAAAAACTGACGGCTACCTCGACGAACTCCGGCGACGACGGCTCCGGCGGCTACCGGCGGCGGGGCGGCGTGCGGCGGTGGGGTCGGCGGGCGGCGGGGCTGGCGGCGGCGGCTGGCGCGGCGGCGGCGCGGGCGGCGGCGGTGGCGCGAGGCGGCGGCGGGGGGGGGCAGCGGCGGCGGCGCGTGAAGTGGCGCGGCGGCTAACTAGGGTTTTGGCGAGGGGGCGAGGTGGGCTGGCGGGCCGGCGGGCGCGGGTTATAAAGACCCCCTGCTAGGAGAGTCCTAGCCGGTTACGGCCGAGAGGCGGTTTCCCTTTTTTCTTAACACGAGTCCTGACGTAGCAAAACTAACGAAAGATATACTAAACGGACTCCAAAAATCACGAAATAAATTTTCACTGTCTTGTAATAATATTTAGGACAAAGTGAACATTTTTCCAGGACCTAAATGCAATTTTGGAAAACGCGTATTTTTCCTATGCAAATAAAATCGCAAATAAATCCAAAAAAATACCAAAAGTGATTTTAATATTTTTCCTCCAATATATCTGTTATTTTGGAGAATTCATATTATCTCCGCCCATATATTTTATTTAGAAATATTTTTAGTAGAGAAAAATAATTAAAACCAACACTATCCTTGTACCAGTATTCGAGTGAACTCAAATACAAAAACGGTAG
Organism: Secale cereale; assembly: GCA_902687465.1. NCBI lineage: Eukaryota > Viridiplantae > Streptophyta > Magnoliopsida > Poales > Poaceae > Secale > Secale cereale. Next base: position 291,834,134 of record LR738711.1, read on the forward strand.
AATTCCCAACTCTCTCCGTAGGTCCTTGAGTTGCTTAGAATTTTGAGGATCGCCACGCACAAAATGCAAAGAAATATGCAATGTAATATGATCTATGTATAACATTTCAAATTGAAAATTTGGGTTGTTACAGAACTACATATGCCGATGAACAACATGATGAGTTCGGTTAATCAAGTTGAAACACCTCACATAGGAACTACTGATAGTACGCAACAAAATGTTTCACCTTTTTATTCATCGCCAATTAGCTTGCAAGATGTTAATCCAAACATGGTGGTGGATAGAGGAATTGGCCATGCTTGTACTAGTTATCCGGCCAATTACCCTCAACCATCATATGCTACACCTCATGCTACTAATGTTTTGGCACCATATGCAACTATAGATATGCATAATTCGGCTTCGCACCTTCAGGCTAATAGCTGAATAACTGAAAATTCTATAGGAACGCATGTGTCTTCACCTAGTACCATAGCATACAATGTTTCCCCTGCACAATTACATAATTTCGGCGACACCTCATTACCGAAAGAGTCTAAAAATGTCGGGGGGCAATTCTATCCAGATTGGGTCATTAAGAAAAATCTTATGTCTTTTTGGGATGAATGCAATGTTGTTCTAAATGAATTAATAAAAGATGGAAAGCCTACTGATTCTGCTGCAATACAAGCTAGATTATGTCAAAAAGAGAAAGCATTGAGTGTTGATAGAATTATCAAAAAGAGTGGTGATTCGGATAACAAAGTTAATTCGGTTATTGAAAAGACCGAATCAAATATTACGTATGCCATATCTATTCTCGAAAAAAAGGACGACAAGATGGTGGGGAGCTATTCGAAAGAGGAACATGATATCATTCAAGTAACGAAACCATCATGCTCTCCCAACGTATTTGAAGAGGTATGTCTAGTAAGTAATTTACCTATCTTCCGATTTGGTTGCAACTTTATTGTTGATTCTTCTATAAGAAAAATTCTCATAAATAATTTTGAAAGACCAATGAAGAAGGGTAATTTACTTGTTAGCAACAAAATTGTCATGGACCATATCGGTCAATCTATTGTGCCATTTATAAAGACCGATAGTGATTTATTATTGCAGCCAAAGTTTTCCCTATTGATTTATCAAAATTTCATATCTAATTGGGCAGTTTTGCTTGTTTCATACTTGGCATGCACTTGGCCTCAATTGAGACACATATGTTCTAACTATTTTGATTTCCGAAATTTAAAGCCAAGGATAAATTATATTGAGAAAACCGATGCTAGTATAATATCTTTTTCGAATACATTGGAGGTAGAGAGCAAAACACAATGCATAGATGAATTGGGTGATGTAAAATCAGAACCATTCATTTCCTTAACTCCAAAGCCGTTCCACAGTAAGATCGGCTAGAAAATAAAAGGTTTACCTTCAGTTCAAGCACGTGTGATCAAATATTTGATTTGTTGCTAAGAAATAGTTATATTAGAATTCTAGATCACCATGTTAAGCCATCAATTCAAGGACGAATGTATTGTAGGTTGCATCATTCGTTCAAGCATAATTTTGAGGATTGCAATATGTTACATCAAGTAGTTAAATATGCCATTGATAAAGGTTGATTGAGATTGGTTGAAACACCAAAGGATGACCAGTCTATTCCGATTGGTCCTGATGGCAACAAGTTTTTGTATGGGCTTCTTCTAGCTGATTCATTAGATGATGAGAAGGAAAACACAGTGGATGATGGGATCAAATTTTCAAGTAAAGAAGTTGTTCAAGAGCACAATGAAGATATTCTTGAAGGCGGGAATTCCATCAAGGTTGAATAGAAGACGCCAAGTACTAGGGGGCAACAAGAAAATTCAAAGATCAGTGCAAGCACAACCGAAGAAAGAAAAGGCCGAGGTAAGCACAAAGGTAAAAAGCCGAAAGTCAATTTCACGGAGCTATTAGAAAAATACCAAAAGATGAGTGAAGAGAAAAGTGCTTATCGTCCAAGTAATTCAAAATCATCGAGATCACCCCCTAGGCGCAAATATGAAGATCGGTATTGGCAAAATGAGAATTTGAATGCAACATATCCGTATCCTTATTTTGGGCCGGCAATGCCAATGTTGTGGATGCCTCCCTGTGCTCATATAGATCCATATCCATCATGGGACAGGTATAATACAAGGGCACATTCTCCATCTTATTTTAGACCATCTCACCATATTGTGCAGCTCTAAGAAGATTGACATTTGAACAATCATATGTCAAAGGCTGTTTCAATCATAAGGAACCGGTTCGGAGTTCAAGGAAGAGGAAAGAGGTGGTCATACAAGTATATCGAGTTAAAAAAGATGGTCGCAAGAGTGCCAATTCAGATTTGATCTTAAAGGATAATGAGCCAATTAAAGTGTTGACGTTGCCTACAAAAGGAAATGAGATGGATCAATCAATTATCGAGAATCAAAGTGCCAAATCTGAAGAAAATAAGTTGAAGGTGCACAAGGTAAAACAAGAATTGTCATTAGTTCAAATAAAATCACAGCCAGGGCGCCCACTCGGCTTATCACATTGGCAAAAGAAGAAATTACAAAAATTTAGTGCACAAGAACTTGAAGAAATGAACATGGTATGGGTTCCCAAAGGAAGTACTCTAAATAAAAATTATGTGCAAGCTTCCACTACAAGAGTTGCGGCAAAGGTGAAGAAGGAAAAGAGTGAAAACTATGAAGGACCAAGCCGAAGGTTGCAACATCTTTGGTCCACACATTATCCATATTCTTCAACTATGCCATTAATGCATATGCCATGCAATTCGTCATCAGGTATGATCGGTTATCCTCAATGGGATTATTTTAATCCATGGATACAATATAATTTATTACATCATGAAAGGGTATTACCAAATCATCGTACATTGGATTAGCTTCACTTTTGTTGCTAATTTAAATCTCCGATATAGAATTATCGCCCTAAGCATAAACAAGGCTGATATAGAAATTATCGCCCTAAACACATAAAATGGCTGATGGAGTGTTGACATCATCCTTAGAAAAAGCATCGTGCAAGTTATTTTTCGGCACACAAGTTTGTTGAAAAACAGGGGGCATGTGTTGACACTAGATTTTGGCACGGTCAAGAACTTAATTAAGATGGCCTCAAATGGAAAAGTTCTTAAAGTGAGAAAGCTTCGTATCATCAGAAGGATAAACTTTGATATTTGGGCCATAGCCATCCGGTCTTATCTTTAAGGCTGAAGTTGTGTTTGAAGTACTGAGATTTTGTATCCAGAACACTATTCGACTGATTACACCCCAAGATGGCCTCAAATGAGAAAATAATATATATGAATTGTCTTCGTGTCATCGACACGATCGATCTTGATATAAAAATTATATCAATCCGAGATTGTATGTAAAAGATACGGTCACCTGAGTGCAGCCATGTCACGAGGCAAAAGTGGCGCGCCCCATCAGACACGCGTCTGATGGATAGCGCGAGTAACAGCCTGTTTTCCGCGCGTGAAACGGCCCTGGATATTGCCTCAAATCAAAAAACATTCAACACAAAAGTTGTTCGCCTCGTCGAAACTGTCAAATTTGCTTTTGGGCTAATTTTCATTCGAGATCATTTGGGGCCTGTGGCAGCTAAAAACCGAACTAATGATCCAGACTTACATAAATCCGAGTTCGGTTAATTTTGGAAAGATTTGGACATGATTTGGAGTCCTTTTCTTGAAAGGGATGTCCATCCGCCTCTTATATACCTAAGGGATGATGGCCGATTGAACAACACACAATCGGACAAACACATCTACCACTTTTTACCATTTACCTTTATCTCTCTCCCTTGTTCTTCTTCTTCCTCGTTCTTCGTTCGTTCTTCTTGTTGCAGGGCAGTGAACCTCGAGGCTCTAGGGGCGATCAGGTCGACCTAGGGCAGCCCATAGCCGCCACGCGCCCTGACGGGTCCCTCCCGGGCGTGTGGGGTTTCGGTTCATCAAAAGCGCTCGCCGGATTGCTTGCGCACCGTGCCTCCAGATGGGTCTCCTTCAACGTGAGCTGCGGTGCATCACCCCCGGCGTCGAGGGTACACGGTGACGTGTTCGTATGCGAACAATATGACCGAGAATTCGAGATACAATATTAAACGGCCAAAAAAATATTACCGGCGGCGGCGGAGGCGGCGTGCCACGTCGTTGTTGTCGTTGTCGTCCTCCTTGACATCGTTGTTGAAGTCTTCAAGGCAGCACAAAATGTTCTTCACTTGTAAATCAAACATCATGTCATCGCGCAATCGACGGGCAGGGCATGGGAGGACGGCCACTGTCGCCACTGAGAGGTAGCGGTCGACGGCATCGTCCCATGCCATTGAGGAGGGCGCGCGCATGGGCACGTGCACGGCGGGTGCAGCCAAATGCACGGGGACCGGTGCCGCGGTGGGTGGAGGGGCGCACACGGGCACGGGAACGGTGGGTGCATTCAAAGCACAGGGACCGGCGCAACGGTTGGTGGAGGGGCGCGCATGGGCACGGGCACGAGAGCGGTGGGTGCAGCCAAACGAAAGGGGACCGGCACCACGGTGGGTGGAGGGGCGCACACGGGCACGGGCGCTGGCATGTACACGAGCTCGCGCGGGTCCGCGGAGACCTCGCTGACGCCCTCAGCTCCCAGCTCTGCGATAGTGCTCGGCGAGCAGGCCGTCAGTGCTACGGGGATGGTCGCTGGCGCGGGCGCGGGCGCGGGCGCGGGGATGGGAGCTGGGACAGGAGCGGGGGAAGCAACCGCCGCTGCCAGCTCGTTCAGGGCCATGTCCATGAGGCCCCATTCCTCCTTATTTTATATCTCCTCTAGCTCGGAGTCAACTTCACCAAACTTGCAGACTAGTGGCAGATGATCATTCTACGCCATGGCATTAGTGGAGGTCTGCTGAAGGGAGGGGAATAGGAGGCGAACAGTAAGGCCGCCTGTATTAAATAGCGGCTCTGGCACCATTAATGGAGAAGAAGGTGGGCGGCCATGGAAGTCAAAGGGCTCGCTTCCCAGTGAGCCTGCATAGTGTACAAATCGCACGCTTCCCGATGAGCCTGCGCATTGGATGATAGCCTACATGCCTCTCGGTTAGCCTGCGCACCATACTTCGCTCGCACGCCTCCCGTTCAGTCAAGTAGCTATCCGCACGGCACCTCTTATAGCCATTAAAACGAAGACACATGGAGTCACGTGAATGGTTAATAGAATGCACACGATTTGAATATACAAATGTTTGAGATATTAAAGTGGTAGCTATTTTTTCAAAATGCCTTTGATGGTTGTTATTCGAGGTCGCCTTCTCTCAAAATGGACACGAAAAACACCACAACATATCGCGTGCCATTCCATGATTGATGCCAAGTTTCCGGAATTTCAGACGAGGTTTGGATTTACTAGAATTTAAAAACAAATTATCTCAATGTTTTGCCGACAATTAATGATGCCCTGGTGTTTGAAATTCATTCTCATTTCTTGCATGGGACCTAAGCATTCATCCAAGGACACAAATTTGATTTTCCAACCAATTTATATGCACTGGAGCATGTGCATGTAGTTGAAATTTGAATTATGCACATAAAATGCATAGAAAACCCAGTTAATGTATAAAAATGTCCAAACGAACCTCAAAAAATTCCAAAATTTAGCACAACACTCCTGTTGTTCTATGTTGACACTAAAAAAATTGAAAGCAATAAGAGCCACCAGATATCGTTTCGTCCCGAAAGGTGGGATGTTCCCTACCGAAACCATCAGGCTTGTTGTGAGAAGCTCTGGTTTTTGAGAAACTTATACCAAAACGTGCCCCAAATGGGACAAAAAATTTACCACGGCATGATGATACCGCTCCATGATAACATACCAAGTTTCATCAATTTCAAACGAGTTTTGGATTTATTGGAATTTAAAAACCAGGTATCTCAATGTTTGCGGCTGAGTGTCGGTGGCAGGGTGTTTGACATTCATTCCCATTTCTTGCATGCGACCTAAGTATGCAACCAAGGACACATATTTGAATTTTCAACCAATTTATATTCATTAGAGCATGTGCATGTAATTCAATTTTGAATTATGCACGTAAATGCATTGAAAACTCAATTAATACATAAAAATGTCCAAATGAACCCCTAAAAATCCCAAAAGTTGACACAACACTCCTGCTGTTCTATGTTGACACGAGAATTTTTTTGAAAGCAATAAGAGACAATGGATATCGTTTCGTCCCCAAAGGTGGGACGTTCCCTACTGAAACCACCAGGCTTGTTGTGAGAAGCTCTGGTTTGTGAGAAGCATATCCCAAAACCTGTCCCAAATGAGACAAAACAATTACCACGACATGTTGATGCCGCTCCATGATAGCATTCCAAGTTTCATGAATTTCAGTAGGGATTTACTAGAATTTAAAAATGAGGTATCTCACTGTTTGCGCCCGAGTGACGGTGGCAGGGTATTTGAATTTCATTCTCATTTCTTGCATGGGACCTAAGTATGCTACCATGGACACAAATTTGAATTTTCAACTAATATATATGCATTAGAGCATTTTCCTATAGTTCAAATTTGAATTATGCACATGAATGCATAGAAAACTCAGTTAATGTATAAAAATGTCCAAGCGAACCCCTAAAAATCCCAAAAATTGATACAACACACGTGTTGTTCTATGTTGACATGAGAAACATTTTGAAAGTAAGAAGAGGCAACATATACCGTTTCATCCCCCAAGGTGGCACGTACCCTACAGAAACCACCAGGCTTGTTGTGAGAGAAGCTATGGTTTTCGAGAAGCTTATACCCACACCTGCCCCAAATGGGACAATATTTTTACCATGGCATGTCGCTGCCGTTCCATCATATCATGTCAAGTTTCATAAATTTCAGACGAGTTTTCGATTTACTAGAATTTTAAAACCATGTATCTCAATGTTAGCGGCCGAGCGACAATGTCAAGGTGTTTGACATTTGTCTCATTTCTTGCATGTGACCTAATCTTGCAACAAAGGACAAACATTTGATTTTGCAACCCGTTTTCATGGACTGGAGCATGTGCATGTAGTTCAATTTTTAATTATGCACATAAATGCCAAGAAAACATAATTAACATATTAAAATGTCAAAACGATCCCCAAAAAAATCCAAAATTTAACACGACACTCCTGTTGTTCTATGTTGACACCAGGTGAAAAAATGAAAGGAAGAAGAGGAGATGAATATCGTTTTGTCCACAAAGGTGACACGTTTCCCTAACGGAACCATGAGGCTTTCTTGAGAGAAGCTCTGGTTTGTGAGAAGCTTATAACACAACCTGCCCCAAATGGGACAATATTTTTTACCCCAGCATGTTGATGCCATTCCATGATAGCATCCCAAGGTTCATGAATTTCAGATGGGTTTTGGATTTACTATAATTACAAAAGCAAGTAGCTAAACATTTGCCGGAGAGCCACGGTGTCATGGTGTTTGAAATTCATCCCCGTTTCTGGCATGGGACATAAGCATAAACCCATGGACACATATATGATTTTACAACCCATGCTGGTGCACCGGAGCATGTGCATGTGCTTTAATTTTGAATTGTGCACCTGAAATGGCTAGAAAACCAAATTAATCTATAAGATTTCCAAACGAACCCTGAATAATTCTAATTTTTTACGACACACATATAGTTGCATGTTCACTGCAGATAAAAGGTCTAGCAATTCAAACACCGTCCATTGCCATTGTGACCCCATTACGTAATTCAAATCAAGACGAAAAATCAAGTAGATTCCACATAGTTTATTATCACCAACTGTGTGTGATGTAGCACAAAATATCTTGGAGCACCGTCGGAGTATAGTACGCATACGGCTTACGCAAGAAGGTGCGATGGCTACAGTACACAACCCGCTCTGAATAAGGGACCGTGTTGGATGACACTTGGCACGCCAGTTTTTTCGCTGAAGCGATTCCAGATTTTTGACTTCCGCGGAAATATCTACCTCCACGCCCCCTCCCCCTTACCAAAAGCCACATTTCCCCTGATTCTGCCTTCCTTTCCAAGTTGAAACCTTCACTCCTTGCTTGTAGCGCCGCCTCCTCCCCAGCGAACCTCCTTCACGCTGCTCGGCCTCGCCTATCCAGGCATGTAATCCACACCGACCCCCATCCTCCTCCTTCCACATCCCACTTGCCCCGAGCGCCGGTGCGACACCTTCCACCCAAATCACCGACCCATCCACCAAATAAGCACCGCGCTAAGCCATGGTGCATGCAGTATAGCCAAGATCTCAAGGAGCATTGGGCAGCGGAGAAGCAAATCGGGGCCGCACGTACGGATGAGGTCGCGATGGCTGCCATTCATGTTGACCCCCATATCTTGGAGGAGCACCTCGCTGTCAAGACCACAGTCGACGCCTCGCGAGCCGACGCCGCGACGCGGTTGGCTGCTTTAAACAACAGTTCGTGGCATTTTCTCGAGGCCACCATCGGTGCCTTCGACGAAGACTACGAGGTCTTCTCTCAGCGTGCACGTGCTTATCTCATCTCGAGAGCTAGCAGGTTGGTGCCCGAAGCGGCTCAAGCAACTCACCACTATGACTAGGGTACCCACGATGCGAAGGCCTCGCCCTCTTCCATGTCCAAGGAGCCAACCGTCATCGATATCTCCGACAACGAGGAGTAGCATGTCTTATTAGCTCACTATAAGGACCCATGTTTAGTTTGCTAGCTACTGCCTTACCTTAACAAATTCTAGTGAATTGTGCTGTCTACTTTTACCATGCAATATTCTGCTATAGTGTATATGTTCTATACGTCGTGCAATATGATGTTCAGTTAACTGTTTGGTTCAATTCTGCAAATGTGATGTTTCATTCTTCAGGGTGCAATTTTCCAAGTTGTCAAGCATGCTTGGTTTGGTTAACTATCTGATCTTCTATTAGGAGTATGTTATATTGTGCAATGTGGAGCTAATTTAACGTTTGGTTCATTTGTTGTGGTGTTTAGTTAACTATTTGGTTCAATTCTACAATGCGATGTTCAATTGTTGTGGGTGCATTCTGTTATTGTATACCATGTGAGAAATAAATCAAATTTGGCTGTACTAAATACATGAGAAACAAATACAATTCTGATATTTCCAAGTTGTTAAGCATGCTTGGTTTTTTTAACTCTCTGATCTTCTATTAGGAGTATGTTATATTGTGCAATGTGGTGCTCAGTTAACGTTTGGTTCATTTGTTGTGGTGTTTAGTTCACTGCTTGGTTCAATTCTGCAATGCGATGTTCAATTGTTGTGGGTGCATTCTATTATTGTATACCATGTGAGAAATAAATAGAAGTTGGCTGTACTAAATACATGAGAAACAAATACAATTGCTATATTTCCAAGTTGTTAAGCATGCTTGGTTTGGTTAACGGTCTGATCTTCTATTAGGAGTATGTTATATTATGCAATGTGGTACTCAGTTAACGTTTGGTTCATTTGTTGTGGTGTTTAGTTAACTGCATGTGCATGGTCCGTTGTCTAATAGCACATTATTGTGTAATTGCAGGAACCATTCTAATATTTAAGTTTTTAACAATTTTGTCTTGCACATGTAGGTCCTGCTTCCAGAGGTTTTGACCCACTGTTCAACCCTTTTTGCATATGGGAAAATGAGTTATCCATGAATATCAATCAATTCAAGAAACTCAGAAAGATTGTTAGGATGAAGAAATTAGCGGCAAAAAACAATAAAATCTTTGTCTGCACAATGAAGAAGACATCAGTTCACTACAAGATGGTAATAACTATTATACCTTGCCTTTTTTGTTCCTTTACACCATTTCCAATATAGAGAAGATATTTATGCACATCCTTGTTTTCAGGCCTTTCCAAAGAAGTTCACTGATGATTACCACTCTAAACCACCCCTATGGTCAGGATTCGAGGAAAGTTTTCATACAACACCCATGTTTCAATATTGAAGTGTTCCTGAAGAGGACGAAGGATGGACGGTCAATCATCCACAAGCACTGGCCTAAAGTTGCAAAGACCTTCAACATGAATGAAGGCTCAATATTCGCCTTCTGATTCAGTAGTTTTCTAGATGAGATGCATATGTCTATCTACCGTCCATGATGGTAAATTCGAAAGGTTCTACATGTTGCATGTGAAACTTGGTGCTGGTGCAGTTGTGTAATGGGGTAGCTGAGTGCTGAAGCAATATCATGTTGTACTCCGATGTATTTCAATTATTAAATCCTGCTTCCTTAATATGGAAATGAAATATATTATTTGCTTAATATGAATGTCAATTAGATTAAAAAATGGATTATTAACAATAGGGAAATTAGCCTGCTAATATGGTTTTGCTATTGCAAATGGTTATTGAGAAAATACCATGGGTGATGGCCTCACGCAACGCACACAGTTTCTAGGAATAAACCATGTTGGATCAATGAACAATCACACACGACATCCTCTTGAAAACTGTTTGCGTTAGGCCACCTTGCGCAAAAGTTTACATCAAAAAAATTGTGTGTGATGGACAACCTTTGCCACACAGTTTCTTCTATACACCGTGTGTGATGCATTGAATAACGCAAATGATAAAATTGTTAATATCGTGTGCAATGGCAATGCTATCAGAAAAGATTTAAGAGGGAAAATTGCGTGTGATGTACCTATGAACGGAAACGTTTTCCTTGGAGCGATGCTACCTCTTGAGCATGCATTGTTTTTTCCTTGAAGAGGAAAGGGTGATGAAGCAAAGTAGCGTAAGTATTTCCCTCAGTTTTTGAGAACCAAGGTATCAATCCAGTAGGATACTACACGCAAATCCCTAGTACCTGCACAAAAAAATTAAGAACCTTGCAACTAACGCGATAAAGGGGTTGTCAATCCCTTCACGGCCACTTGCAAAAGTGAGATCTGATAGAGATAATAAGATAAATATTTTTGGTATTTTTGTTGTATGGATTGAAAAGTAAAGATTGCAAAATAAAATAACAATAAAGATAGCTAGTTGATGGAAGATTAATATGATGGAAAATAGACCCGAGGCCATAGGTTTCACTATTGGCTTCTCTTAAGATAACATATTTTACAGTGCGTGAACAAATTACTGTCGAGCAATTGATAGAAAAGCGCATAGTTATGAGAATATCTAGGCATGATCATGTATATAGGCATCACATCCGTGACAAGTAGACCGAAAAGATTCTGCATCTACTACTATTACACCACACATCGACCGCTATCCAACATGCATCTAGAGTATTAAGTTCATAAAAACAGAGTAACGCCTTAAGAAAGATGACATGATATAGAGGGATAAACTCATGCAATATGATATAAACCCCATCTCTTTTATCCTCAATGGCAACAATACAATACGTGCCTTGTTGCCCCTGCTGTCACTAGGAAAGGACACAACAAGATTGAACCCAAAGCTAAGCACTTCTCCCATTGCAAGAAATATCAATCTAGTTGGCCAAACTAAACTGATAATTCGAAGAGACTTGCAAATATATTAAATCATACATATAAGAATTCAGAGAAGAACCAAATATTGTTCATAGACAATCTTGATCATATACCCACAATTCATCGGATCTCGACAAACACAACGCAAAAAGTATTACATCAAATAGATCTCCAAGAAGATCGAGGAGAACTTTGTTTTGAGATCCGAAGAGAGAGAATAAGCCATCTAGCTAATAACTATGGACCCGAAGGTCTGTGGTAAACTACTCACACATCATCGGAGAGGCTATGGTGTTGATGTAGAAGCCCTCCATGATTGATTCCCCCTTCGGCGTAGCTCTGGAAAAGGCCCCAAGATGGGACCTCAGGGGTACAAAAGGTTGCGGCGGTGGAAATAGGGTTTCGTGGTGCTCCTGGATGTTTTTAGGGTATATCAGTATATATAGGCGGAAGAGGTACGTCGGTGGAGCTACAAGGGGCCAACGAGGGTGGGGGGCGCACCTACGCCCTGGGCACGCCCTCCTGCATCGTGGCCACCTCGTGGCTTCCCAGACATGTACTCCAAGTCTTATGGATTGCGTTTGTTCCAAAAATGATCCTCGCGAAGGTTTCATTCCATTTGGACTCCGTTTGATATTCCTTTTCTGCGAAACACTGAAATAGGCAAAAAAACAACAATTTTTTCACTGGGCCTTTGGTTAGTTAGTTAGTCCTAATAATAATATAAAAGAGCATATTAAAGCCCACTAAACATCCAAAACAGATAATATAATAGCATGGAACAATAAAAAAATTATAGATACATTGGAGACATATCAAGCATCCCCAAGCTTAATTACCGCCCGTCCTCGAGTAGGTAAATGATAAAAACAGAATTTTTGATGTGGAATGCTACCTAACATAATTCTCAATGTAATTTTCTTTATTGTGGCATGAATATTCAGATCCGAAAGATTCAAGACAAAAGTTTAATATTGAGATAAGAATAATAATACTTCAAGCATACTAACAAAGCAATTATGTCTTCTCAAAATTGCATGGCCAAAGAAATTTCATCCCTACAAAATCATATAGTCTGGCTATGCTCTATCTTCATCACACAAAATATTTAAATAATGCACAACCCCAGTTTCATCCAAGAAATTGTTACACACTTTCATTTTTTCAAACTTTTTCAACTTTCACACAATACATGAGCGTGAGCCATGGATATAGCACTATAGGTGGAATAGAGTGGTGGTTGGGGAGAAGACAAAATGAGGAAGATAGTCTCACATCAACTAGGCGTATCAATGGGCTATGGAGATGCCCATCAATGGATATCATCGTGAGTGCATAGGGATTGACATGCAATGGATGCACTAGAGCTATAAGTGTATGAAAGCTCAACTAAAGAAACTAAGTGGGCGTGCATCCAACTTGCTTGCTCACGAAGACCTAGGGTATTTTGAGGAAGCCCATCATTGGAATATACAAGCCAAGTTCTATAATGAAAATTCCCACTAGTATATGAAGATGATAAAACAAGAGACTCTCTATCATGAAGATCATGTTGCTACATTGAAGCACAAGTGTGCAAAAAGGATAGTAGCATTGCCCCATCTCTCTTTTTCTCTCATTTTTTTATTATGGGCCTTTTTTATGTCCTTCTTTTTTTCTCTTTTTTTTCGTCCAGAGCCTCATCTCGACTTGTGGGGGAATCATAGTCTCCATCATCCTTTACTCACTGGGATAATGCTCCAATAATGATGATCATCACACTTTTATTTACTTACAACTCGATACTAGAAAAAAATATATGATTCTATGTGAATGCCTCCGGCGGTGTACCGGGATCTGCAATGAATAAAGATCGACATGTATGAAAAAATTATGAAAGGTGGCTTTGCCACAAATACGATGTCAACTACATGATCATGCAAGGCAATATGGCAATGATGAAGCGTGTCATAATAAATGGAACGGTGGAAAGTTTCATGGCTATATATCTTGGAATGGCTATGGAAATGCCATAATAGGTAGGTATGGTGGCTGTTTTGAGGAAGATATATGGTGTGTGTATGGTACCGACAAAAGCTGCGCGATACTAGAGAGGCTAGCAATGGTGGAAGGGTGAGAGTGTGTATAATCCATGGACTCAACATTAGTCATAAATAACTCATATACTTATTGCAAATATCTACAAGTTGTCAAAAAAGCACTAAACACATGCTCCTAGGGGAAGGGTTGGTAGGAGTTAACCATCGTGCGATCCCGACCTCCACACAACACATAACGGTTCACCATACGTGCATGCTACGGGAATCACAAACTTTAACACAATTACTCCACTAGCATGACTCTAATATCACCATCCTCATATCTCAAAGCAATCATTAAGTATCAAACTTCTCATAGTATTCAATGCACTTTATATGAAAGTTTTTATTATACCCATCTTGGATGTCTATCATATTAGGACTAATTTTTTAGCCAAAGCAAATTACCATGTTGTTCAAAAAGACTCTTAAAATAATATAAGTGAAGAATTAGAGATCAATAATTTCTATAAAATAAATCCACCACCGTTCTCTTAAAGATATAAGTGAAGCACTAGAGCAAAATTATCTGGCTCAAAAGATATAAGTGAAGCACATAGAGTATTCTAATAAATTCTGATTCATGTGTGTCTCTCCCAAAAGGTGTGTATAGCAAGGATGATTGTGGTAAACTAAAAATCAAAGACTCAAATCATACAAGACACTCCAAGCAAAAGACATATCATGTGGTGATAAAAAATATAGTCTCAAGTAAAGTTACCGATAGACGAAGACGAAAGAGGGGATGCCTTCCCGGGGCATCCCCAAGCTTAGGCTTTTGGTTGTCCTTGAATTTTACCTTGGGATGCCTTGGGAATCCCCAAGCTTGGGCTCTTGCCCCTCTTTATTCCATAGTCCACCAAATCCTTACCCAAAAACTTGAAAACTTCACAACACAAAACTCAACAGAAAATCTCGTGAGCTCCGTTAGTATAAGAAAACAAACTACCATTTTAAGGTACTGTATTGAACTCATTCTTTATTTATATTGGTGTTAAACCTACTGTATTTCAACTTCTCTCTGGTTCATACCCCCTGATACTACTCATAGATTCATCAAAATAAGCAAACAACACACGAAAAACAGCATATGTCAAAATCAGAACAGTGTGTAGCAATCTGTAACTTTAGAATACTTATGTAACTCTAGAAATTCTTAAATAAATTGGTGGACGTCAGGAATTTCTGTATTAATCATCTGCAAAAAGAATCAACCTAAAAGCACTCTCCAGTAAAAAATGGTAGCTAATCTCTTGAGCACAAAAGTTTCTGTTTTTTACAGCAAGATCGCAAAGACTTCACCCAAGTCTTCCCAAAGGTTCTACTTGGCACAAATACTAATTAAAACACAAAACCACATCTAAGCAAAAGTTAGTTGTATTATTTATTACTAAACAGAAGTAAAAGCAAATAAAATAAAATTGGGTTGCCTCCCAACAAGCGCTATCGTTTAACTCTCCTAGCTAGGCACAAAACAATAATAGATCTAGGTATTACCATATTTGGTAGGAAATTCTTCAATTGAACACTTATAACCCTTAGGAGTTTCCTTCTTTTCATTAATAATCAAACTCCTAGGCAAGAAATCAAGAAATTCATTTGTAGAAAAAGGTTCCTTTATGATAGCGAGAAAGTTGGGGTGAACACTTATTGATTTGAGATCCGCAGTTTCCTTACTAGAAGATTCACCCTTATTTTTAGGAACATACATAAATTTGGCAACTTTGGTAGTAGAAGGGTTTGAAGTATTTCTTACAGCA
This sequence comes from Secale cereale, assembly GCA_902687465.1. Classification (NCBI taxonomy): domain Eukaryota; kingdom Viridiplantae; phylum Streptophyta; class Magnoliopsida; order Poales; family Poaceae; genus Secale; species Secale cereale. The sequence continues at coordinate 291,849,429 of LR738711.1, forward strand.
GAAAAAGCAGACCCTACGTTGGTAATAATATCCTTGAGTTTATCAATTCTAGTGGAATCTTGATCTAATTTTTCTTTAACTATGGGTTCTTTTTCTTTGAAATTCTTCAGAGTGACTCCTACCTTAGATCCATATTGGATAATTTGGTTATGGATCTTTTTATCAAAACTCTCAATCAACTCCACAATGGAAACTTTATTGTGAATGGTTTCAAGCCTTTGCATTACGTGTTCCAAAGTTAAAATAGTTCCATTAACCAAAAGAGGTGGTGGGCCAAACAAATCTATCATAGAATTATAAGAAACAAAAGTATGGCTACCCAAGAAATTCCCTCCGGTAATGGTATCAAGAATATATCTATTCCAAGGAGTGATGGCTACATAAAAATTGCGAAGAAGAACGGAAGTAGATTGCTTCCTAGTTGATCTATTCTGAGCATTGCAAATTCTATACCAGGCATCTTTTAGATTTTCCCTCTCCATTTTTTGAAAATTAAGAACTTCATTCTCCAGAGTAGACAATCATAGAAGGGCTGGCCATGATGGCAAAGCAACCGATACTGACACACACCAAGCAAGAGAACAGAAAAGAGGGTGAATAAAATGGCAAAGGTGAATTGGGGGAGAGTAAAACGAGAGGCAAATGTCACATAATGTAATGCGGGGGATAAGAGTTTTTGATGTGTACTTGGTATGTCTTGACTTGTGCGTAGATATCCCCGGCAACGGCGCCAGAAATTCTTCTTGCTACCTCTTGAGCATGCGTTGTTTTTCCCTTGAAGAGGTAAGGGTGATGGAGCAAAGTAGCGTAAGTATTTTCCTCAGTTTTTGAGAACCAAGGTATCAATCCAGTTGGAGACTACACGCAAATCCCTAGTACCTGATGACCCACAAGTATTGGGGATCTATCGTAGTCCTTTCGATAAGTAAGAGTGTCCAACCCAACGAGGAGCAGAAGGAAATGATAGGCAGTTTTTAGTAAGGTATTTTCTGCAAGCACTGAAATTATCGATAACAGATAGTTTTGTGATAAGGTAATTGGTAGCAAGTGACAAATAGTAAAAGTAAATAAGGTGCAGCAAGATGGCCCAATCCTTTTTGTAGCAAAGTACAAGCCTAGACAAACTCTTATATGAAGGAAAACGCTCCCGAGAACATATGGGAATTATCGTCAAGCTAGTTTTCATCATGATCATATGATTCGCGTTCGGTACTTTGATAATTTGTTATGTGGGTGGACCGACGCTTGGGTGCTGTCCTTACTTGGACAAGCATCCCACTTGTGATTAACCTCTATTGCAAGCATCCACAACTACAAAATAAGTATTAAGGTAAACCTAACCATAGCACGAAACAAGTGGATCCAAATCAGCCCCTTACGAAGCAAGGCATAAACTTGGGCTTAAGCTTCTGTCACTCTAGCAAGCCATCATCTACTTATTACTTCCCAATGCCATCCTCTAGGCCCAAATAATGGTGAAGTGTCATCTAGTCGACGTTCACATGACACCACTAGAGGAGAGACAACATACATCTCATCAAAATATCGAACGAATACCAAATTTACATGACTACTTATAGCAAGACTTCTCCCATGTCCTCAGGATCAAAAGTAACTACTCACAAGACATAATATTGTTCATGATCAGAGGAGTATTAATTTGCATAATGGAGTAATCAACACTACTAGCAACCCACAAGTACCAATCTGAGGTTTGGGTACAAAGATTGGATACAAGAGATGAACTAGGGTTTGAGAGGAGAAGGTGCTGGTGAAGATGTTGATGAAGATAACCCTCTTAGGATAGGAGAGTTGCTGGTGATGACGGCGGTGACGATTTCCCCCTCCTGGAGGGAAGTATCCTCGATGGTACGGCTCTGTCGGAGCCCTAGATTGGTTCCGCCAAGGTTCCGCCTCGAGACGGCGGCGTTTGGTCCCGAAAGCCTCCTTATGATTTTTTCCAGGTCAAAACACCCCATATAGGAGAATATTGGCATTGGGGGATCACCAGGTGGCCCACGAGGCAGGGGCCGCGCCCATAGGGGGGGGGGGCGCGTCCGCCACCCTCGTGGACAGGTGATGACCCCCTGATGAATGTCTTCCGCTAGATATTTTTTATATTTTCTGAACGGTGTTTCATGGAGTTTTGGAGCTTTTTGTGTTGTCCAGAATAGGTTTCCAATGTTTTCTTCTTTTCCAGCCCAGAATTCCAGCTGCCGGCATTCACCCTCTTCATGTAAACCTTGTAAAATAAGAGAGAAAAGGCATAAGTATTCTGACATAATGTGTAATAACAGCCCATAGTGCAATAAATATCAACATAAAAGCATGATGCAAAATGGACGTATCAACTCCCCCAAGTTTAGACCTCGCTTGTCCTCAAGCGAAAGACGATATCGAGAAATATGTCCACATGTTTAGAGATAGAGGTGTCGATAAAAAATAAAATACGTACATGAGGGCATCATGATCATTCTTATGACTGCAACACACATATATAGTCATATGATTCTGATGCTCAAGTAACAATTCATTCACAATGTCAAGTATGAATCAGAAACTTCATTGAAAACCAACAAACTATGTTCTCGGTCATTGAAGCAATTGCAATTTATCATAACATCGGAAAGAGTCAATGTAAGAGCTTTTCAGTAAGCCCACATACTCAACTATCATATAGTCTTTCACAATTCTCACACTCACGCAATACTTGTGGGTATGGAGTTTTAATCGGACACAGAGAAAGATAGGGGCTTATGGTATTGCCTCCCAACCTTTTACCTCAGGGTAATATCAACAGTAATAGACCATGATAACTCACATCCAAGTGGGTATATATGTCAGGATCTTTCCAACACAATGTGCTTGCCAAAGGATAAAATATAAAAAGGAAAGGTGATTTTCACCTTAACTCTTATAAGGCAAGAATAATAGATAGACCCTTCGCAGAGGGAAGCAGAGGTTGTCATGTGCTTTTATGGTTGGATGCACAAAGTCTTAGCGCAAAAGAACGTCACTTTATATTGCCACTTGTGATAGGGAACTTTATTATGTAGTCTGTCGCTTTTATTACTTCCATATCACAAGATCGTATAAAGCTTATTTCCTCCACCCTAATAAATCATACATATTTTAGAGAGTTTGCAACAATGACAACTTACTTGAAGGATCTTACTCAATCCATAGGTAGGTATGGTGGTCTCTCATGGCAAAACTGGGTTTAAGGATGCATGGAAGCACAAGTAGTATCTCAACTTGGTGCAAGGAGTTTTGTCTAGCATGAGGGGGAAAGGCAAGCTCAACATGTTGGATGATCCATGACAATATACTTTATTTCGAATATATGAAAACACAACCCATTATGTTGTCTTCCTTGTCCAACATGAACTCTTTAGCATGTCATATTTTAATGAGTGCTCACAATCATAAAAGATGTCCAAGATAGTATATTTATATGTGACAGCTCTCTTTCTCTATTACTTCCTATTAATTGCAACGATGACCAAAACTATGTTTGTCAACTCTCAACAACTTTTATTCATCATACTCTTTATATGTGAAGTCATTACTTCCCATAAGATCACTATGTTTTCTTTGATACTTTTTGTATTTTCTTTTATTCTCTCATGACCAAAGTGAGGAAATCAAGCCCTTGACTCAACACTAATCTTTATTATATAGCTCATGGACTCGATAACAACGGTAAAGATCATACAGCAAAATCTCACACCTAGATCATGCTAACTTTATTTTACTAGATCAAGATATTACCAAAAGGATCGAACTAAGAAAAACGGTAAAGATAGGAGTGTGATGGTGATACGATACCGGGGCACCTCCCCCAAGCTTGGCAGTTGCCAAGGGGAGTGCCCATACCCATATGATTATGTCTCCTTCTTCGGAGGTGGTGACGATGGAGTTGTCGATGATGTAGGCTTGTCGTCCATCTTCCAAGGCATGGGCTCACCATCGTAGAAGGATGATCAAGTCTCCGGGATACTAAAATCTGCAGCCAAACTCATCTTCTTGAATCTATATTCATACTTACAGTTTTGGTTTTGCAGGTCAATGATCTGGGCTTGGAGGTGTTTGATTTTCCCTTGGAGATTGGAGATGGCTTCCCCGAAGATCCTTGCGTCCAGCTTGTGGTTGTTGATGAGTTCCGTGATCATCATGTGGTTGGCATTGAGTCCTCGTTCCACCATACCTTGGCGCTTGAAAACTTGCTGCTTCGTTGCTTCGAGTCTCGTCTCCATGATTCCGGTTCTCCTTGGGCCCTCAACACCACGGATGTGCAGCACCCCTTCACGCAACTCCATAGTTTGAGGGTGATGCAGCACCTCTGCGAGGTAGGGGTTGATGACCTTCTCGAAGAACTTGTCCTTAGGGGTGTTGGAAGACTCCATGACGATCTAGATCCGTCAGAAACAACAGCTCGAAACGAAAACAGAGGATTTTTGCGTGATACGGTGGTCAAAACCTTCGGGAGAATATATAGTGAATTTAACCGACCAAAAGAAGTAACGTGCAAGAAATCGGAGTCCGGGAGGCACACGAGGTGCCCTCGAGGCAGGGGGCATGCCCAGAGAAGGGGGGCGCCCTCAACCCTCGTGGACGCCTCGTGTCTCTTCCGAACTGCCTCTTATTGTTCTTTTTTTCTAAATATTCCAAAACGGTGGAAAAATTCCATTAGAACTATTTTGGAGTCGTTTTACTTACTGTACCACATACATCTTCCTTTTCGGGTTCTAAATCATTCTAGAAAGTGTCCCTTATGTATTCCTCTGGGGTTATGGTTTCAATAACATTGGTTTCAACATTTATAGGATTATCTGAGATATAATGTTTGATTCTTTGACCATTCACCACCTTCGGGTTTGTGCCTTCGAAGTTGTTGATTTTCATGGCACCGGAACAATAGACCTCCTCGATAACGTAAGGACCTTCCCATTTAGAGAGAAGTTTACCTGCAAAAAAATCTTAAATGAGAGTTGTATAGCAAGACATAATCACCTACGTTAAACTCACGCTTTTGTATCCTTTTGTCATGCCATCTTTTAACTTTTTCTTTAAACAGCTTGGCATTCTCATAGGCCTGGGTTCTCCATTCATCAAGAGAGCTAATGTCAAATAACCTCTTCTCACCGGCAAGTTTGAAATCACAATTGAGCTTTTTAATAGCCCAATATGTCTTGTTCTAGCTCAAGAGGTAAGTGACAAGCCTTTCCATAAACCATCTTATATGGAGACATACCCATAGGATTTTTGTATGCAGTTCTATAGGCCCATAATGCATCATCAAGTATCTTGGACCAATTCTTTCTAGACCTATTAATTATCTTTTGCAAAATTAATTTCAGCTCTCTATTACTTAATTCTACTTGACCACTATTCTATGGGTGATAAGGGGATGCAATTCTGTGGTTAACATCATACTTAGCAAGCATTTCATGGAAAGCACCATGAATAAAGTGTGAACCACCATTAGTCATTAAGTATCTAGGGACTCCAAACCTCGGAAAATAAATTCTTTAAGAATCTTAATAGAGGTGTTGTGATCAGCACTACTAGTTGGAATAGCTTCTACCCACTTAGTAACGTAATCAACGACAACTAAAATATGTGTATACCCATTAGAGGAAGGAAACGGTCCCATAAAATTAAAGCCCCAGATATCAAACAGTTCAATAACAAGTGAATAATTCATAGGAATTTCTTGACGTCTACTGATATTACCAATTCTTTGACATTCATCACAAGATAAAACAAACTTACGAACATCCTTGAAGAGAGTAGGCCAATAGAAACCAGATTGCAGTACCTTATGTGCAGTTCTATCTCCAGCATGGTGTCCTCCATAAGCTTCGGAGTGGCACTTGCGTAGGATATGTTCCTGTTCATGCTCAGGTACACAACATCTAATAATACCATCTACTCCTTCTTTATAAAGATGTGGGTCATCCCAGAAGTAATGCCTCAAATCATAGAAGAAGTTTTTATTTTGCTGGTATGTGAAGCTAGGTGGTATAAACTTAGCAACAATATAATTAGCATAATCAGCATACCATGGATCAGTACGAGAAGTATTTATACAGCTAATTGTTCATCAGGAAAGCTATAATCAATAGGCTTTTGGTCATCAAGAATATTATCTAGCCTAGACAAGTTGTCTGCAACGGGGTTCTTAGCTCCCTTTCTATCAATATTATGCAAATCAAATTCTCGCAGCCAAAGAACCCATCTAATAAGTCTAGGTTTAGCATCTTTCTTTTCCATAAGGTATTTGATAGCAGCATGATTAGTGTGAATAGTTGCTTTAGAATCAACAATATATGGTCTAAACTTATCACAAGCAAATACAGCTGCTAAAAATTCTTTCTCAGTAGTAGCATAATTTCTCTGGGCAATGTCCAGAGTTTTACTAGCGTATTGGATAACATTCAATTTCTTATCAACTCTTTCTCCTAGAATGGCACCTATAGCATAATCACTAGTATCGCACATAATCTCAATGGGTAAATTCCAGTCAGGAGGCTGGACAATCGGTGCAGAGATCAATGCTTTCTTAAATATTTCAAATGCTTCTACACAATCCTCATCAAAGACAAAACGAACATCTTTTTGTAAGAGATTAGTCAGAGGCCTGGAGATTTTGGAGAAGTCCTTAATGAACCTCCTATAAAACCTGGCATGACCAAGGAAACTTCGTATACCTTTGATGTCCTTGGGACACGACATCTTTTCAATAGCATCAACTTTAGCTTTGTCAACTTCAATACCTCTTTCAGAAATTTTATGTCCCAAGACAACGCCTGTATTAACCATAAAGTGGCACTTCTCCCAATTCAAGACAAGATTAGTGTCTTCACATCTCAGCAAAACTCGATCAAGGTTGCTCAAGCAATAATCAAAAGAAGTTCCGTAAACGGAGAAATCATCCATGAAAACCTCAACAATCTTTTCACAAAAATCAGAGAATCACTACAGGATTCAGCTACTTTGCCGTCCGCTATGGCGGACGGCAAAGGAATGAACGGCGGACGGCAAAGGCCTTTGCCGTCAGCGGCGGACGGCAAAAGGCTCCGGCAAAGTAGGCTACGGTAAACAGGTTCTTTGTCGTCTGCTACTGACGGCAAAGTCTTTGCCGTCCGCGGCGGACGGCAAAGAGAGAGCGGCAGACGGCAAAGATGGCGGACGGCAATAATTGCGCTGTCAGTCCGTTAAGTGGCTAACGGAAGGCCTTTGCCATCTGCCACTGACGGCAAACTGACCAAATGGGTCAGCTCCCAGGAAGAACAGGTGGACGCCACGTGGCTTCTTTGCCATCCGCGGCAGACGGCAAAGAGCCCGTTACCGTCGGTGGCAGACGGCAAAGAGCCTGCATATTGGTTTTTTTATCTGTTTTTTTATTAAATCCAACAATTTTCATCACAAATATATATGACATATATAGGTATATTTCAAAAAGCCATTACAGAGCAAACATATAAGATATCCAACACATAACTTCATCATCCAACCATATATATTACATGCATAGTTCCATCATACATAACAAGTTCAACATAGAGGCATCCAACCATATATATTACAATAGTTTCATCCAACGATACATGCATAGTTCAACGATACAAAAGAAACAGAGAAAGGGATAAGGAGCACTCCATCTAAGCAAGATTTCGTCAAGTGAATGAAATCTGCAAAATGGGATATAAGAAAGTTAGAAGAAGAAGATTAGAAGAAGAAGAAGAAGAAAATGAAGAAGAAGAAGAATATATATGACATTTATGAGCTAATTTAGGTGAAATTGATCATTTGTGAGCTAACTTAGGTGAAATGGATCGTTTATGAGCTAACCTAGGTGCAATGGATCGCTTATGAGCAAACTTAGGTAAAATGCATCATTTTAGAGGCAACCTAGGTAAGATGGATCATTTTGGAGCTAAGCTAGGTAAAATGGGTCATTTTAGAGCTAACTTCGGTAGAATGGATCATTTATGAGCTAACTTAGGTAAAATGGATCGTATATGAGCTAACTAAGCTAATTATGCAATTTTTGTCATAAGTAAGCTAAGTATAGATCGTTTTAGAGCTAACTTAGGTAAAATGGATGGTTTTGGAGGTCAGTAAGCTTATTAAGTCATTTTGGAGGAGAAGAAGCTAAGTCTACGTCATTATGGTAAGCATTGGAGGAAATAAAGCTAAGTCTAGGTCTTTATGCATGTGTTAAGCAAAACACTAGATAAACTTACCAAGATCCAGGAGGTGTAGGAGCGGGGTGGCTCGTGTCGGTAGCTGGAGAAGGATCGTGTGATGCTTGTCTGGAGTTATGCTGCACCAAAGAACATTTCCAATGTCTTGTTAGCATGATTACACTCAAATGTTAAGACTAGCAAGTAATGTCCATTCAAATAAAACTCACCGTGGTCCCAGGAGCAATCACTGGCATCGGCGGAGCGGTCTGACCTGAATTCTCGCACACAGACTGCACATTTGGTTTTGACGACTCAGTCATACTAGTTAGTAATGAGACAAACACTACATGAATGTTTTGGCTAATCTGCAGAAGAAACTTACCACAAGGAGCTCGTACATGGCCCTTGCCTGCATGTCATTCCGTGACCTCTCCTCCTCCAGCATCTTTGTCGTCCTCTCCTCCAACTCCCGCTGCCTCTCCGCCGCCTCCGCCAGAAGTTCTCTGTTCTATCTCTCTCACTCTGTATAGCAGCCTACAATACCACTCACATGACCATTTGTAATCATTGATGGAAGCGCACACAATGTAATGGAGAAAGATAACTGAGTACGTATCACTAACCTTGATGGCGAGTTGCACTGGCCGTTCACGAGGCCTTATCTCAGGAGCGGAGCTCGACTGGCGTGCCTTGATCTCCGGGAGAGTGCTAGGACAACGGATAAGTCCATCTCCAATGGCTATGGAGCCATGGGACCTCCCACCACCAGATATCATCAACATCTCTGGATCAATGGGACCCTGGCTCGGGTTAAAGTCCTCCCCTTTCCTCGCCTTCCCCTCATCTCTATATCTCACGAGCTTGTTGTGGGAGGAGATGTTGGTGAAGTTGTTTGCATCATCGAGGTCAGACTGAGAGAAAGCCTTGACTTTCTTGAAAGAGGCAGTGTGGGCCATGGCATACAGGTCATACACCTCTGGCACCTTATCCGCCTTATTGTAGCGTGCCTGAAAGAGAGAAACAATGAAAATTAGTAATTAAAGGGCTCAAGCTAGCATGATGAATGAATTGCATGAATCATGAAGCAAACCACATACCCAGTTGCGCCCGAACTGATATAAGTTGGAGCTGCCTTGATGGTGTGGCACACCTTCCATTTGGGCACGTTTGTCCTTGGCCTCCTTGTGGAGGGCTAGCCATCGTTGTGAGCACCACTCATCGACCAACACCTCCCAACAATCCATCCGATCCGCACACCATCTCGGAGGCGCCTAAGTTAGCAAATAGAAACTTGAGCGCTACGGCTAAGAATTACTAAATGAAGGAACTTAAGTAGAGAAGGCCTTAAGAATTACCTTCATGTACTACTCCTTACTCAGGAACTTATCGCGGCACGCCGGCTTGGTCTTCTTGATACCACGCAAGGCGTAGTAGTCTCGAACAGCCTGCACCCGAGCCTCGTGCCGTAAGTTCTGGAGTAGGCGCTTGCAGACGTTCTCGATAACATTTGCCACGTCCTCCTCGTATCCCTCCTCACACCTGTAGAATGTCTGCAATCAAATGAGACAATGTTGATTAGTACAATTAATAACTAGCTAGTTGAAGATTTTTAAATGTGTAAAGGAGAAATTACCCAGAACTTTCTGATCACCATATCTGCCCTCGTTTCACACACGACACCGTCGATAATCTCATTTGGCGGGGCCGGGGCAGCCACGTAGTGCTCCCAGCTCAATCCAAGCTCTGGAAGCCGACCCTCACCAGGCAACGTGACAAACCCCGGGAAGTTTTGCCGGCAAAGAACTCCAAGGACGGAGTTGGGCCGGCGGACACTATGATGGTGGTCCCAACCCCTGCAGAATGACAAGGCCAACGCATTAGTTATTTGAAAAAACGTGAATGCACAAGGTACAAAAATATTAAATGCACTTACGTACCTCTCCCCATCAGGGAAAATCAACCACCTCTGCTCGCGGGTCACCGGAACGGACGGGAGCCGTGTAGCACCACGCTGGTAGACGGTGCCCCCCTCCTCCTCAAGATCAGTCGGCTCCCCGCCATCATCAGCATGGCCACTCGGCTCCTCGGGCTGATCCGGCCAGGTACCCCATCCGGACGTGTGCTCCTCCGGGGTCACGTGGGCCGAACTCTCGTGGGCCGAAGACCCGTGGACCGGAGGCTCGTGGACCGGAGTCCGTGTAGCCTCCTCCTCGGACGAGTCCACCCTAGCAGTCACGTGCTCGGGTGAAACGGCTGGGGGTGGCGGCGAGGAAGGCATCGTAGCAGTCACCCTACCTCCTCTCCCACGACCACGTGCCCTACCTCCTCTCTTCCTACCTCGTCCCCTGCTGGGCACCACGGTCGACGAAGAAGGGCCCGGCGGTGTGGCCATACTGTCCAGCAACGCTCGGCGGAGAGGTGCGTCTGGAATGGAAGACCTCAGACCACGCTCCCGACCAGCGCCCACCATCTTTCAACACCTGCCATGACAAACAGTAAACGAAATTAGTACAACATAAAAAAAGACTGACATGAATAATAATATGTGTATCACTTAAGTGTATCATCATCAAGTACAACATAAAAAAATGTAATACCTGACACTACTAATAATCTCGATCAGTATCATCAATAAATGCATAATCATCATCATCACTATAATCAATGACGGGCTCATAGGGTTCATTGGCATCAACATGTGTCGGGGGTCAGCGTCGGGGTCGGGTGTCGTGGTGTCGGGGTGTCGTGTCGGGGTCAGGGTGTGGTGTCAGGGTGTC
>LR738711.1:291873225-291931300 GCA_902687465.1 Secale cereale
CGCCGCCGCCTTGCCCCGCCGCCTCGGTGCCACGCCTCGATCCTCCGGCTCCCCGCCCTGGTCGCCCCGCCGTTGTTGCCCAGGCCACTCCGCCCTGCCGCCCCTGCGCCTCGCTACCGTCGCCCCAGCCGCCCCGCCCAGCCGCCCGGTGCCCTGCCCTGATCCTCCAGCGCCCCCTCCTCCATCCCAGACACCCCATGCCGCGCCTGAAGATGAGACATCTATTCCTCTTTTTCTTATTTTTTCTTCTGTTTTTTAGATTTAGTTTAATTTAGGCTTGGTTTAGTTTAGGATTAGTTTAGGTTTTGTTCCTGTTTTTTATGTTTAGATTTGGTTTAGTTCAGATTAAGTTTATTAGGTTTAGTTTAGGTTAAAAAGAAAGAAGAAAGAAGAAAAAAAAGAAGAAGAAGAAGATGATGAATAAGAAGTTTTGCTATATCTATGAGATGATGTAGTTTTGCATATTGAATGGATGCTAATTTAGTTTACCCGGGGACGAGCGGGTTAGGGTGTTCCTTGGTGTCGATGGTACCTTAAATAGCAAGTATCGCCAGTGCAAGATACATGCAGCCGCCGGTGTCGAATACTACATCCACGTCCCACAGCTAACACAGGGGTCCTACGTCCCGCAACAACAGTTCTCAGCGTCAATGGTGGTAGAACACCATCGCGAATTTATCTGGCAGCCTCTAAGATGACGATTGAAAGATAAGTGTTGAACATGAAACACCCAAACTGACTCAAGTCGGTTTGGATGTCTGAAATTTCAAAGCTTGGATTTAATACTCATCGTAGAGGCTATCAGAAAAATTTGCCAAGGTGTTCCACCGTCATCGACCACCAGAACTAATGTTGCGGGACGTCGGGCGCCGGCGTCACTTGTGGGACGTGGATCTAGTGTTCAACGCCGAGCACTTCATGTATCTTGCACCGATGATACTTGCTATTTAGGGTATCTATCGCCGCCAAGGAACCCCTAACTGGCTCGTCCTCTTATAAATATTTAATTAGGTTGACGAAATGAACAATATTGCTATGAAACTCATCTTTCGATTTAAATGTGCAGTTTTTTCGTCGCTGCGAGGGTCTAGTGTTCGACGAGCTCCGCCCGTGCGTTCGTGGGTTAGTAAAAATGACATCTCCCCCCCCCCTTGATTTGCTCCGTTCCGGTCTTCGTGCCGATGAAACTTGATAGCTATAGGTGTCTTCAATCAGCAGTATGTGTGACCACTATGCGTCTCCCCTTAGAAAGGGTTACATCTATAAATATGCATGTATTTGCATATTTATAACTGTGATTCTTTCGAATTGTCCAACGTTATCCATGGACAGACTGAGTATGTGTAGATTGGGTTTGTTTTCCCATATGCTCTGCTCTGGATCCGATGCAGAATTTCGTCAGTGCCTCCCTGTTGTTCTTCGGGTACACATCCTCTATGCTTATTCCCGAGACATGTATCAGGAGAACAGTGGGGAGGTGCTGCCGATTGCGTTGGATCCCGAGAAGAGCATGGGAAAACGAACCCAATCTACACATAATCGGGTGGGATTAGGACCTATCTTTACCTATTAGCGTCTAGGTTGCATGGACATAATAAAAGTGACAAACTCCAATAACTGATGAATATATACATGATGATTTATATATATATATATTTCTTATGTGTCCAGTAGCTAGGCAAGATGACTGATCGTGCATGGATGTACACTGGTCACACAAGTCAGAAACACATGACCACTATATGGCTCACAAAAACCAACGGGTTTCTGAGAGCCGCATTTGCAAATGGCCAGAGGACAACCTGGTGTCCCTGTGCCGGGTGCAACAATTGGCACAAGAGGACTGATGATGAAATGGGCAAACACCTGAAGAAGAGGGGTCTTACACCAGATTATATGGTGTGGACATTTCATGGCGAGTCTGCCTAACGTGCCAGAGCTGAGGAGCTTCCTCGTCGCACCAACGAGCATGGTAGCGGGATGCATGACAAGGTGCAAGACTTTGATGATGCTTAGGACTCGGATGATGAGATGGAGGAATCTGGAAAGGCCTTCAATGAAATGTTCGAGTCCTCAAAACGTCCTCTCCATGATCACACTGAGCTTTGTCAGCTAGATACCATCTCACAAATAATGGCTCTGAAGGCTCAATTCAACTTGGGCAAAGAATGCTATCACAGCCTGATTTTTGGCCCTTTCTTTTTCTTTGGTTTTTGTGAGATTTTTGCGTGAGATTTCTTTTCCGTGGCTATGTGGTCTGGAAACTGAAGAAGATGACCTTTTCTTTCTTTCTAGAGTGGCTGGTAATCCTAATATATATCACTAGACCCTGACATTTCCATCCTTGACCCAACCCACTATTCTTTTTCCAAGTAGTATTCCTTTTCTATTAAAGGAATAATTCTTTTTGCCCTAGGTTGTGAAGCAACCTATATCTATGTCACTCCAATAATCCCCAAGTAATTCTCATAAATTTTTTGGGTCATATCTTGCTCAAATATGGCAAAACATTTCATTGCCATGTTCAAAACTAATCCTCCAAAAATCATTTTCCTATTCTGCCGTAAATGGCATTTTGTGAAGCAAGTGATATTTATCTTTGTCCAATTGCTCTCAAACTTGGTGGACATTGTTTCATGTACATATCATTGCCGTGTGGCAATATCCATACTCATTTGCCTAGTAATTATTTTCCAGTGATTTTTCAAAGTTTCTGTCCAGAAAGAAACTTTGTGAAGGAAGTATATTCTAGGCATGTCCAAATGAGATGAAACTTGGTCACATCGTTCATTTGACCAGATCATGCATCTCCACCCAATTGGAGCTCATGGAGATCATCTATCTGAGCTCAGCTCCAAATCTTGGTTTCTAGTAAAAGTTTCACTCTGTTAAGCAACACTATTTTACCTTGATTCATTTGAGGTGCCAATTTACCAGGCCACTCTTACATCTACATCTACCTTCTACACCAAGTCTTGGCTCAATCCAGTTATCCTTTTACCCTCAGTAATTTTTCCAAGATTCTGCCCAGATTGGAGCTTTGTGAAGGAAGTGCCACTTTGGTAACTCCAAATGGCATGAGGTTTTTACAGCAGCTTCATATTGTCATATAAACTCCCTCCACCAAATTTCAGCTCATGACACTTAAGTATGTGAGTGCAACATCATCTTCCCCAAATTTGGCCAGTTTGGCACTTTTCTACAGCAACCCTAAGCTAAACTCCTCCTGTTGGTGTGGTTTTTGGTGATCTAAACCATCTTGGTCTAAGATCATCGCCAGACAAACATTCTACGAAGTTACCCAGATGGTTTTACCAAAGGAAGTTACAAATCTCTTCTTTGCCCTTGGGTCATTTTCTTTCTGCATTTCTACTAAGGGCAGCTAGGTAGACCTACTGGACATGGCTGGCCACTCCGAAGCTCGCCGCTTTGCACCAGTGCGCGTGGTAACCGCACCTGCGTCATGCACAGGGCGTGCTCTGGAACGATTGGACCGCTGTGCTCGTCGCCTTCCTCTTCGTCTCGTCCTCCAACCTTATCCAGGAGCGCCCCCGTGCTCGTCTGCACCTCCCTGCACCTCTGCCTCGTTGTGGCACGCCGGCAGCGCGCCGTCACACTAGTGCTGACCTCCATTAGTGCATTGTTGGAGCTCGTTTGTGATAGTCCAGAGCCTTCCCCGCGGCTATAAAAGGAGTGCCCGAGCTCCTCCGCACCTCACCAGCCACTCCTCGCTCCTCCCCGACCGCCACAGCCCTCGGATTCATCTTCTATTCGCTGGTGACCGCCATGGCCGCCTCGGCCTCGGCCTAGTTCCGGCCTACCCAGTGCTCCTCTCACCCTCCTAGCATGTCCACCGTGTCCCCCATGTTCCGCTGAGCCGCCCCTGATGTCTACACACGCTTCTACTCTTGTAGACTATGTTGGGCCTCCAAGCGCAGAGGTTTGTAGGACAGCAGCAATTTCCCTCAAGTGGATGACCTAAGGTTTATCGAACTCAGGGAAGTAGAGGTTGAAGCTGGTCTCTCTCAAGCAACCCTGCAACTAAGATACAAGAAGTCTCTTGTGTCCCCAACACACCTAATACAACTAGGAGTTGTATAGGTGCACTAGTTCGGCGAAGAGATGGTAAAATATGGATGATAGAAGTGACAAAGCAAAGTAATTTAAATCTGTAATAAAAAGTGCAGCAAGCAAACAAGTGGTAAACGTGAGCACAAATGGTATTGCAATGGTGGAAACAAGGCCTGGGCTTCATACTTTCACTAGTGGCAACTCCCAACAATATTAACATAATCGAATCACATGATAATCTCCATAAAACATGCAATGGAGACGCACCCGGAGGTCATTCCTCCGTGGTCAAAAGAGGACGAGAATTATGTAGGGCTACAAAAGCACACCTCAAAGTTCGTAGTTTTCAATCTAAGGATTTACCAATGTCACCGCGGCCATCCAAAGAGAGTCCCACAATCACCATAACATATCTAAAGGATAGTCAAAGACAAGCACCAAGAGACTCTCAATCTTCAATCAACACACAAGAGAGGGAATCACTCATGAAAATATTTTTCTAATCCATGTCTAATAGACCGCTGTCACCTTGGTCTCGGGGATTATACTAGATAAAGACAAGTGAGTACATCAATCTAATACATAGAGGAAGGGGAAATATCATGGGATCACCCTACATTAACATAGCCTATGATCACAACGAAGATCACATCATGGGAGAGAGAGATAACCACATAGCTATACGTACGAGCCCTCGGCCCCGGAGAAGACTACTCACACATGGACATGGTGAGGAGGAGGTTGATGATGGTGTTGATGGAGAGGTGCAGCCCCGCGAGGAGGCGGCGGCCGGCGGCGGCCACGGAGGCGGCGGCGGCTGGGAGGAGACGGCGGCGGCCCTAGGGGGCGGCGGCGGACCTAGGGGGCAGCGGCTCCTTGGCCCCCCTTCTTCCTTGTGGATGGTGCTGCAATGGTGCTGGTCCTCCCCTCCAAGACGGCGGCTTGGGAGGAGGAAAATTCGTGGCCCTTGGTGACCTAGGTTTCCTCTCTTTATATAGACTCTCGGATTCCCGCCATCAGATTTTGGGCCTCAGTAAAATGGGCTTTACACGGCCGTCCAGACTCCGATTTGGACGAATTTTATATGCAGAAGCATCGCCTCGAAATTCCCCACAACTTTCGCAACTAGACTTTTTCCGTTTGACGTCGTCTTCAGGCCTGAACGTGACCATCTTTAAAAAACGTTCTCAGACAGATTTCAGGAAAATCAGAGTCCTACTCCAATACGACTCCTTTTGCGTTTTTGTCAATTTCCAAGTAATTCCTACACAATAAAGTGTAAAACAAGAACATTGTGCACTTTTGCAACCATTAGTAGGTTAGTCCAAATATGATCAAAAGTGTATGGAAGTGCATAAATATCATAGCAATATCACACAAAAAGGCATGGAGCAAGCAGAAATTATAGATACGTTTTGGACGTATCAACATCCACAAGCTTAATTCCTACTCGTTCTCGAGTAGATAAATGATAACAAGCATAATTTCTCTGGTGACATGCTATTAATCATATAAGGACTTTTCACAGTCACATGACAAAAGCTTACTGAGACAATGAATCTGTAGTAATTAAGTTGCCTCATGAGAGAATCACAAAGAACTGAAAGTTTTACAATATGATACTGACACACTCAATAGATTTGCAATGAGCATGGTGTGCAAACATGACAAAGTGATATCTCGCTTGCCCTCTTTAGTGAAGCAAAACATAAATGTAGGGGCACCTCCAAAGTTTAAGTGACGACTAGATACAATGATTTCAGAATAAACGATATCATAATAATGCAAAAGACAATGGTACTTTGGGACAATGCACATTACACTCAGAATTACAATCATGCTCTCAATAGTTGGTGCTTTAAAGAAAGAAGGTGGAGACTCTCGAACCGTGGCTTTTGTTGGCAAAGTTGAAAACCCGTGGTCGGAAACAAAAACTAAACATGTACCAGAGCTCTTGGTTTTAAAAACAGAGGTAATAATTATTTTTTAAGAATATGCATATTTCGTCAACGAATGCTAGAAGATAACTCAATCACTTCTTGAGCTGGACAAGTTTCGAGGAACGGCTCCCGCATGAGGACGATCACATCCTCTTAATCTCCTTTGTTTATCACTGCCAAAGTTTCCGATTTCTCATGAACAAAGCGTGAAGGAGGGTTTGTTTGTTGTATATTTTTTAATGAGTCGGGCGCACACTTTGCCAGTTCCTTCTCGTATTATGGGTTTGCACATTAGACATGCAATCCCGGGGTTGAAGCTTGCCCAACTTAAAAAGATCATGAATTAACTACTACTTCCTCATGAGCTAAAACAGAGGCACAAAAGAGAAATGCTTTTTTGAATAATTTCAAGATGGTACATGAAAGTCTTCGTTAGGAATGGCAGGTAAATACCATGTATAGGAAGGTATGGTGGACTCATATGACATAACTGGTTTAAAGGATTTTGGATGCACAAGCAGTCAGTCCGCTTAGTACAGGCGAAGGTTAGCAAAAGACTGGGAGCGACCAACTAAAAGAGCAATGACGGTCATAATCATGCAGAGCGACAAAGCAACATTGAATCAGGCATGGAAGTTATATCGCTACTCAGAAATTAAAGATCATCAAGGCTTGACAGACTTTCTTTACAGTCTTAAATATGCGTGAGCGTACGCCAAGTCAATCAAAATAAATTCTTGAAAGAAGATATTACTAAACCATACCACATCATAGGCAACCAAATCATGTTGGTACTCCAATAACACATTGAGAATCCCCCAGCTATTTGAGACTAACCATAAGAAAACATGAACTTCTAAGCATCATTATGCACATAGCATTTTATCATAGACATATCGACCAGTGCAACAGAAGCTAACTCTCTTAATAATATAAGCATGATAACTAAAGAGAGTTCCAACGACCAACTAAACAAAAGCTCTTTAAAAAGATAAGCATGAAAACTAAGAGCTGAACATGATAGTAGCTATTGAAAGACAAAGAACACACACAGCAAGGATAGACATGGAAATTCTATGTTATGTTCTAGGTTGAAGTGGAGCGTGTTTCTCTCCCACACAAAGAAAGCTGAGTTCCAACACGTTATGAACAGCAAGCAAAGCTAAAGAAAACTAAAAAGGAAACTAAAAGCAAGACGCTCCAAGCATAGCACATAACACATGAAGTGATAAAAATATAGTGGAACGAAAGACGAACTGATAATGTTGATGGAGAAGGGGATGCACGGGGGCATCCCCAAGCTTAGACGCTTGAGTCTTCTTGAATATTTCTTGTGGGTGCATGGGGGCATCCCAAGCTTGAGCGTCTGACACTCCTGAATCTTTTAATCATCTTCCCTCGCACACTTGAAAAGTCCCTTCATACATAACTCATCATAATCTGATTAGCGAGGTTAGTACCCATAATAAAATAATTTTTCCTTGCTGGAAATAAGGATATTCTTGAAGGTCTGCTGTTTCTCAAGATTGCCAAAAGGTTTTTGCAAAAAAAAAAGCAAGCTCAAGGTTTGCAAAATGAAGGAAAGGCAAAACAGGACAGAATCTGTAAAAAACAGACCAGCAGGTAGTAAATGAATTTTCCGGGGCACTTCTGCAACTCAAATAAAAAAACTCAGAACAGACGCCCGAAAGCCAATTGCATAGAGCACGCTGTCGAACAAATTCAGACCAAAAAGATAATCTGGTGATTTTATACGAATTTTTCTGTCCAAGGACAGAATCTGTTTCCTGGACAGCACGTCACAACTTTTGAACTTTCTTGCAATCAGAGGCTACACTTGGCACAAAGCTGAAAAGTAAAGATACAATGATGATGCTACTGTAGTAACAACATCAAGACACAACAAAAGCAAAATAAAATTTTAGTCATTGTGGGCTGCCTCCCAAAAGCGCTTTCTTTTATGCCTTTAAGCTAGGCATAAGACTTTAATGATGCTCTCGTAGGAATAAGAGTTGAAGAACAAAAGAGAGCATCAAGAAGCAAATAACAAACACATTTAAGCCTAACATGCTTCCTATGCATAGGAATATTGCAATAGAATAATTCATTGAAGCACAAAGCAATAAGCATAGGAAGACAAAACAAGTGCAGCTTCAAAACCTTCAACATAAAGAGAGGGAACTTGATGTTATTGAAATATCTATAAGCATATGTTCCCTTCTCATAATAATTTTCAGTGGGATCACGAATAAACTCAACAATATAAGCATCACATAAAGCATTGTTACCATGATCCACATGCAAAAAGGTACTATTACTCTCCACATAAGCATCTTTGGGAAGCCCATGGTTAGGAATTTTTAGCATTAACGTTTTCAGTCTCCCCCAAGCTTGAGCTATGCTCTCTCCGTCACGAGACCTAAAGTTATAGATATAGTTCCTGTCTCGTAAAGAGGATAAAACTTAGTATAAAAGAGAGACATAAGCTCTTGCCAATCAAGCAAGTGCGCGTTATCGAGAAGCTTATACCAATCTGAAGCTTTATCTATAAGTGATACGGCGGACAATTTCCTCATGACAAACTCCCTTGATACACCTGCAATCTTAAATAATGAACATAATTGTGACAGATATAGCAAGTGTTCACCGGGATGTCTGTCTCCTGCATAACGATTTGCCAAAACATAATTGATAATACCAGCTGGTATTTTATAGGGCACAATTTCAGTAGGGGGAGGAGCAACCACCACTGGTGTGGGGCGTCTTCCCACAAGCAACGATCCAATAGCAAGGTTGTCCATAAGCATAACTAGTGAAATAAAAACAAGAAACAAAAAGATTTAATTGCAAGATCTAAAGTTATACCTTCAAGCACTCACTTCCCCGGCAACGGCGCCAGAAATAGCTTGATGTCTACACACGCTTCTACTCTTGTAGACTATGTTGGGCCTCCAAGCGCAGAGGTTTGTAGGACAGCACCAATTTCCCTCAAGTGGATGACCTAAGGTTTATCGAACTCAGGGAAGTAGAGGTTGAAGATGGTCTCTCTCAAGCAACCCTGCAACTAAGATACAAGAAGTCTCTTGTGTCCCCAACACATCTAATACAACTAGGAGTTGTATAGGTGCACTAGTTCGGCGAAGAGATGGTAAAATATGGATGATAGGAGTGACAAAACAAAGTAATATAAATCTTTAATAAAAAGTGCAGCAAGCAAACAAGTGGTAAACGTGAGCACAAATGGTATTGCAATGGTGGAAACAAGGCCTAGGCTTCATACTTTCACTAGTGGCAACTCCCAACAACATTAACATAATCGAATCACATGATATTTCCCATAAAACATGCAATGGAGACGCACCCGGAGGTCATTCCTCCGTGGTCAAGAGAGGACGAGAATTATGTAGGGCTACAAAAGCACACCTCAAAGTTTGTAGTTCTCAATCTAAGGATTTCCCAATGTCACCGCGGCCATCCAAAGAGAGTCCCACAATCACCACAACATATCTAAAGGATAGTCAAAGACAAGCACCAAGAGACTCTCAATCTTCAATCAACACACAAGAGAGGGAATCACTCATGAAAATATTTTTCTAATCCATGTCCAATAGACCGCTGTCACCTTGGTCTCGGGGATTATACTAGATAAAGACAAGTGAGTACATCAATCCAATACATAGAGGAAGGGGAAATATCATGGTATCATCCTAGATTAACATAGCCTATGATCACAATGAAGATCACATCATGGGAGAGAGAGATAACCACATAGCTACACGTACGAGCCCTCGGCGCCGGAGAAGACTACTCACACATGGACATGGTGAGGAGGAGGTTGATGATGGTGTTGATGGAGAGGTGCAGCCCCGCGAGGAGGAGGCGGCCGGCGGCGGCCACGGAGGCGGCGGCGGCTGGGAGGAGACGGCGGCGGCCTTGGGGGCGGCGGCGGTCCTAGGGGGCGGCGGCGGCCCTAGGGGGCAGCGGCTCCTTGACCCCCCCTTCTTCCTTGTGGATGGTGCTGCAATGGTGCTGGTCCTCCCCTCCAAGACGGCGGCTTGGGAGGAGGAAAATTCGTGGCCCTTGGTGACCTAGGTTTCCTCTCTTTATATAGACTCTCGGATTCCCGTCATCAGATTTTGGGCCTCAGTAAAACGGGCTTTACTCGGCCGTCCGGACTCCGATTTGGACGAATTTTATATCCAGAAGCATCGCCTCGAAATTCTCCACAACTTTCGCCACTAGACTTTTTCCGTTTAACGTCGTCTTCGGGCTGGAACGTGACCATCTTTAAAAAACGTTCTCAGACAGATTTCAGGAAAGTCAGAGTCCTACTCCAATACGACTCCTTTTGCGTTTTTGTCAATTTCCAAGTAATTCCTACTCAATAAAGTGTAAAATAAGAACATTGTGCACTTTTGCAACCATTAGTAGGTTAGTCCAAATATGATGAAAAGTGTATGGAAGTGCATAAATATCATAGCAATATCACACAAAAAAGGCATGGAGCAAGCAGAAATTATAGATACGTTTTAGACGTATCAGCCCCACACCTTTGCGCCCACGCCGGAGCGCCCGCATCGCCGCGCCCCTCTTCACAAGAAACTTTTTTGTCTCCTCCTCTGGCGCCGTCCCTCCCCTCCTACCCACCCCTCCCCGGCGGCCCCTTTGCCTCTGAATGGAACCTCCACACCGCCCCGAACCCGCCGGTGGTCTCGCCTCGGCCAACGGTGGCCGGAGCCGACCGGGCCACCACTGTCAGCCCTCCTCTGACTCCTGCAACTCTCCTTCGCCCCGCGCACTCCTCATCTTCCCCAGGGCCGGCCGACCTCCTGGGCGGACGCGCCGCGCCGCCCCGGTCCTGCCAGTGTCCGCGCCCTGGCCGGAGCTGGGCATCGCCGGCCGCGGCCCCCTGGCCTGCTCTGTTCCACACGCAGAACAATATCATGAGGAAGAAGACGACCCGTTCCTGGCCCTCCGCCTGCGCGTGGGCCCCTCCTGTAAGTGGCACAATCCTGGGCCCATCTGTTTTTAAGTGGAGGCGTATTCTGTTGAATACGTTTTCTTTTTCTAAAAGCATAGTTTCCTTCTTCTTCAACCCAAACTACGTCTTTCATGTTCTGAAAGCATATTTCTTATTCTGTGCTTTCTGTTTCAGCCGCCAGGGACTTGTTTGTAGCAGAAATATTCATGGATAGGTCCCTGAGCTTCAAACCTTCATATCTTTTCAACCATAACTCCGAATCAGGTGATTCCAAAGCCCACGTCTTCGCCTCGTCGAGACATTTCTGTTGGTATCTTTTTCACTATGGGTTGACATTCTGAAAATTACCATTTTTCCCTTGCCTTAAACAGCCCCCTCCGAGAGAGAACTGTTCCCGGCGAATCTTTCCGCGACTTCACCGCACTTCTTCCTGGAGTCTCCGTCACCCCAGGCAAGCCACAATACCCACTTGCCTGATAGTCATGCAGTAGCTATGGTTTTCAAATTGAATATTTATTAAATGTTTGTTTGTTTAAAAATATGGTTATCGTTGTTTCGGTAATGCTTTGGGGTTACTGTTTATTTTCTTGCTATGTTGTTATGCACCTGTTTATCGTGCCATGCTAGTTGCTAGTATTCCTTTCATATGTTTATGCTTGCTAGTAGTACATGTTGTTGTTGGTGATGGTCTCGGTGCATGACTGCCGTCTATCCCGAGTACCGTTATTATGCATGTTCCTTTGCATCCAGTTAGTTAAATGCTTGCATGTTGATATTGTTGATACATTCTTGCATGATATTTGTTGTTGATGTTAGTAGTTATTTTTCGGAGAAGTATGTATTATGATGCTCATGCTAGTCATTATGCCATGCTTATGATTCATTGTTGATATGGTGGATAGTTCTTTCATGATTATGTTGATATTCATGCTCATGCATTGTAATTGCATCATGTATTTTATCATGACTCGGCATATTTGCATTCAAGTTTAACCGGATTAAATTGAACTTGAACAATTGTTGTCTGAGTCATGGTGCCACCATATCGAACTGACCAGTGTAACCACATTTACCTTTATGGGAAGGTCCTAACTGGGTCTATTGTCATGCCTCTCGCCGGTGCCTCCAACTAGGGAAGGTTATGGGCATGCGGTACCTTGGCCAGGTAAGCAGACATAACCTTGTGTGCCCGTTGTTGTTGTTATGGATCCGGGTCCATGTTTGGGACCGTTTACGTTCAGCCAGGACGGTGGCCGTTGTGTCTTTGGTAGACACGGGGCCACCCAGGACTAGCCTAGTAGGGCATGAGTCGGAGTGGACGGGAGAGCGTCATGACAGTAGAACGGTTTTGTTGGAACACCGTTGGTCCACCCGAATGGGAGAACGAGGCCATGGGTTCCGTGGTGTGGGTACAGTGCGCTACCTCTGCAGAGTGTATATTAAATCTATCGATAGCCGCGCCCGCGGATAAGGTCCCAGTTCGTGTCGGTCACATTGTGAGACAACAGTAATAATAATAATGTGCTTAATAATAACAACCCTGGTTCAATGATGAGATAATATGGTCATTACTAGGAAAAGGCCTACTAATGGCGCACCAGTTTTGGCCATTAATGGCGCACTACTGGTGCGCCATTAGTAACACGCCATTAGTATTTTTTACTAATGGCGCACCACATGTGCGCCATTAGTATAGGCCACGGTGCGCCATTAGTATGCCTCCCAGGGGGTCATATATACCCAGGTGCTTTGGCATACTAATGGCGCACTCTGTGGTCAAACTTCCCATAAGGTCACCCATCCTCACACTACTCCAGCCCAAGCACGCTTAACTTCATAGTTCTATCCAAACTCAGCACCAGCTCACTTCACAGGCACTTGTTGATGTATCTATCATATCAATCCTATTAACCCTTCTTGATGTCTCGGAGTTTGTTAATGTTCATGAGTATGATGAAATTTTGAAAATATATTTCAAACTTCCCGGTCATATTACGTATCGTATTTTGGAAAAAAATCAATTTTTTCGAAAATTTTATATTTTTTTTCTGTTACTAGTGGCGCACCTAATAAACGGTGCACCACTACTAAGTTTTAAATTTTTTGAATTTTTTTGCCTCTAGATTTTAAAAGCCCCGTAACTTTTTTCTGTTAGGTTTTTTGGGATTTTGAAAATGTTTAACGGGGTTCCGCCCCATTAAATTGGGATGTAACTTTTCGAGTAGATGATTTTTCATATAAAAAACTTTTTAATCCGAGATCGTATGCAAAAGTTATGCCCGTTTTACTAAATTCCAGAGATATTTTGCAAATAAAGTCAAAATTCATATTTGTAAATTTTCCCAACAAGTAGACCACATATCACAATGGAAACTTATTTTTTTTACATTTCCATCATATTATTTTATTTTATTTGAACTGGAAAAGGCGGTCCACGGAGGGGGGGGGGTGTGCAGTAATGGCCAAGTTAGTAATGGCGCACTGTGGGAGTGGTGCGCCATTACTAGTTGAACTAGTAATGGCGCACCACTCCCACAGTGCGCCATTACTAGTTCAACTAATAATGGCGCACCACTCCCACAGTGCGCCATTACTAGTTTTGAAAAAAAAATTGAAAAAAAAATTACTAGTGGCGCTCAGTGGATGTGGTGCGCCATTAGTAAGTTTAACTACTAATGGCGCACCACTCCCACGGTGCGCCATTGCTAGTTTTGAAAATAAAATGAAAAAAAAATAAAAACAAAATCTGAAAAAAATTACTAGTGACGCACGGTGGATGTGGTGCGCCATTAATAGTTTAACTACTAATGGTGCACTATCCACTGGTGCGCCATTAGTAGTTTTGAAAAAAAATGAAAAAAATGTTACTAATGGCGCACCGTTGATGTGGTGCGCCATTAGTATTTGGACACTAATGGCGCACCAACACATGGTGCGCCATTAGTATATACTCATGGCGCAGCGCATGTCTGGTGCGCCATTAGTAACAATCCTATCTATAGCCCTTTTCCTAGTAGTGGGTTGTGATTGCTGGAAGGATCATGTTTGGTTTTACCAAGCTCTATTTGATCCTGAGATGATCGTATAATGTCCATGGTTGGTAAGTGATGCATGTGCTGGTTACGAAGTAACCCGAACAAAATAAATGGTGAATGTAGTGTCATTATGTGGCATGCTAGTATTATCAGATTTATATGTTCATGTCATGCTCATATTGTCTAGCTGTATCATATTCATGTTGTTCATGCTATGTTATCTTGATGATTTCATGATAATTTCTGATTAAGCTGTAATTGCCATGCTGTTGTTTGTCTTGAATGCTTCTGGTTTATTGTGAGCTTGCAAGTACATTCAATGTACTGATCTGGCGTGTCATGCCAGTTTGCAGGTCGTGCCTGGATTGCTTGCTTGTTTGGTGTTGTTCCCATGTTCGCAAGCTAGGATAAACGTTCCAGCCAGAGTCCCTGCAGATTGGAGTCCATCATCGCCGTTTGTTGTTCTGCTACTAGTAGTTGTTTCGCTGCTTCGAGTTGTCATTCTGCTTGTATAGAGCAACCCTGTTGGCGTAGTGTCGCCGTGCCGATGTTATTCATTGTAATATTGGAACCCTTGTAATCCTATTCGTGTTGTCATAGAGAGCTAGTTTGTTCTATACTAAGTAGTGCCGTATTCCAGAAGACTTCATCTCGTTCTCTGGGCTGGAATATGGGGCGTTCCGGTTTTCTCTGAGCCCGGGTGCCATAGGCTTGGTATCAGAGCAGGTTTGGCTATAGAGCGTCCTAGTCTGCTGGAACGTTAGAAAACGGTAATATAGGGTCTGGTTGTTTCCCTTGCTTGCTGCATTTGGCTATTGCATTTGTTTGCTGCATGTAGTAGTATTTCGGTTACCATTAACCCCTGTTTCATGCGTTGATGGCGGTCAACTTCCATGAGTTCAGTGTCCTTCCCTTAGCTCCTGGTGCTGTTCCCATTGAGTTCAGTCCCACTCCTGCAGCTCTCAGCTTTGCCGCCATCCTTGGCAACATGTGGCGTAGTATTTTTCCCCTCGGAGATCCACCTCATTATCAAGTATTCCAGTTTTCTGCTGGAGGCAGAATTTGGGAATATGTTGCTCATGTTCTACTATCAGCCCCGATTCCTGTCGGTAAGCGCACCTACAGTTTCCACGGTGGTTACGGCGCTACTCCTGAGCGTGCCGTTCAGCTTGCCGCAATGGCAGGAGTCACCGGTCTTCGTCTTCAATAGAGCATGGTGCAAGAGAACCGTGCTTATCAATATTATCCCACCATCGTCGAGAATCCTAGGCGAATCCAATTTCCCTCCGTCAACCCTCAAGATGACCCGGCTATCCTCGCCATGTCTCGTTACTTGACGGTCGAATGTATTCTTATTTCTGAGTTAGTCCGAGACACCATTCGAGCCAGGAGATTGCTTGGTGTCGCTTTACCTCAGTCTCCGCCAGCTTCTCCAACTCCTCCACCTCGTCCATCCGGAGTTTCAGAGTCAGCGGTTCCACTCGCTACACCCTTAGCTTCCTCGTCAGTCCGCGAGTGTTTGCTCAAGTATAGGATGTAATCCTTCGTGTAGTGCATGTGCATCTGCTGTAGTATCTTGCTTGTTTATGCTTGTGTGTGCCTGTGTGGATTAGTTTTGTAGCTTGTTGGCTGTGTGCTTTATTTAGCTCGTTTGCTGTATGATTTGTTGCAATCGTTTTCTCGTGCTTTTTCTGTTTTAAATCCTCGGTGTTACCCCCTTATGGAAAGTTTTCCTCGACCGACACCGGTTCAGAAGCAGTAGTGAATAGTATAGATATACACCAAGGAATGCAGATTTTCAGCCGGCAACAGTGTATTACATCCGGTTTGACTACAAGCATATTCTTCTCAGATTGTTAGCAACAAGTACCTGTCAGAGATACATTTGATCGCAACAATGATGATATCAGCAAGAGAACAAAAATGGATCAGCAGTGCATTCCCAGTCAAAGGTATAGTCCATATGCAATGATTGAATGTGCCATAAGCCAAATTTAAAGCATTGCTACACCCAGAAGTCAGCCCAAATGCACGGTGAATTCAGTAAGGACAGTCAGAAAATTCTTGCCATATATATATATATATATATATATATATATATATATATATATATAGGGTGGGTCTATTCTCATAACACCCTTAAGAGTCTTATTCTCCACATCAACCGTCTTATTCTGCTAACACCCCTCCTTCACTAAAAAGCACACCACCAACCCGACCGGCAGCCCACTACCCCGACCCCCAGCTTCTCCTTCTGCCGACACCTCCCACCGTCGGCCGCGCCTCACCAAGTTGCCATCACCACCACCCCGACGCCCCACCTCCACCCCACCCCTGGCGCCCCACCACCACCCCATCCCCACCGCCCCACAACTACACCACCCCTCTTCCTCCTGGCCGGCGCCGCCGTGCATCCGCTTCCTCCTGGTCGGGGCTGCCGCGCCTCCGCTTCCTCACGGTCGAGGCCACCGCGGTCCCTCTTCCTCCCGAAATCGCCACCGCCCCTGGATCCCCTTCTTCCACCTTTCTTCCCCGCCCACGACCAGCCCACCGTGCCTCTGCTAGTCGTCGCATCCCTCACCAATTTCCTGGCCGGCCTCGCCCAGATCCGGTGGAGCAAGCGCCCGATTAGCCACCGGGCTTTGGTGGCTAGGAGTGACCGCTGTCGGAGGAGGTGGTGAGCCTGTCGCGGCGCCAGGAGTCACAAGTTCTGAAGGTGTTCGGAGATCGTCATCCTCCTCTCTCTTTACCCCCCTCCTCCACCTACCTTCTGTCGGCGACCTCTGCAAACAGCCCGGACGACGACACCACGACGAGCACAAGATGCCTCCAGCCCTCGTGCAGTTCGCGTTGTGCGATCCTCCTCCCCACCCCGAGCTCTCCACCTCCTATACAAGATCCATGGCCGTGGCAGCCCACCCCTTGGGCATAGCCAATCCCCACTCACCACCTTCCTCCTCTCAGGCACCGCGGGATCCATTCGAGCACATCCCCACCTCACCAGCCTTGGAAACGATGGGACTGTTGCCTCTCTACTTCGTGATCCGGGCATGCCGTCGCCGCTCCCCTGCAACTGAAGCAGTTCACCGGCGCCACCCCAGCAGCCTAATCCGTAAGTTATGGCTGGTGCGGATCCGGGCGTGCAGCAGTTCCTACGCTCCACCTTGTAATTCTCTACCCCCTGACCTCGCACATCATCGCCGGATCCAGCTCCTCTCCTCGCACATCTTGGCCACTCATTGCACACGGTGTTTTTTTTGTCAATTCAGTGCAAATTGGTGGGTTTTCTGCAGTTTGTTTAACGAAAATTGGTGTGTTTGTCAAAAGGCGCGAAGAAGGTCAACGATGGCAACGGCATCCCGGGGACATGAGTTGTCGCTGGTGTAGTTCACAGAAGGTCTTTTTTGCTTTTTTTGTAGATTTTGGATGTGCACTTCATCTTGTGCGGTTGCCCAGTGCAGTGTGCTTCCAGTGTCCGCTCATTTTTCTGTTTCTTACAGCTCGGGTCGGGCGGTCCGCAGCATGTGCGTGCAGTGCGATGCGTGGGTGTATGCAGTGCTCAACAATGACGCGTGGGTGTTTTTACTCAGTTTTGCGGGAAAAAAGAAGAAGTGATGCAGTTCTATTGGATGTCCCATTACTCAAAATTGTTGATGTTGAAAAGTGCACTTTATTGTTTCAGTGTAAAATCTGCAGTTCATTACCACGATTCAGCTGACGAAGATTGCAAATTATGTATGCTACAAAAAAGATCTCAAAATGAAGTTGGTCATAAAAAAACCGTTGTGGTTCACTTGGTGATCCAAAAACAAAAACACATCGGAAAAGCAGCTCACTTCTCAACACTTCTCAAAGTAAAAACGAATTTTGTGGTGTCTATGAAAAGTGTCTGGTTCATTTTGTGGTGGTTTGTTAGGTAAGTGAACGTGCAGTGTACTTGGGTAAGAAAAAAGTCTGCTACGAAGCAGTCCTCAGTATAGTTCATTTAGAACAAAATGCATTTAAAAACAAGTAAAAATGCAGTGCACTTTCGTCTAAGAAAAGTCCATTGCAAAGGACTCTTTGAAGCTCACTTTGTTTCTCTCCCACAAAGTTGGCCATGAAAAAACCATTGCGGTTCACTTGGTGATCCAAAAACAAAAACACATTGGAAAAGCAGCTCACTTCTCAAACACTTCTCAAACGCGCGTAAAAATTTAATTAGTACGAAAAAAGACAAAAGCAAATCATGAGGTTCACTTTTTGGTAGTGTTCCGCTTTACTTTCGGGAGTGTTGCGGTCCACTTTCCTTTGAAAAAAAAGTTGGAAAAAAAACAACAAAACTCCTCTGAGAAAAATCTACGTCCAACAAAATAAATCATGAGGTTCGTTTGACTGTCTGATGCAGTGCGTTCTTCAGTTTGAAGCAGTGCGCTTTTCGCGTTTTTGTAATTTCAAAACTGCTCTTAAACCGTAATGAATTAGAGGGCGTGTTCTACATGAGAAAGTAGCGTCTCGACGATATCTTTCCAACGGTGTATCATTTGGATCATTTCAGCCAACGTTTTGTAAAAATTTCACGAAAAAACGGCTGCTGCCGTTCGTAGTTAGCCGCACGATTTTCAAATTTAACTAAAAACGGTAAGGAATCTCAAAAACATTTCAACATATGAAAGTTACGCCTCGTTCGTAGCTTTCCAACGGTATATTACACGCCTTGTTTCGACAAACGGTTAAAAAACTGAAGTAAAAACAGTACCGAAAAATTTGAAAAAAATCGAAAAACACAATTCCGCGATTTAGTAAATTCAAAACTGCTCTTAAACCTTAGCGAATTATAAAAAATAATAGATACGAAAAAGATGTGCGCTGACGATAACTTTCCAACGGTGCATCATATGTTTCGTTCCGACGAGCGGTTTAGAAACAAACGCCAAAAAACGCTCGCTGCCATTCGTTGTGAGCCGCACAATTTTCGAAACTGCTCTTAAACTATGATGAATTTTGAAAAGTGTTCAACATGGAAAAGTTGCGTCTACTCCATAGCTTTTCAACGGTATATTACACGCATAATTCCGATAAACGGTTAAGAAACTAGAGCAAAAAAGGTACCGAAAAAACAACACGTACAGTTTTTTCAACATGAAGTTCGCTGGTCTCTGTGGTGCGGTGCGTTTAGCTCTCCAATGCAATTTTGCAATGCAGTTCGGAAGTGTTATTATTCTCATAATGTTATGAGAATAGACCGGCTATATATATATATATATATATATATATGTCAGTCCAATCACCAATAAAATCAGTTCCATCCATCTCAAAAATTTATTGACGAAGTGTACAAAGATATGGTTCCCAGTATACATCGGGGTAAGGAATGAATGGATTCCCATACTGCAAAAGCTTCTGGCATAAGGTACCGAGTCTTCCCTAGCAAAGTTTTTAAGGGGGGAAGCTTATGAGGTACGGTACCCCGTTTTTCCTCAAGAAGATATCCACCAAAGGCATCGAGCATAAGCCACTCAGTCTGCCTGAGCACGACAGCCCGGTGTTTCCGAACGCAAGCTGCCCAGTATTCTTCTGTAGGGCACTAATACAAGACATTAAATTTGGAACTATCAGCATATGGCAGTGTTTTCCAAGTGGCAGATCTACAACAGTTGGCCTGAAATAAAAATCGGTCATAGGTATGTCTCGAGAATCAGATATTAGTTCATTCAGTATGCTGCCCAGTCCATGCAAGTCTCTCGCACAAGGAAGAATTCACGGTACACATCCGACACCGGTTATTCGAGAAACAAAAACTAGTGGGTGATGCCATGATCAAGAAGTCTTGAAGGAAAGACAACACTGAGACAATAATCTTCGCAGTAATTGTCAAGATCAGTCCCGCTCATCCAATAATATGATGTTATTGCCTTGTCATTGTCCGGCATAATCCCCAACAGTATTGAGATCTGTATAACCACACGTGAGCCGGATAAATGTACCGAGGCTCAAAACATGAACTAGACCAAGGTATGATTGCCAGATATTGTACGTAACCTTATTCAGGGCCGCGAAAATAATCAGGGATTTATGTAAGGCTCCGCTCTTTCAGTTGAGGATCCAGATGAAGGAAATAATAAGGAAAAAGAGCAAGACCAACAATACAGGTATGTCAGTTATTATGTGAAAAATGTGGATGCCCAACACAGTCTTATTCCACGGTGAACCCAAGCAAAGATCCACCAAAATGGTATACTCTGTTGTGGTAAGGACCTCATAGCAAGGCAACCAGCTTAATCCACAGTATGCTCAGAACTGTCGGCATTAAATACCCGAGTCTGTCCGGACAGACTCATGGACAGCTCAATATATTGACCTCAACACATGCGATGGATCATCGCACCGACTGTTATTCCCAAGGATATACTGGCACAATGAAGAATCAGTGTGAAAACATATACTTTGAGGATTATTATCTCTCGCATAGGGGAAGCAATTAAAAGAATAGCCTGTGTGGATGGGATTCTCGGCCAAGATCACCGTCAGTCAAGACTGCAAAATTTTATCATCAGAGGATGGTGCATTTTTTCTATCAGTCACGACAAGCGACAGTTAAACCTTTGGTAAAACATGGATACTCTAGACTGTGAAGACAGTCAGGATAAGTGAGAAACTCCTGCAAGATGACAGCATCCGTTAGCAGAAACAGATATGATCCATGTCATTGTTTTGGAACCATAAGGCATGCCTATATTCGAGAAATCCGATGCCTGGATAGAAGAGATTCTTTGTTCCACGAGAAGATATGTTCCACAACTCCGTGGAATATTCTCGATACTCAATACGAGGATAATATTTCCAGCAAGGATCTATAGCAAGAAGGACAAGTATGTCAGTAAAAATAATATTTCAGATGCTAGCTCAGCCAACAGCTATGAAATAAAATTTGAGTCAGTATAAACAGGAGCATATAAGGTACGTCCTGTCAGAATGTCAGATACAACAAAGCAAACCACCCTAGGTCAAGACAGTCAGTCGGATCCAGTGTAGTGGAAGTATTATGAATAAAAGAAACCTGAGTTGGAAACGCTTTCTTCAAGTCAGAAAAATTATTTGACCCTGAACAACCAAATCTCGAGGACGAGGTTTCTTTAAGGGGGGAAGAGTTTTCATAGCCTGATTTTTGGCCCTTTCTTTTTCTTTGGATTTTTTGAGATTTTTGCCTGAGATTTCTTTTTCTGTGGCTATGTGGTCTGGAAACTGAAGAAGATGACCTCTTCTTTCTTTCTAGAGTGGCTTGTCATCCTCATATCTATACCAAGACCCTGACATTTCCATCCTTGCCCAACCCAATATTCTTTTTCCAAGGAGTATTCCTTTTCTATTAAAGGAATAATTCTTTTTGCCCTAGGTTGTGAAGCAACCTATATCTATGTCACTCCAAAAATCCCCAAGTAATTCTCATAATTTTTTTGGGTCATATCTTGCTCAAATATGGCAAAACATTTCATTGCCATGTTCAAAATTAATCCTCCAAAAATCATTTTCCTATTCTGCCCTAAATAGCACTTTGTGAAGCAAGTGCTATTTATCTTTGTCCAATTGCTCTAAAACTTGGTGGACATCTTTTCATGTCCATATAATTGCCTTGTGCCAATTTTGATACTCATTTGCCTAGTAATTCTTTTCCAATGATTTTTCAAAATTTCTGTCCAGAAAGAAACTTTGTGAAGGAAGTATATTCTAGGCATGTCCAAATGCGATGAAACTTGGTCACATCCTTCATTTAATCAAATCATGCATCTCCACCAAATTTGAGCTCATGGAGATCATCTATCTGATCTCAACTCCAAATCTTGGTTTCTAGTAAAAGTTTCACTCTGTGAAGCAACACTATTTTACCTTGCTTCGTTTGAGCTGCCAATTTACCAGGCCACTCTTACATCTACATCTACCTTATACGCCAGTCTTGGCTCAATCCAGTTATCCTTTTACCATCAGTAATTTTTCCAAGATTCTGCTTAGATTGGAGCTTTGTGAAGGAAGTGCCACTTTGGTAACTCTAAATGGAATGAGGTTTTTACAATAGCTTCATATGGTCATATAAGCTCACTGCACCAAATTTCATCTCATGACACTTAAGTATGTGAGTGCAACATCATCTTTCCCAAATCTGGCCAGTTTGGCACTTTCTACAACAACCCTAAGCTAAACTCCTCCTGTTGGTCTGGTTTTTGATGATCTAAACCATCTTGGTGTAAGATCATCGCTAGAAAAACTTTCTACCAAGTTACCCAGATGGCTTTACCATAGGAAGTTACAAACATCTTGCTGTTGTTTTACCATGGAGCCATCTGCAAATCTCTTCTTTGCCCATGGATCATTTTCTTTCTGCATTTCTACTAAGGGCACCTAGGTAAACCTATTGGACATGGCTAGCCACGCCAAAGCTCGCCGCTTGCACCAGTGCGCGTGGTGACCGCACCTGCGTCATGCACAGGGCGCGCTCTGGAACGGTCGGGCTGCTGTGCTCGTCGCCTCCCTCCTCGTCTCGGCCTCCAACCTTGTCCGGGAGCGCCCCCGTGCTCGTCTGCACCTCCCAGCACCTCTGCCTTGTCGTGGCTCGCCGGCAGCGCGCCATCACAATAGTGCCAGTGCCATGAACTGGTGCTGACCTCCATTAGTGCACTGTTGGAGCTTGTTTGTGATCGTCCAGAGCCTTCCCCGCGGCTATAAAAGGAGTGCCCGAGCTCCTCCGCACCTCACCAGCCACTCCTCGCTCCTCCCTGACCACCACAGCCCTCGGATTCATCTTCTGTTCGCCGGTGACCGCCATGGCCGCCTCGGCCTCGGCCTAGTTCCGGCCAACCCAGCGCTCCTCTCACCCTCCTAGCATGTCCACCGTGTTCCCCATGTTCTGCTAAGCCGCCCCACACCTTTGCCCCCTCGCCAGAGCGCCCGCATCGCCGCGCCCCTCGTCACAAGAAACTTCAGCCGCCAGGGACTTGTTTGTATCATAAATATTCATGAATAGGCCCCTGAGCTTCAAACCTTCATATCTTTTCAACCATAACTTTGAATCAGGTGATTCCAAAGCCCACGTATTCGTCTCGTCGAGACCTTTCTGTTGGTATCATTTTTACTATGGGTTGACAATCTAAAAATGACCATTTTACCCATGCTGTAAATAGCCCCCTCCGAGAGAGAACTGTTTCCGGCGAATCTTTCCGCGACTTCACCTCACTTCTTCCTGGAGTCTCCGTCACCCCAGGCAAGCCACAATACCCACTTGCATGATAGTCATGCAGTAGCCATGGTTTTCAACTTGAATATTTATTAAATGTTTGTTTGTTTAAAAATATGGTTATCGTTGTTTCGGTAATGCTTCGGGGTTATTGTTTATTTTCTTGCTATGTTGTTATGCACCTATTTATCGTGCCATGCTAGTTGCTAGTATTCCTTTCATATGTTTATGCTTGCTAGTAGTATATGTTGTTGTTGGTGATGGTCTCAGTGCATGACTGCCGTCTGTCCCGAGTACCGTTATTATGCATGTTCCTTTGCATCCAGTTAGTTAAATGCTTGCATGTTGATATTGTTGATATGTTCTTGCATGATATTTGCTATTGATGTTAGTAGTTATTTTTTGGAGAAGTATGTATTTATGATGCTCATGCTAGTCATTATGCCATGCTTATGATTCATTGTTGATATGGTGGATAGTTCTTTCATGATTATGTTGATATTCATGCTCATGCATTGTAATTGCATCATGTATTTTATCCTGACTCGGCATATTTGCATTCAAGTTTAACCAGATTAAATTGAACTTGAACAACTGTTTTCTGAGTCATGGAGCCACCATATCGAACTAACCAGTGCAACCACATTTACCTTTATGGGAAGGTCCTAACTGGGTCTATTGTCATGCCTCTTGCCGGGGCCTCCAACTAGGGAAGGTTATGGGCATGTGGTACCTTGGCCAGGTAAGAAGACATGACCTTGTGTGCCCGTTGTTGTTGTTATGGATCCGGGTCCCCGTTTGGGAACGTTTATGTTTAGCCACGACGGTGGCCGTTGTGTCTTTGGTAGACATGGGCCACCCAAGACTAGCCCAATAGGGCATGAGTCGGAGTGGCCGGAAGAGCGCCATGACAGTAGATCGGGTTTGTCGGAACGCCGTTGGTCCACCCGAATTGGAGAATGACGCCATGGGTTCCGTGGTGTGGGTACAGTGCGCTACCTCTGCAGAGTGTATATTAAATCTATCGATAGCCGCACATGCGGATAAGGGCCTAGTTCATGTCGGTCACACTGTGAGTCAAGAGTAATAATAATAATGTGCTTAATAATAACAACCCCTGGTTGAATGATGAGATAATATGGTTGTGATTGCCGGAGGGATCACGTTTGGTTTTACCAAGCTTGATTTGATCCCGAGCTGATCCTATAATGTCGGTGTACTAAGGTAGGGGTACCTCAGTACCCCAACTTGTGCACGGACAGTGGTAGCTTCCCGCGGCAGGGCTTACCACGCGCTTGCCGGAGACCTTCCTGCTCCATATAAAACCATTCAAAAACAAAGTATATAAGACAGAAGATCGAGACCCCGGCAAGTGGAGTTTGCCGGGAAGGCCATTCCAGGCTCAAGATTACTTCACTAACACAAGACCCTGGCAAGAGGAGCTTGCCAGGAAGACTAGAAGATTCCATTACAGAAGACATGCCTCGGCGCTACACGCGCCCCGGCAGGGTCCGGGGAGCGACAAGCTTCAGAGGCCGACAAGCTCCCGGGCCCGGCAAGGTCAAGACCCCGGCAAGGTGTTTGCCGGGGAGAGTTGTGCTGTGTGCCCGCGCTCCGGCTCATCGAACCACGCGTCGCCCTGGGGCCACTCCAGGGACGCGTGGCGGATGGCTGTGCAGCCTGGGGGACACGGTGGCACTCCACGGTGGTGGAGCCATCGCCGTGGCAAACGGAGACGCAAGGGCGGGCGCTTTTGGGGTCGACGGCGACGGGCATTGAATGCTCTTGTCCCCCACTGTCAAAGTAGGTAGCGACCACTGTTCACGCACTGTAGCTCCACTATTCCCGCACTGTTACAACTACCACCTCTTTTACATTTTTACCCTTTCTCCTAAGTTGACACCTGTCGGTGACCCCTTGCACTATAAAAGGAGGCCCATGCACAACGTGGAGGGGGTTCGGAACCTAGATCGCTCATACGCTCGGGGTAGCTGGTTCTTCAAGCTCCCGAGCTCTCCAACTCAATACAAACTAAGCAGGAGTAGGGTTTTACGCGTCCATCGCGGCCCGAACCTGGGTAAAACTGCCCGCGTGTTCACTACGATCCGCTCTTCGTGCTCCCTCCGCCCTCTTACCGCACAAGCAAGGGGCTCCGGTCCCATAGGTGTTCGTGGCGGACAGTTTCCCCCGACATCTTTGACGCGCCAGGTAGGGGGCGTCGAGGTTGTGCGAACCTGATCCGGCGTTCACGCGGGCGCATTCTTCATCAACCTCTCCAGTTTCATCAGCAACTTCACCAGCAACTGCACCATGGCCCCGAAGAAGAAGGCTTCGGAGGTCGCAGGCCTGTCTGCGTCTCACCCGCCGCCACCGGAGCCAACGGTGGGCGGGGGAGACGCCGTCGGAAGGGTGGTCACCGGCGAGGACACTCGCGGCGCCACCAAATCCAAAGACAGAACGGACGACCGAGCCTCGGTCTCCGTGGACGCGCCGCGTCCGTCTCAGCAAACGACAACCCAGCAACGCCATGTCACAGGAGGTGGCATCCGCTTGCTGCGCCAAGGGCAAACCGGAGGCTCGCGGGATGCTCCGGACCACCGTCCGGGCACAAGCAAAGCGCGGACGCCGGGGCGGGACCCTGCTCCTTCTAACGCTGTTAGGAGTCCGAGCATATCCCGCTCCTCGCACCGCTCGCCCCCGCTCCCCTCCACTCTGGCAGAAGCGCTCGCAAGGGCGCAACTGCTCCTCGACTTCCCTCCAGCGGCAGACAAGGCCGAAGACTGGAGGGCAACCATCCAGAGCCTGATCGCCTTCGCCAACAACGATACGCCGCAGCAGCCGGCGGCCTCGCGGCCATGGCAAGTCGAGAAGACGAAGGCCGACAGCGACAAGACCGCCGGGGGTGCCACCACCGTGCACTCCCCGCCGCGGAAGCAGAAGACGCCGCCCCGCCGGAACAACACCGACGACGGCTCCACGGCATCGTCGGATCCGCGGGCTCGTCGGGACCAGCGCCAAGTCCTTGACGACCGGCGACAAGAAGACGCTCGAACGACGATCGAGCGCCGCCGAGAAGCTCGGCGACAATCAGACCAGAGAGCTGGGAACGCTGTCGACGCGCGCGCGCCCGGTGAACCAGGCGACTTGCCGTACGCGGCAGGTTGCCCTGCGTTTACCCGCGAGCTCCGGTGCGTCCAGTGGCCCAGCATGAAGAATTTCAAGCCCGACGTACCGGAGAAGTACGACGGCAAGACGCACCCCTCAGAATTCCTCAGCGTTTACACCATCGCGGTGCAGGCTGCCGGGGGGCGCGACGAGAAGATTTTGGCGAACTACTTCCTGCTCGTGCTTAAGCCGAACGTTCGTTCGTGGCTTATGCACTTGCCGGAAGGCTCCATTTCTTCTTGGGCAGATCTTTGCCACCAGTTTGTTGGCGCCTTCACGGGCTGCCACAAACCCCACGGCCAGGAGAGCGATCTCCACATTCTGGACTAGAAGGAAGGGGAATCCCTGCGCAAGTACATCCAACGCTTCAGTCGAGTGCAGCACAACATCCCCGACGTCCACCCTGCCGCGGTTATCAGCGCGTTCCACCAGAACGTGCGTAACCGCCGCATGCGTGAAGAAATGGCCATGACCAAGATTCGGGACGTCAGCGAGCTCTATACTCTGGCTGATAAGTGCGCACGCGCAGAAGAGGGGAGGAAGCTCCCCGGGGAGGATGCTGGCGCAGGAGGAAGCGACAGCGACGACGCCGCCCCGGCAAAGAAGAGCCGGCGGCGGAATAACAGAAGGAAGAACAAGAAGGAAGTGCTTGCCGTCGAGAAGTCCGGCAAGGAGGCTCCCGCCAAGCAAACAAAGGCTGGCGGCTCCGGCAAGGAGCCTGCCCCTGTAGCAGCAGCCGACAAGCAGGACGGCTCCGACAAGCAATACTGTAAGATCCACCGCACCAAAGGCCACGACCTCTCCAACTGCAAACGCGTCGAGTACCTCGTCGAGCAGCAGAAAGCTGAGTACGAGAGGCGCGACAAGGAGAAGGCCCAAGGTGGTGGTGGAGAACCAAGCAAGAAGCGGCCATTCAACGGCCGGGGAGGACGCCGCGGCAAGGCCAAGCAGCGGCAAGGTGATCGACCTCCCCGGGGCCGCGACAAGGATGAAGAAGACGACGACGAAGACATGGAGGATGAGGATAACAG
Source organism: Secale cereale (assembly GCA_902687465.1). Taxonomy (NCBI): domain Eukaryota; kingdom Viridiplantae; phylum Streptophyta; class Magnoliopsida; order Poales; family Poaceae; genus Secale; species Secale cereale. The sequence continues at coordinate 291,900,657 of LR738711.1, forward strand.
CGAGCAGGAGTTCCAGAAGGCCACGGAGGTCCTGTGCGTCGACGGTGGAGCCTCTCTGCACACCTCCCACCGCCAGCTCAAGCAGTGGGTGCGCGAGGTGAATGCAGCAGAGCCGCCCGTGGAGTCGCGCAGGCTCCTCAAATGGTCCAGCACGCCCATCATTTTTGATCTTGAGGATCACCCTGACTGCACCACTGCGGTCGGGTGCTTGCCGATGCTGGTTTCACCCACCATCCGCAACCTCAAGGTCACCAAAATGTTGGTTGACGGCGGGGCCGGGCTGAACTTGATCTCCTCTGTTGTGATCAAGAAACTCCAAATCCCAGATGGCGAGCTCGAAGAGACCGGTTCTTTCCAAGGAATCAACCCGGGAAGGAGCAAGCCCAAGGGGAAGATAACTCTGCCGGTGACCTTTGGCGGGGAGCTCAACTTTAGAACTGAGCGCATCACATTCGACGTCGCCGATATTCCGTTGCCGTATAATGGAATACTCGGCCGTCCCGCCCTCGCCAAGTTCATGGCAGCTTCCCACCACGCCTACAACGTACTCAAGATGCCGGGGCCGATAAGCGTCATCACTGTCCATGGCGACAAGAAAGATGCGCTTGTCTGCGCCGACAAGATCTACCGGGACGCAGCAGCCGCAGCGGAAAAGAACACACTTGCCGCTGAAGCTCCCGGGGGGAAGAAGACGAAGACCAAGTCCGGCAAGTGCTCTGGGGCCCACTCCGGCAACCGCACCTCTTCGGAGTGCTGCGTCGCCGTCGAGGACGTTCCATCGAGCTCCACCGGCAAGTGTAAGAAGGGGATGGCCGCTCCCCCGGCAACCAAGAAAGTGTCCGCCAAGGAGGACGGCACTGGTGGTACTTTCACCATCAGTGCTACGCTTGACAACAAATAGGAAAGCGCGCTCGTTGCCTTCCTGCGGGCGAATGTCGATGTGTTTGCATGGCAGCCATCTGACATCCCCGGTGTTCCCAGGAAGGTAATTGAGCACAAGCTTGCTGTTTGTCCTCATGCGCGGCCCGTCAAGCAGAAAGTGAGGAAGCAAGCCGTGGAGCGCCAAGAATTCATTGCTGAAGAAATCAAGAAGCTAGAGGCAGCAGGCCTAGTTAGAGGCGTGATCCATCCGACGTGGTTAGCAAACCCAGTCGTCGTGCGCAAGGCCAATGGGAAATGGAGACTGTGTATAGACTTCACCGATGTGAATAAAGCATGTCCCAAGGATCCATTCCCTTTGCCGCGCATTGACCAGATCGTTGACTCCACTGCCGGATGTGAGCTACTCTCTTTTCTTGATGCATATTCAGGCTACCACCAGATCTTTATGGCCAAAGAAGACGAAGAGAAGACTGCATTTATCACTCCATCTGGCACCTATTGCTTCATACGCATGCCATTTGGACTGAAGAATGCAGGATCAACATTCGCAAGGGTAGTGCACACTGCTTTCGAGCCACAGATCCACAGAAATGTAGAGGCTTACATGGATGACATCGTGGTGAAGAGCAAGAGCAAGGATACCTTGGTCCAAGATTTGGAAGAGACATTTCAGAACCTGCGCAAGATACAGCTCAAGTTGAACCCCGAGAAGTGCGTCTTTGGAGTCCCCTCCGGCAAGCTTCTCGGGTTCTTTGTGTCACAGAGGGTGATTGAAGCCAACCCCGACAAGATTAAAGCCATTGAGAAGATCGAGGCCCCGAAGCGCGTCAAGGATGTCAGAAGGCTTGCAGGTTGTGTGGCCGCCCTCAGTAGGTTCTTTTCGAAATCTGCAGAACGCGCCCTGCCTTTCTTCAAAATCTTGAAGAAGGCAGGTCCCATGAAGTGGACTCCGGAAGCGGAGGCGGCGCTGCAAGATTTGAAACGGTACCTATCCTCCACTCCAATACTTGTCGCACCTAGACCACAGGAAAAGTTGTTGCTATACCTAGCGGCAACCAACCAGGTGGTTAGTGCTGCATTAGTAGCGGAGAGGGAGGCCGACGAGGAATCTGCACCACCGGCAAGCGAATCCAGCGACAAGCAGGGGGCTGCTCCGGCAAGCTCTGGCCCCGACAAGGACAACTCTGCGCAGGAACAGGAAGAAGTGCGAAAGAAGATGGTGCAGCGCCCAGTGTATTTTGTAAGTTCCCTTCTCCAGGGGGCTAGATCAAGATACTCTGGTGTGCAAAAGTTGCTTTTCGGCCTCCTCATGGCCTCGAGAAAGCTGCGCCATTACTTCCAGGCGCATGAGATAACGGTGGTCACTCGCTTTCCGCTGAAGAGGATATTGCACAACCCAGAAGCAACAGGCAGGATCGTTGAGTGGGCACTGGAGCTGTCGAGCTTTGGACTCAAGTTTGAAAGTACTTCAACCATACAGAGCCGAGCTTTGGCAGAATTCATAGCTGAGTGCACCCCAACGCCCGATGAAGAAGTCCAAGAAACAAGTGCGCCCGTTCAAGAAGCGACAAGTGAATGGGTAATGTATTTTGATGGTGCCTTCTCGCTGCAAGGCGCCGGTGCTGGCGTGGTACTCATCGCGCCAACCGGAGAGCACCTCAAGTATGTTATCCAGATGCACTTTCCCAGGGAGCAAGCGACAAACAACACTGCTGAATATGAAGGCTTGCTTGCCGGCCTCAGGATTGCAGCCGAACTTGGGATCAGGAAGCTGATTGTGCGGGGAGATTCTCAGTTGGTGGTCCGGCAAGTCAACAAGAGTTACCAGAGCCCTTTGATGGAAGCTTATGTAGATGAAGTAAGGAAGCTTGAGGAGCACTTTGAAGGTCTGCAAATGGAGCACGTCCCGAGAGCTCAGAATGAAATAGCAGATGGCCTTTCAAAGTGTGCTTCGATGAAGTTACCTGTGGAACCAGGGACCTTCTTACTCAAGCTGACTCAACCATCCGTTTCACCATCAATTGGGCAGTCCAAGAAAAGAAAGTTGGTCTCCGGCGACTACTTGCCGGCGGATCTTCCTGAAACCGCCGCCAAGGTCCCCAAGATCGGCAATCAGAACGCTAAGGAACAGTCTGCTCCTGCGGATCCAAGGATCTGTGCAGTTGAAGAAAGTGTTCCCGACAAGCCTCGCCCCGGCGAGCTTGCCGGGAGATCATCGGCTCCGGCGGAACCAGAGGTTCTTGCCGTAGAAGCTGGGGTCCCCGTAGCGGCCCTCATGCCTTTAGTCCTTGCTGTTGAGCCTCAGGCTCCGGCATGGGCACATCAGATCGTCCGTTTTCTACAAACTGGAGAACTTCCCGACGACCCAGAAGAAATAGAGAAGATAACCAGGCAGTCAAGTATGTACCAGTTCGTGGATAACGAGCTGTACAGAAGAAGGCTCAATGGTGTCAGATTGAAGTGCATCTCCAGGGAAGATGGACAGAAGCTGTTGGCAGAAATACACGGAGGCATATGCGGCCACCACATTGGCGCAAGGGCGCTTGCCGGAAAAGCTTTCCGGCAAGGGTTCTTTTGGCAAGAAGCCCTCCAAGATGCAACTGCGCTAGTAACCAAGTGTGAAGCGTGCCAGTTCCATGCGAAGCAAATTCATCAGCCAGCTCAAGCTCTCCAAACAATTCCTTTGTCCTGGCCCTTCTCGGTCTGGGGGCTCGATATCCTCGGCCCTTTCCCCCGAGCTGTCGGGGGCTTTGAGTACTTGTACGTTGCAATCGACAAGTTCACAAAGTGGCCAGAAGTGGAACCAGTGAGAAAAGTGACAGCACAGTCAGCGGTCAGGTTCTTCAGGTTGATTGTTTGCCGTTTCGGAATCCCTAACAGGATCATCACCGACAACGGTACACAATTTACTAGTCGCACCTTCATGCAGTACGTCCAAGACCTTGGCGCCAAGGTCTGTTTCGCTTCTGTTGCTCACCCGAGGAGCAACGGTCAAGCGGAGAGGGCCAATGCTGAAGTGCTGCGCGGACTCAAGACAAGGACCTTTGACAGGCTGCGCAAGTGCGGAAGAAATTGGATAGAGGAGCTACCGGCGGCTCTTTGGTCAATCAGAACAACACCAAGTCGAGCCACCGGACAGACACCCTTTGCTCTAGTCTATGGAGCAGAGGCAGTTCTCCCCACGGAACTCGTATACGGATCTCCTCGAGTGCTCGCTTATGATGAGCTCGAGCAAGAGCAACTGCGGCAAGATGATGCATTGCTCCTCGAGGAGGAACGTCTCCAGGCTGCTGTACGAGCTGCTCGATACCAGCAAGCCTTGCGTCGCTAGCATAGCCGCAAGGTCAAGGCCAGGAGTCTCGACGAAGGCGGCCTTGTTCTTCGGCGTGTTCAGTCCGCCAAGAATTCCAACAAGTTGATGCCGAAGTGGGAAGGCCCTTATCGGGTGAGACAAGTCACAAGGCCCGGCGCTGTCCGCCTTGAGACCGAAGAAGGCTTACCGGTGAGCAACTCCTGGAACATAGAGCATCTTCGCAAGTTTCACCCATAAGGCGCGGTTGCCGTGACCCGTTCCGGCAACCACCTTTTGTACAAGCTTTGCCGCTGTTGCATGTAACCCTTTGTACAAAGCCGGGCGCAGACCCCGTGCATCAGTAAAGCTTTGTGTTTTGCGCTATTTGCCTCTTGCATGCTTTTCTCTGCTATTTGCATGTGTTATTTGGCATCTTGTGCAACGTACATATCCGGTAAGCATTAGCACGCCGAAAGGCCATATATTTGTTTCCCTCTTCTTTTTCCTTGCCTCTTAAGCAGAAGGAATGTTCCTCGTGCACAAGTTTGCCGGGGGGGAAGGAGATGGAAGGGGAACCAAGTGCTGTTCAAGAAAGAGAAGCCTTACCGAGAAGCAAGCGATATATGAAAGCTAAGTTATTAGAATTTGATCAGTTCAAATTTTTAATTTTAAGTTGTCTTCCTTGAACAATCACACTTTGTTTGGAAAACCTGTGCGCGGAGGAACCTACCCGTAGCTAGCCGCACCCTTGTCTTGTTTCCGAGTACGCTCAATGGTTTAAGTGAGCTGCGACAAGTGTCGTGCCCTTACTTCGTTTTCGAGTTCGCTCAGCAAGCTAAGTGCGTTGCGACTAGCTGCGGCAAGGTTGCTTGCCGGTAAGGCCTAGGCCAGCAGGCTGCTCAGAGTCCAGCACTCAGCGCTCGCGGCAAAGGCCCCTTGCCGGCAAGCTCCCCGGGAGCGTAGGGTGAAAAACATACAAAGTAAATGACCAAGACAAGGAAGATAACATTGCACTGATTGATCAAAATGAGATAAATATCTTACAAAGGATAACTTGTCGCAATGATTAATGAGTTCATAACACCCTATGCAGCAACAAAAGAGATAAAGATAAAGGAGGCCTAATCTACGCGGTCGCCCTCGATCCTGGAGATTTTGTTCACTTTGGCGATGATGTGGGCGACCTGCTCCTTCAGCGCCTCCATGTTCGCGTCGGCCGGCAAGCTGCGGAGAACGTTGGTGAGGTTTATACCGGGATTGCGGTATACAATCTTCGTCAGTACGCGCTCCAAGGTTCCCGTGCAGAGCTGGCGCGACTCCTCGGCTAGTTGCGCGGGAATTTTCTTCCGAAGATCTGCGAGAGCCGGCGCGATTCCCCTGAAGAAGAGGCTGAGCTTGGCGCTGTGAGGGAGGTTTGGGTCCGGAGAGTAGATGAGATGCTCCAACTTCAGCACCAGCAGCTCTTGGTCGATGTTGGATGCAGAAGACACCAAGTCCTCGGTCCATACCTCGACGGTCCGGCGGAAGTTCTCGGCCGCTATGTTGGCGCTCTCCACCAAGCTTCGCTCCTTGCGGAGCTCTTCCTTCAACTTAGTTTCCCGATCCCGGACGGCGTCGAGCGAGTCCTTCAGCGTGGAAACTTTCAGCTCAAGATCCTCAATGGAGTCCTTGGTGGCCTTCAACTCGTCGCCCTTCTTGGAAAGACGCACCTGGAGTTCGGAGTTGGTGTGGGCGTCCTTCTCGCGCTCTGTGTTGAGCGCGGCGACCCTCTCCACGCTCGCCTTCAACGACTCCTCCAGCTGCGCAACCTTGGCGGCAAGCTCTTCCTTGGCGGTCTCCGCGGCAGCCGCGGCGGCTTTCGCCTCCTTCAGCTCCCCGCCAAGGGCCTGCTCCCGAGCGGCAAGGTCTTCCTCGTGGGAGTCGAGGTTGACCTTGCGTTGGGCGAGCTCTCCTTCTCGCCGGGACAGCTCCTCCCCGGCGAGCCGCTGCTGCTCTTCGGCCTCGGCCTTCTCCAGCAACCATTCCTGGTATTCCCCGGCGAGCCTCTCGCGCTCCTCCGCCACCTCGCGGAGGGCAGCCTGGTTGGCGGCGCGGAGCTCCGCCGCGCGCTTCTCCATCTCGATGGCGGCCTTGGCGGCAAGGGCCTCCCGAGACGCTAGCTTCGCCTGCCTGGCCCGGTAAAGGGCCAGGAGCTGATGAAGCAGCTTCTCCTCCTCAGGCCCGTCGCTTCCGCCGGGCGCCTCGACGATCTTCAAACCCGCGGAGGCGAGGACTTCTCCATCGAAGGCCTCGCCCTCCGCGGGGGCTCGCGACGAAGAACCCCACGGCATCTGGATGAAGACGCCGTTGGGAGCTTCAAGATAGTAGCCCGCCTGCTCCTTTTCGGCGGAGGGGTCGGCGGCCGGTGCAGCACTTGATGCTCCTGCCGCCTCCGGGCCGGCAGTGCGGTCGCCGTCCCCCTCCCCGGCCGCTGCGTCCGCAGCCGGAGCGGTCTCCTCCGCAGCCGGCTCGGCGGCTCCCGCCGTGTCCTCTGTGACAGGGGCGTCGCCGCCGCCGCCATGCGCGCCCTCCTCCTCGACGTCGATGACCTCCGTCTCCGTCTGCTCGGGGGGAGGAGGATCTAGAAGAAGAAGAAAAAGCAAAAAAAAAAAGGTTCAAGCAAATATCCAAAAAGAGGCAAATCCAAGAAGACAAAGTTGCGGAACTTACCTTGACGGACGTCTCCAGCGGCGGGCTCCCTCGCCGGGGAGCTCTGCCTTGGCGGAGTGGCCGCCCTCGCCGGGCTGCTCGCCCTTGGCGGGGTACTCGCCCTTGGCGGAGTACCCGCCATTGGCGGAGTGCTCTCCCTTGCCGGGGAGTTCGGCCTTGGCGGGGACGGCGGGGCCCGCGGCTCCTCGGGAGCGACCTCCGGACGCTCCTGTGATTGTGGCTCCACCTCTGCACAAGACAATCAAGACAAGACGAAAACATCAAGATATTAGCACAAGAACAAATCCTTTAGCGCGCCCGACGAGCGGAAGTACGGAACTCAGACTTACGCTGGGGGCTGCGCTGGGGGCTGCTCCTTGGAGCAGCACTTGGGTCCGGCAGGCTCGTCTCCGGCACGCCCCCAGTCGCCGCGACAGGCGAGTCATCCGCGACCTCAACCACGGGCACCTTGGCCTTCTTCGCCACTCGCTCCGCCAAGGTCCTGAAGATTAAAACAAAAGCAAGATCAGCATCAACAAGAATCAAGATAATGGTAAAGAAAATGCAAGATCTCAAGTTCTTACTCCTGTTCCTCCTCGTCGTCGTCGTCGCTCAAGGCGGAGAAGTCAAACGCCACCTGAGGCGTGTCCACGCGAGGAGCAGGAGGCGAAGACTCCCTCGGGCGCTTGGCGGTCCCCGGGGCTGGGGGCTGCGAAGACCCAGCCCCTGTGGTAGCCGAGGCCCGGGGAGCGGGCGGAGCTGCCGCTCCGCTCTGCGAAGACCTTCCTCCGCTTGGCGCTGTCGTGCGGGGCGCCTCCACCGTGGCCTGCGTGCGGGTCGCCTCCGCCGTGGCCTGTGTGCGGGTCGCCCCCGCCGTGGTTGGTGCGCCGGGCGCCCCCGTCGCAGCTTGGCTCCCCCGGGTAGCTCGCGCCGCCCGGCGAGCTGGTTGTTGCCGGGGCGCCTGCGCCCTCGTCCCCGTCGCCGTCTTGCGGAGACGCTTCAGCGGAAAACGCCTAGGGCTTGCCCGAGGCGGGGAGGTCTCCGACGACGAGGAGAGGTCGTCGGCGTAGAGCCCCAGGGATCCGTCGGAGTCTCCGTCGGCCCCGGCGTCCTCCTCCTCCTCCTCCTCCCCGGCAGGCTTGCTGGGCCCTGCGTCCTGCACTGTGGCCGTTTTCCCTCCAGCGCCTCCGCTCCCTCCGGCGCCTCCGCTCCCTGCGGCGCCTCTGTTTCCTCCGGCGGCGTTGCCTCTCGCCGCGGCCTCGGTCAAGATCCCGGGGATCCCGGAGTGCCTCAAGGAAGGGACCCCGGCGAGCTCGTCGGGAGGCAGCTTCAGCAGCCTGCGGATCTCCGCCTCCTCTGCTTGGCAGGACGTTTCCGCAGCCTCTGCCTCCTCCGGCGTGAAGCCGAATTCTCCTGCCGCTGCGGCTGCAGCGGCCTCTTCAACCCGAGAAGCTATGTACGCTATCTCCTGGTCGGTGGTGTCCCGTGTCAGCTCCCGGACCTCGTTCTTGTTCTTCGCCACCTCCACCAGGTTGTCGAAGAAGTTCAAGATGACGTCTGGCTTGGGCGGAATCCACGTGCGGTCGATGCCATGCGAGTCACACGCGGGCATCATGGCGCGAAGGGAGTCCCGGGCCGTGCTGTTGCAGAGAGGCACCACTCCCCGGGGACCTCTGAACCACTCTGGGTGGGCCGGGTCATGCTTAAATAGTTCCCGGACCATCCCCTTCAGCTCCAACGACGTGAAGTTAAAGTTGAGCCCGGGACGCAGCCTCATTATATCCGCCGCGTTGCCGTACTCCCAGGCTGGCCTCTTCCTATCCTGGAGAGGGGCGATGCGGCGGCGGAGGAAATCTGTGCCTACTTCTGCGACAGACAGCCTTGCTACCCGGAGACGAAGAATTCTGATGAGGGCGACATCGAGCTTGCCGTCGTCCGAATCCAGCTCGCTCCAGTCCCTGCCGCGCACGATAGGTGTTGTGCGCGGCGCGGTGAAAGATTGCGGCTGGTCCTCGACAATCCAACACCAGTCTGCACGCCACTCCTCCCACTTGCCGCGGAGCTCCCCCAGCAAGTAGGACTCCTTGTTCAGACGAAAAACCCAAGATATTCCTCCGGAGAGGGGGGCGCCGGCCTCTGCTCTAGGGGTGAAGAAGTGCCTAAACAGCGCTACGTTTGGGTATATCCCAATATAGTTTTCGCACATGTGTGCGAAAACCGCCATCGTGAGGATGGCGTTGGGGGTGAAGTCAAGAAGGTGGAGGCCGTAGGTGTGCATTATATCGCAGAAAAATTCGGAAAAAGGGGGACAGAGGCCGCAGTCGAAGAAAACTGCGAAGAAGAAGTACCCGCCGGGGTAGTTGTCCTTGGCGGCGGCCGGATAGGCTCGGGTGCGGGGGTGCGCCTTGGTCTTCTTGGCCCAGAACAAGTAGTACTTGTTCCAGAGCTCCCGCGCGCTGAGCCTCGGCGAGAAGACGACGTTCCGCTTCCGCAACGCGGCGAGCCTCGCCGCTTGCTCCGATTTCTCCTTCTTGGTCTTCTCCGCCTTCGCCTTCTCGGTCTTCGGGGCCATGGCGGAGGCGGCGAGGGAAGGGGGATGAAGAGTCCGGCGGCGCCGCAGATGCGGGAGGCGACGGCGGAGGTGTGGAGGCGGAGCGCAAGAGGGGATCTCTGGAGATGGAAGAAGAGGCAATGAAAGCGTAGGAGGGGAACCGCTCCTGCTTCCTCTGCTTTTATGGGGAAGTGGGGGGCGTTTCGCTCTTTCCATTAAAAGAACGTGGCCAGGTCCCATCCCACGACGCCGCAATCGACGCGTGCCGTTACGGGGGGACGCGGCGGATGCGGAAGTGGATTCGGTGCGCTGTGGGTCGCGTGTGTCCGTGCACTGTTTTGGGCCTGGCCCAACAGCGCTCGGCACCGTGTGTGGCCCAGGCCCGGGGGCTCCTGTCGGTGTACTAAGGTAGGGGTACCTCAGTACCCCAACTTGTGCACGGACAGTGGCAGCTTCCCGCGGCAGGGCTTACCACGCGCTTGCCGGAGACCTTCCTGCTCCATATAAAACCATTCAAAAACAAAGTATATAAGACAGAAGATCGAGACCCCGGCAAGTGGAGTTTGCCGGGAAGGCCGTTCCAGGCTCAAGATTACTTCACTAACACAAGACCCTGGCTAGAGGAGCTTGCCAGGAAGACTAGAAGATTCCATTACAGAAGACATGCCTCGGCGCTACACGCGCCCCGGCAGGGTCCGGGGAGCGACAAGCTTCAGAGCCCGACAAGGTCCCGGGCCCGGCAAGGTCAAGACCCCGGCAAGGTGTTTGCCGGGGAGAGTTGTGCTGTGTGCCCGCGCTCCGGCTCATCGAACCACGCGTCGCCCTGGGGCCACTCCAGGGACGCGTGGCGGATGGATGTGCAGCCTGGGGGACACGGTGGCACTCCACGGTGGTGGAGCCATCGCCGTGGCAAACGGAGACGCAAGGGCGGGCGCTTTTGGGGTCGACGGCGACGGGCATTGAATGCTCTTGTCCCCCACTTTCAAAGTAGGTAGCGACCACTGTTCACGCACTGTAGCTCCACTATTCCCGCACTGTTACAACTACCACCTCTTTTACATTTTTACCCTTTCTCCTACGTTGACACCTGTCGGTGACCCCTTGCACTATAAAAGGAGGCCCATGCACAACGTGGAGGGGGTTCGGAACCTAGATCGCTCATACGCTCGGGGTAGCTGGTTCTTCAAGCTCCCGAGCTCTCCAACTCAATACAAACTAAGCAGGAGTAGGGTTTTACGCGTCCATCGCGGCCCGAACCTGGGTAAAACTGCCCGTGTGTTCACTACGATCCGCTCTTCGTGCTCCCTCCGCCCTCTTACCGCACAAGCAAGGGGCTCCGGTCGCATAGGTGTTCGTGGCGGACAGTTTCCCCCGACATATAATGTCCGAGGTTGGTAAGTGATGCGTGTGCTGGTTACGAGGTAACCCGAACAAAATAAATGGTGCATGTAGTGTCATCATGTGGCATGCTAGTATTATTAGATTTATATGTTCATGCCATGCTCATATTGTCTAGCTGTATCATGTTCATGTTGTTCATGCTATGTTATCTTGATGATTTCGTGATAATTTCTGATTAACCTATAATTTCCATGCTGTTGTTTGTCTTGAATGCTTCTGGTTTATTGTGAGCTTGCAAGTACATTCAATGTACTGACCTGGCGTGTCATGCTAGTTTGCAGGTTGTGCCTGGATTGCTTGCTTGTTTGGTGTTGTTCACATGTTCGCGAGCTAGGATAAACGTTCCAGCCAGAGTCCCTGCGGATTGGAGTCCATCATCGCCATTTGTTGTTCCGCTGCCAGTAGTTGTTCCGCTGCTTCGAGTTGTCATTCTGCTTATATAGAGCAACCGTGTTGGCGTAGTGTCACCATGCCGATGTTATTCATTGTAATATCGTAACCCTTGTAATCCTATTCTTGTTGTAATAGAGAGCTGGTTTGTTCTATACTAAGCAGTGCCGTATTCCAGAAGACTTCATCTCGATCTCTGGGCTGGAATACGGGGCGTTCTGGTTTTCTCTAAGCCTGGGTGCCACAAATGCTACGACGCAATGATGACAATATTTGGACGTTTTCTACCCAAAGACCATGTACTACTTGCAAACCTGTACTAGTGCTCTTAAGATGCCTTATGAGAAGATACATGCCTCTGAGAAAGGATGTGCCTAATTTAGGCTTCGGTATGCGGACTTGAACTATTGTCCCATTTGCAACTCATCCAGGTATGTTGTGGTTGACAACGGTATGGGTGAGAAGACGCAGACCAAAATCCCCATTAATGTTCTTCGGTATATGCCAATCGTACCAAGACTTCAATGTCTTTTTGGTCGGAGAGACGGCAAGACAGATGACATGGCACAAAACGGGCAAAAGAACCCAACTAGATGCAGATGAGAAGCTGATGGTGGAGCGCACATCGGACGGTGAGGCATGGAAAAGCTTTGATGCATTACATGATGAAAGAGCGGTAGGTCCGAGGCATCCTCAGGTCGGCATCAGCACGGATGGGTTCAGTGTGTTTGGTCTCACGGCAGCCCAGTACAATTGTTGGCCCGTATTTGTCTTTCCACGAATTCTCCCCCCAAGATAGATTATGCAAAGAAGAACATTTTCCTGACGTTGATAATTTCAGGGCCCAACTATCCGGGAAGAATATGAATGTGTACATGCAGCCGCTGAAGGACGAATTGCAAGAAGCCTGGGGTGATGGGTTCAAGACATACGACGCCTTTAGCAAATGGAACTTTATAATGCGTGTCTGGTACATGTACTCGATGCTGGACTTGTCGGCTGTGATGCCCCAAGACCAACGCTCTAGAAGGCTGCCAGCTATTCCGGGTTTCACCATGTGATTTAAGGTCTGTTGCGTATTTTTTCATAGCATCTTTTAAATTGCATCATGTCATCATGCCATCATGTCATTGAACTTTTCAAAACTCAACTAAATAAATTGCATATGTCGTTTGATCTAACTAAATCGAGGGAATTCTCATGGTGTTTTCTCTTTATAACATATCCTTCCGATATTAGGGAGCTATTATAAAAATATTCCATTAGTTTGGAATCACCAAAAACACACTTGCAAATATTCCCCATGTCTTTTCTACTTGGGGTTTGACCTTCAAATCTTGTCCATAATTCTTATCCATTTTATCGAGGTTCCTCCAAAAATCCGAGCATTTTTGGACACGTACAAATCCTAGTCCTAGTTCAAACCATCTGAACTAAATTCAAATGAGTTTGGATATAGATTGCCAAAACCTCTTGTTGACCCTAAAAAATGGCATGATCGCAAAGAGTGACTTGAGGCTATAGTGGAATCAGGTTAAAATTATGAGTTCATGTAACCTATTGATAGATCTCTTCAAGATGATCGAAATAGATGTGAAGATGGACCAAAACGGAGCTCAAGTGCAAAATATATGACAAGTTCAGAGATGTTCATGTTGACACCAGATTAAATAATGGCTTGAAACCCAATTAAGATGGCCTTAAATGGGAAAAGTTTCCACATCAATGTTGTGCGTCTCGTCGAATCGGACGATTTTGATATAAAAATCGTCCCGATCTGAGTTCGTACGCAAAAGTTACAGCCATCCGAACACAGCCCTGTCACGGAGCCATAAGTGGCGCGCCCCACCAGCCACGTGTGTGATGGGTAGCGCGAATAACAGCCTGTATTGTGTGACCGTTTTGTCCTAAAAGATGGCATCAAATTAAAAAACGTTCAACATGAAAGTTGTTCGTCTCGTCGAAACGGTCAAGATTGCTTTTGGACTCTTTTCCATCCGAGGTCGTTTACCATCTCAAACATTACCCGCAAGGTACAGCCAGTTTAAACCGAACAATTTTGGAAAGTTCGGACAAAACCAATCCGAATTTGGCTAAGGTTTTGGACGTGAATCCAAGCCTTTTCCTTGCATGGGAAGTCCAGCCGCCCCTTATATACCTAAGGGGTGATGGCCGATTGAACAACACACAATCGATCAATTCATCTACCACTTTTTATCTTTTATCTTTTCTCCTTAACCCTAGTTCCTCTTCTTCCTCGTTCTTTGTTCGTTCTTCTTGTTGCAGGGCGGCGAACCTCGAGGCCCTAGGGGCGATCAGGTCGACCTAGGGCAGCCCATAGCCGCCGCGCATCCAGACGGGGTCCCTCCCAGACGCGTGGGGTTTCGGGTCTTCAAAAGCACCCGCCGGATTGCTTGCGTAACGCGCTTCCAGACGGGTTTCCTTCGACGTGAGTTGCGGTGCATCACCCTCGGCGTTGGAGGTACACAGTGACGTGATCGTGTGTGAACACACTTTTTGGCGACTCCGCTGGGGACGAAGCTTCGAATGGTCTCCGGCCTGTTCTTGCTACGAAGAGATCGTCATCTAGGATTTGTAATCTACAAAGGTAATATGAATACTCAATTCACATATGTAGATGCAAATAATGCATATATTGTTGCTAGATCATCTAATGAGCATAATGTATCGGCTAGCCCTAGCTTTGTCAATCATGCATCTAATTATGTGCAAGGGCCGATGCAACAAAATCATCATGCTTCTACTTCATATAATTTTAGCAACATGCAACATATGTATTCCAACTCACATGCATCGGCAACCCCAGAAATCCATATGTGGATGAACAACATGATGAGTTCGGTTAATCAAGTTGAAACACCTCACACGGGAACTTCTGATAGTATGCAACAAAGTGTTTCACCTTTTTATTCATCGGCAACTAGCCTGCAATATGTTAATCCAAACATGCCGATGGATAGAGGAATTGGCCATGCTACTACAAGTTATCCGGCCAATTACCCTCAACCATCATATGCTACACCTCATGCTTCTACTGTTTTGGCACCATATGCAACTATAGGTATTCATAATTTGGCTTTGCACCTTCACGCTAGTAGCCGAATAACTAAAAATTCTATAGGATCACATGTGCCTTCACCTAGTACCATATCATACAATGTTTCCCCTGCACAATTACAGAATTTCGGTGACATCTCGTTACCGAAAGAGTCTAAAAGTGTAGGGGGGCAATTCTATCCAGATTGGGTCATTAAGAAAAATCTTACGTCTTTTTGGGACAAATGCAATGTTGTTCTAAATGAATTAATAAAAGAGGGAAAGCCTATTAATTCTGCTGCAATATAAGCTAGATTATGTCAAAAAGAGAATGCATTAAGTGTGGATAGAATTATCAAAAAGAGTGGTGATTCGGATAACAAAGTTAATTCGGTTATTGAAAAGACCGAATCAAATATTACGTATGCCAAATCTGTTCTAGAAAAAGAGGACAACAAGGTGTTGGGGTGCTATTCAAAAGAGAAACAACATATCGTTCAAGTAACACAACCATCATGCTTTCCCAACGTGTTTGAAACGGTATGTCTAGCAAGTGATTTACCTATCCTCCGATTTGGTCACAACTTTATTGTTGATGCTTCTATAAGAAAAATTATCGTAAGTAATTTTGAAAGACCAATGAAGAAGGGTAATTTACTTGTTAGCAGCAAAATTGTTATGGAACATATCGGTCAACCTATTGTGCCATTTACAAAGACCGGTAGTGATTTATTATTGCAGTCAAAGTTTTTCCCATTGCTTTATTTAAAATTCATATCTAATTGGGTACCTTTGCTTGCTTCATACTTGGCTTACGCATGGCGTCAATTGAGACATGTATATTCTAACTACTTTGATTTCAGAAGTTTAAAGCCAAGGTTATACTATGTTGAGAAAACCGATGATGGTATAATTTCCTTTTCAAAGACATCGGAGATAGAGTGCAAAACACAATGCATAGCCGAATGGGGTAATGCAAAAATATGAAGCATTCGTTTGCTTAACTTCAAAGCCGTTCTCACAGCAAGATCGGCTAGAAAGTAAAAAGTTTACCTTCAATTCAAGTATGTGTGATCAAATATTTGATTTATTGCTGAAAAATAATTACATTAGAATTCTTGATCACCGTGTCAAGCCATTAGTCCAAGGACGAATATATTGTAAGTTGCATGATTCGTCCAAGCATAATCTTGAGGATTGCAACATGTTTCGTCAAATAGTTAAATCGTCCATTGATAAAGGACGATTGAAATTTGTTAAGACACAAAGAGATGACCAGTCTATTCCGATTGGTCCTGATGGCAAAAGTTTTTTGCATCGGCTAATACAAGCCGATCCATTTAAAGGGAAGGTAAAAGTTGCAGCTGACGGGATCAAGCTTTCAAGTAAAGAAGTTGTTGAAGAGCATAATGAACATAAACTTGAGGGCGAGAATTCCATCGAAGCTACAATGAAGACGCCAAGGACTAGGGGCAGCAAGCAAAGTCAATGATCTATGAAAACAAACCAATAGAAGGCAAAGGCCGAGGTAAGCACAAAGGTAAAAGGTCGAAAGTCACTTTCACGCAACTCTTGGTGAAATATCAAAAGAAGAGTGAACATAAGAATGCTTGTCGGCCAAATCATGCAAAGAAACCAGGATCACCCCCAAAGCGCAAATATGAGGATCGGTATTGGCAAAGTGAGAATTTTCATGCAACATATGCGTATCCTTATTTTGGGCCGCCAATGCCAATACCGTGGATGCCTCTCTATTTTCGTGTAGATCCATATCCATCATGGGACAGATATGATACAAGGGCACATTTTCCATCTTATTTTAAACCATCTCATCAATATTATGCAGCTCCGAGAAGATCAACATTTGAACAATCACATCTTAAAGACCGTCTCAATAAAAAGGAATCGGTCCGGAGCCCATGGACGAAGAAAGAGGTGGTTAAGCAAGTATATCGGGTCAAGAAAGATGGTCGTAAGTGTGCTACTTCAGATTCGATCTCAAATGACAAAGAGAAAATTAAAGTGTTGACATTGGCTACAAAAGGCAAATAAGTAAAGCAATCAACTGTTGAAAATCAAAGTGCAAAGTCTGAAGAAAAGGAGTTGAGAGTGCACAAGGTAGAACAAGAATTGTCATTGCTTCCAACAAAATCGCAGCCGGGATGCCCACTCGGCTTATCCTATTGGCAAAAAAATGAATTACAAAAACTTAGTGCACAAGAGCTTGAAAAGAGAAACATGGCATGGGTTCCCAAAGGAAGTAATCAAAATAAGAATGGTGTGCAAGCTTCCATCAAAAGAAGTGTGACAAATGTAAAGAAGGAAAAGAGTGAAAATTATGAACGACCAAGCCGAAGGTTTCAACGTCCTCAGTGCACGAATTATCCACATTCTCCAATTATGCCATTTATGCCGATGACATGGAAATCATCCTCTGGTATGACTGGTTACCCTCCATGGACTTATTTTGATTCATGGATGCAATACAACTTCTTACATCATGCAAGGGTTTTACCACATCATCATTCGTTTGATTAGCAGCATTTTGTTGCTGATCCATATGGCCGATATATAATTATCGCCCTAAGCATATAAATGGCCGATGGAGTGTTGACATTGTCCTTAGAACCAACAAGGCAAGTTATTTTTCGGCACGCAAGCTTTGCCAAAAAACAGGGGGGCATGTGTTGACCCTCAAAAATGGCATGATCGCAAAGAGTGACTTGATGCTATAATGGAATGAGGTTAAAATTATGAGTTCATGTAACCTATTGATGGATCTCTTCAAGATGATCGAAATAGATGTGAAGATGGACCAAAACGGAGGTCAAGTGCAAAATATATGACAAGTTCAGAGATGCTCATGTTGATACCAGATTAAAGAATGGCTTGAAACCCAATTAATATGGCTTCAAATGGAAAAAGTTCCAACATCAAAGTTGTGTGTCTCGTTGAGTTGGTAGATTTTGATATAAAAATTGTCCCAATCCGAGTTCGTATGCAAAAATTACAGCCATCCGAACACAGTCCTGTCACACAGCCATAAGTGGCGCGCACCACCAGCCACGTGTGTGATGGGTAGCGCGAATAACAGCCTGTATTGTATGATCGTTTTGGACTAAAATATGGCTTCAAATCAAAAAACGTTCAACATGAAAGATGTTCCTCTCGTCGAAACGGTCAAGATTGCTTTTGGGCTTTTTTCCATCTGAGATCATTTACCACATCAAAAATTACCTGCAAGGTACAGCCAGTTTAAATCGAACAATTTTGGAAAGTTCGGACAAAACCAATCCGAATTTGGCTAGGGTTTTGGACGTGAATCCAAGCCTTTTCCTTGCATGGGATGTCCAGCCACCTCTTATATACCTAAGGGGTGACGGCCGATTGAACAACACACAATCGATCAATTCATCTACCACTTTTTATCTTTTATCTTTTCTCCTTAACCCTAGTTCTTCTTCTTCCTCGTTCTTCGTTCGTTCTTCTTGTTGCAGGGCGGCGAACCTCGAGGCCCTAGGGGCGATCAAGTCGACCTAGGGCAGCCCATAGCCGCCGCGCATCCAGACGGGGTCCCTCCCGGACGCGTGTGGTTTCGGGTCTCCAAAAGCGCCCACCGGATTGCTTGCGTACCGCGCTTCCGGACGGGTCTCCTTCAACGTGAGCTGCGGTGCATCACCCTCGTCGTTGAAGGTACACGGTGACGTGTTCGTGTGCGAACACCTCTTCCAACCATTTTTGTTAAATCCTTCTTATTTTCTTGGTCCAGGGAAAATATCTTTGTTGGTATAATTATGTTTCTAACTCTCTCTTTTCTCCAAAGTTATGTTTATTTTATAAATCAAAAATAAATTCATATTCCAGGCTGGCCCATCTCCTTCTCTCTCCCTAGCCTTCCAGAGCCCAGCAGACATGCCTCTAGCCTTCTGGCGCCACTCCCCTGGGCCTCCTTCCTGCCGGCCCACCTAAGCCCCTCTATCCTAACCCTAGCCGATCGTGATCCCTAGCCCTCGATCCCATCGCCCGACCCTCTCTCCCTCATTCTCCCTCGCGCCGCCACTCTCTCCCTCGATCTCTCTCTCCTCCCGACCCGCTCTCCCTCGCACATCTAGACATCGCTATCAGGGCCGACGCCGGATCCTCTCGACCTGCTGCGCCCCGCCGACCTTACCCCGCGTCCGCTGTCGCGCCCCTTCCATCAGGCTGCCGCCAAGCTGCTCCGCCCCAACGCCCTCGCCAGCTCGCCGCCTCCCACAGTCCGCCGACAAGTGCGCTGCCCCAGCTTTGTCCCGTCGCCGCTAGGAGTTCGTCACTGCCTCCCGATGTCGCTGCTTCATCGCCTCCCCGACCCGAACTAGCCCGAACCAGGCCATCTTCGACGACAACTCACCGGATCCGGATGATCACTCCCGTCCCCGTCGCCCGCGAGTGCTACACCACCGGGTGATGTCGCCGGTGACCTGCCTCCTGCCGAGTTCGGGTTGCCCCTGCTCAAGTCGCCAAGACCGCAACCACATTTCGCGTGTACGACTACGCAAGAACGCAAGTGTCCGGAACCACCGACGCCTCTGGATCGCAAGACCACCAAGTCCAACGATGCCAGTCCCACTATGAACCGTGTACAACTACCATTTCCCGTGGATTCGCCAAGTACCTCTGCGAACGACTACACATGGGACCCGTCAAGTTCATCTACGAGCGTGTACGACTATTGTTGCCGAAGACCCGTGTACGACTACACATCCGGGACGCGACAAGTACCACGACGACCATCGCTTGCCAAGTTCGACTACCCTCACCATGTACAACTACCGACGACGTGAACAACTACTTCCACTTCCGTCACCATGACCGAGAGTACCACTACTTCCACGACGTCCGAGAACGACTACTACCCACGGCACCCGTGTACGACTACTTCCCTCTACGAACTCGAACCGCTCCGAGAACGCTCGGTTCGAAGGTATACCGCCGAGACGATGCCCATGGATGAATGATATTACAATGTATGAGATGCACCTTATGTTTGCCTCGAGTTCTAATTGTCGGTGCACGTTGCCCCTCGTTTGCCTTGCCATCGACACATGGACACTCGGTATCTAGGATCATTCCATGTCAGTTTGGCATGTTCCACTCATCTCTCATTTGATCTTTTCCACCGGTCTCTGAAGGAGTTCCGGAACCGATATGTTGTCGTGGCATCATTTTCGGATTCGTCGCCGTGGCACCCTTTTTTTCCACCACGGTGACAAATGCTCCATATCTTATATCATGTCAAGTTTTTCACTAAAATTGCATATAACTTATATATGTCATCCGCATCATGATAACACCATTTAAATGGTTAAAATTGTTGTTTGTTTAAAACTTGCTAAATGACATGGGGATTTTCTGGAATTGTTGTTGTTATTTCCGGCCTCATTTAAATTTCCTAAATAGATAGTTTCCTTATGCTTCACCTCTTGTCATGTTAAGCAACATCTAAATCTTGTCTTGTTTATAACGAGATCAAACTAAATATGTGAAGTGGTGTTTTGTCAATATGCAACTCGTTGCATATTGAGCTCCACTGAACTTGTAGTATTGTTTGTGCACTTTTCCATGCCATGCATATTTAAACCGGACATGCATCATAGTTGATTAGCTTTTGTTTCGTTCCGGAGTTGTGAGGATTCGTTCAACTACGTCCGCTTGTCTTCTTCATGGACTCGTTCTTCTTCCTAGCGGGATCCCAGGCAAGATGACCGTTCCCTTATATCACCTCTATCTATGCTTTGCTAGTTGTCTCGCTCTATATTTATGCCGCAATGCCAATTCTTGTCTTGTCAGCCTCCTATGTTGCCATGAAACACTCTAACCGCCTTGCTAGCAAACCGTTGATTGGCTAAGTATGCTTTTGCTCAGCCCCTGTTATAGCATTCTTAGTTGCAGGTGAAGTTGGAAGTTTTCTCCATGTTTGGACTTGTTTATTGGGATAACACAATATATATCTTACATAATTAATGCACATATATATTGGTAATGGATGGAAGGCTTGGCCTTCTGCTTGGTGTTTTGTTCCACTCATGCTGCCTTCGGATCTGATAAACCGGTGTTATGTTCCTTGATTTTGCGTTCCTAACACGGTTGGGGATTATGGGAGCCCTCGATAATTCGCACTATTTAAAGCTTTTCAAGCAAGGCCCAACCTTGGTACTTCATTTTCCTAACAACCAAAACTTGCATAGGGAGGAATTAACCCGAGTTCTTAATCAACAACCCGGGCCAGTGCTCCTCATGAGTGTTTGTCCAAACTAGGCGGACTGCGGGGCCACCTTAGGGAAACCCGAGGGCTGCTATATACTTGTAGGCTGACCTATCCGGTCGTGGCCTGAGACGAGATATGCGCGGCTACTATCTGGGTGTCGGCATGCCGGGAGGTCTGGCTGGATTAGTTTTACCTTTGTCAAAATATCCTGAGCACGGGATTCCGCGAATACTCGGGTTTTCCCAACATGGAGTTGCGACTCCGCGGATCGTGGGACCACGTGATGGCTAAGTTGGGACTCCCCTACAGGGTTATGAACTTTCGAAATCCGTGCCCGCGATTATGTGGCAGATTGGAGTTGTTAATATCCGGTTGTAGATAACCAGACACCATATCCTTAAGTATAAACTACCTGTGTGAGTAACCGTGATGGTCTCTTTTCGAAGGGGTTCGTAAAGTGAACACGATGGGGTTATGCATGAACGTGAGTAGCTAGGATCACTTATTGATCATCTTTGGCGACCGTTGGCACATATCCTCATCTTGCTCTGACTTCATAAGCTAGTTGCTTAGTGCTTGCTGTAGCAACTTTATTACCTCTCCATACCTAAAAGGCTTTGATAGTTTTGACACCCGGGAATGGGATTGCTGAGTCCTCGTGACTCACAGTTTACTACAAAAACAAGTTCAGGTGCAACCAAATACTATTCAGTTGATGGCCAGGAACTCAAGTGGGAGTTAGATGAGGAACGTGGGCGTATGTACGTGACGTTCCCCGACGATCAGTATTGGTTCCTACTAGGGCCGATCGGGCATAGTGGGTGGTTATCTTCTTTTCATTTGGATTCGTCCGTAGCCGAATTATGATTGTACTTGGATGAATGTATGACTTATTTATGCATTGTGTGAAGTGGTGATTGTAAGCCAACTATGTATTTTCCCCTTTGTTCTTGTATATGGGAATGTGTGAAGATAACCTTCTTGCGGTCATACCAAAATGTGATTATGCCTCTAAGTCGTGCCTCGACACGTTGGAGATATAGTCGCATCTTGGGCATCACAAGTTGGTAATCAGAGCCTTCCCCGACCTAGGAGCCCCTGTTTGATCGAACCGCTGCCAATGTTGAGTCTACAATTAAAAAAAAAATGAGTCTCAGGATTATATATATCGGAGAGTAGAAATTCTTTTACTCCTCACCCCCTTCGTCACTCTGGTGAGGACTCCTGACGTAGAAGTTTTGTCTTCCTACCCTCTATTCCACAATTTTTTTAGGATCACGCATGTATTGTTGGGATTGTTGCGATATCTTTGTGATGAGAACATTGTTATTGGTACCTCCTATTATTTAGGGGTTGTGGCAGTGTCCTAGGGAGTTGAGCTCCGAGGTTTTGTCGTCACAATTGTATCGTTGTGGTTTGGGAATATTCCTTTTTCTATTAAAGGAATGACCCTGTCTGCCCTAGGTTGTGAAGCAACCTATATTTCCATCACTCCTAAAATTCCCAAATAATTCTCATAAATTGTTAGGGTCATATCTTCATCAAATATGGCAAAACCATTCCTTGCCAGGTTCAAAAATAATCCTCCAATAACTCTTTTCCTATTTTGCCCTAAATGGCACTTTGTGAAGCAAGTGCTATTTTACTTTTCCCAATTGGCCTCAAAATCCTTGGACATCTTTTCCTCTCCATATAATTGCCACATGCCAAAATTCAACCTCATTTGTCTAGTAGTTATTTAATTATGATTTTCCAAAGTTTCTGCCCAGAAAAAAACTTTGTGAAGGAGGTACAAGCTAGGCATATCGAAATGAGTTGCAATTTTGCATGATCCTCAATATCATCAAATATTAGCCCTCCACCAAAGTTGAGCTCATTTCATGCCTCCATGTGAGCTCATCTTCAAATTTGTGTTCTGTCCAAATTTTTTGTTTGTGAAGCAAGTATATTATATCTTGCTCCATTATGGCTGAAAATTTTCTAGGACCTTCTCCCACCCATATAACCAACCTCCACAAGTTTTGGGCACATTTTATGCAGCCATTTTCCCTCAGGAAGTTTCCTAAGTTTCTCATCAGTGGAGATGTTTGTGAAGCAAGTACTATTTTGGCATGTCCATTTAGTATGAAACTTTTACATCACGTTCATATGACCAACTCACCCTATCCTGCCAAATTTCACCTCAAGTGGATGCACTATGTGAGTGCTTCTTACTGTTCTTGTTTCTGGACCAATTTATGTAGTTGTAAAGCAACTATATTAAACACTAGTCCAAATCTCCTCAAACTTACCAGGATTAGAGTCTTTCCTAACCTAAACCTCCGAGTCAACTTAGTTAGCCCTTAGCATTTATTTGTTGATCACTACATCATGGTTTAGTTTGATACAGTAAAATTCAAAGCTCACTTACCATGTAACCACAACATATTTAACCGAGCGACCACCGCAGTGGAAACCTACCATGGATGAACTTACCACTAGACATCATCTACCAGCCATTGTCATCTTCTCCGTGCCAGTCTGCACGGTGACCACCGCTTTGGCATGCAGTATGCGCGAGCTGACCGTCGTTTGCTACAGGCCCCTACTCTGCTTAGCATCTCAGCGAGCACGGGCATGTCTAGCAGCACCCCCTCGCCGTCTTGTTCTCCCCCTCTGTCAGCCCCTCCGTCAGCGTTCGTCGCCGCGCGCCCATGGGCGCACTATGGCCGACCGAGCATTAATGGCGCTTCGGCCGTTTCCCTCCTGTGCGCTCGGCCCCTCTTGCCCCATGCACCACTGTCGCTCGTCCCCTCCCCGGCATCGCCTACCCGCGCCCTCCCGTGACCTCTTCTCGTCGCTAGAGCATTGGCCAGATCCCCACGACGGCACCCGAGCCCGTGCCTTTGCCCCGGCTATAAATAAACCTCCCCGTGACCTCCTGAGCACCTCATCACCCTTGCCTCACTCCTAGATCCCTCCCCATCCTCTTTCCCAAGCCGGAGGACCTCTCCTGCCCCTCCATCACCGCCCCGGCCGCCGCCTCGGGTGCCTCCAGTTCCGGTGACCCTGGCCATCTCCCTCCGTTCTACCACCCCAGAGGCCTCCACCACCACTACCGAACCGCCCCATCACCTCTCCTCCTCCGGTGCCATGTAGTCATGAGCTCACTGATACGTCCAAAACGTATCTATAATTTCTGCTTGCTCCATGCCTCTTTTGGGTGATATTGCTATGATATTTATACACTTCCATACACTTTTGATCATATTTGGACTAACCTATTAACTCAGTGCACCCCAGTGCCAGTTTCTGTTTTCAGCTGTTTTTGTATTTCAGGTTTTCACATTACGAGAACTGCCAGGAAAAATCCAGAAAAAATATATAAAACATCAGCGTTCCAGGAGCTACAGTGCACCCGAAGGAAAGCCGGGGGGGGCACCAGGGCTCCAGGCGCCCTGGCGGCGCGCCCCCCCTGGGCCGCGCCTGGGGGGCGCCTGGGCCCCCCGAGCCCCGTCTGGTGCCCCCCTTTGGCATATATTTAAGGTCCGTCGAGAAAACCCTGATTCCGGACCCCTTTTCTCCAGATGTGATTCCGATCTTCGCCGCCATCACCATCAAGCTTCGGGGGACCAGAATTCCTGCGCCGGCACCCTGCCGAGACGGGGAAGTGCCCCCGGATTCATCTCCATCGACGTTGCTTCCTCCCTCCATGAGGCGGGAGTAGTTCCTCCTCGGGGCTGAGGTTTTTACCAGTAGCTATGTGGTCAATTCTCTCTCCCATGATGTGATCTTCATTGTGATCATAGGCTATGTTAATCTAAGATATTTCCCCTTCCTCTATGTATTGGATTGATGTACTCACTTGTCTTTATCTAGTATAATCCCCGAGACCAAGGTGACAGCGGTCTATTGGACATGGATTAGAACAATATTTTCATGAGTGATTTCCTCTCTTGTGTGTTGATTGAAGATTGAGAGTCTCTTGGTGCTTGTCTTTGACTATCCTTTAGATATGTTGTGGTGATTGTGGGACTCTCTTTGGATGGCCGCGGTGACATTGGGAAATCCTTAGATTGAGAACTACGAACTTTGAGGTGTGCTTTTGTAACCCTACATAATTCTCGTCCTCTCTTGACCACAAAGGAATGACCTCCGAGTGTGTCCCCTTTGCATGTTTTATGGGAAATATCATGTGATTCGATTATGTTAATGTTGTTGGGAGTTGCCACTAGTGAAAGTATGAACCCTAGGCCTTGTTTCCACCATTGCAATACCATTTGTGCTCACTTTTACCACTTGTTTGCTTGCTGCACTTTTTATTACCTATTTATATTACTTTGCTTTGCCACTCCTATCATCCATATTTTACCATCTCTTCGCCGAACTAGTGCACCTATACAACTCCTAGTTGTATTAGGTGTGTTGGGGACACAAGAGTCTTCTTGTGTCTTAGTTGCAGGGTTGCTTGAGAGAGACCATCTTCAACCTCTACTTCCCTGAGTTCGATAAACCTTAGGTCATCCACTTGAGGGAAATTGCTACTGTCCTACAAACCTCTGCGCTTGGAGGCCCAACATAGTCTACAAGAGTAGAAGCGTGTGTAGACATCAAGCTATTTCTGGCGCCGTTGCCAGGGAGTTGAGCACTTGAAGGTATATCTTTAGATCTTGCAATTAAATCTTTTTGTTTCTTGTTTTCATTTCACTAGTTAAGTTTATGGAAAACCGTGCTATTGGATCGTTGCTTGCGAGAAGACGCCCCACACCTGTGGTGGTTGCTCCTCCCCCTACTGAAATTGTGCCCTATAAAATACCAGCTGGTATTATCGATTATGTTTTGGCTAATCGTTATGCAGGAGACAGACATCTCGGTGAACACTTGCTATATCTGTCACAACTATGTTCATTATTTAAGCTTGCAGGTGTATCGAGGGAGTTTGTCATGAGGAAATTATTTGCCTTGTCACTGAAAGGAAAAGCATTGGAATGGTATATGCTACTAAATGACTCTCACCTGCTGGAGTGGGAAGAGATCCAGTCTCTCTTTTACTCCAAGTTTTATCCTCTTCATGAAGTCCATGAGAATAGGAATTATGTTTATAATTTTTATCCTCATGACGGAGAGAGCATAGCTCAAGCTTGGGGGAGACTGAAAACGTTAATGCTAAAATGTCCTAACCATGGGCTCCCCAAAGATATGATTATTACTAATTTCTATGCGAGGCTTTCTCGACAGGATAAAGATTTGCTCGACGCTTCCTCTATGGGTTCTTTCACAAACAAAAAGATTGATGCTAAATGGGAACTCCTTGAAAGAATTCAACGCAACACTGAAGATTGGGAGATCAACAAAGGTAAAGAGTCAGGTATAATTTATGAGTATGATTGCATTAAGTCCTTTGTTGAAACTACAAGTTTTAATATGTTTAGTGCTAAGTTTGGGCTTGATTCTCAACTCCTTGTTGATTTCCTCAAATATTTTGCTTCACATCTTAATATGCCTAAGGAGGATTGGATCAAGTATCATAAACCTTTTAAAGAGACTTGCAAAGAAAATGAAATTGTTCATGATGATTCCAACATGCATGATCCAATTCCTATAAATGAAGTTTTATATAAGCATGTTAATTTTTGTGGAGTGGATAGACCTTGTGAAAGGCCTATGATTGAAGAAGAGAAGTATTGTAAGCAACATAAGCATGAAAGAACAATCACTTGGGTCAAAGATTTAAATGAAATTGTTAGAGAATTGTGTGACCTTTATCCTTTTACTTGTGAACTTTGCCATATAGAGGGTCACTTTAATTTTCAATGCACGAAGTTTCAAAACATAACTGTTAACCGGTTGTGTGATAACATGATCACCTCTGATCTTTATGATGAGCTTATGTTATTTTTGATGTGTGAAGAGTTATCAAAAAAGACTTCATGGCTAGATGTTAATGCCATAGGAATAAAAAACACTTTGCAAAATTTCCATCTCTATTTTGTTGTTAATTGGCATGAAAATGATTACATAGGTAAGATTATAAAGGAGGGAACTTTACCAAAGTATAAAAATGTCTCTTATATTTCTGCTAATAAAAAGGAGAGTTTCTCCCAAGTTTCCCCTATTGTTTCTAATGATAAACCAGGATATGTGGAGAAGCTTCATCTCCAACCACTCCCTCCTAAGGTTAAGAAGAAGAAAAAGAAGAGGAGGAGGAAGAGGAGCAAGAAAGAAGAAGAATGGGTATCAACCTGGCCTGAGCATAATCCTCCCATCAGCTTTTATCCTAACGATTGTAAGTTTAAAGAAGAAGGTGAAGTTTATTGCCTTAATTATCATCTTGATGATACGTCCGTAGGTACTATTGAACATGATTATGATTATGATATGCATGTTACTTATTGTGATTGGGAAAATGATGATAATGCTACTTATGATCTTGAAAATCTTTTTGGTACCAACTCTGAAAGTGATGATATGGGAAGCTCTAAGCTTGGGGATGATAGGATTGCAAATCCTTTACCCACTAGTGATGTGATAATTGATAATTCTTTTGCTAGTAAGAATAAAGACAACATGATTACAAATATAGTTGCTAGCTATGATAATGCTCTTCTCTACTATGATGATGTCATAACTCCAACCTATAGTGATTATAAAGGTACCTATGACATAAGGAGAAATTATCCTTATGAAACTTGTCATAATCATGGAGGGAACTACTCCCTTGTTGAACACCACCCTCCTAATACACAATTAATCTATAGTGTTCAAGTGGTTTATGATAGTCCTACTCCCACTATTACCAATGAGAAAGATTATGCTTATGTGGAGAGTAAGAGTACCTTTTTGCATGTGAATCATGGTAACAATGCTTTATGTGATGCTTATATTGTTGAGTTCATCCATGATGCCACTGAAATTTATAATGAGAGAGGGAGACTTGGTTCTAAATATCTTCATAATAAGAAGTTTTATCTCTTTATGGTGAATATTTTGAAGTTATGCTTGTTTTGCCTTCCTATGCTAGTTCCTTTGTGCTTCAATGAATTATTCTATTGCAATATTCCTATGCATAGGAAGCATGTTAGGCTTAAATGTGTTTGGTATTTGCTTCTTGATGCTCTCTTTTGTTCTTCAGCTCTTATTCCTACGAGAGCATCATTAAAGTCTTAAGCCTATCTTTATGGCTATAAGAAAGAGCTCTAGGGAGACAACCCTTCTTATCTTTGCTTTCAGTTTTAGTGGTCTTGATGTTTGTTACTACTGTAGCAACATCATTGTATCTTTACTTTTCAACTTTGTGCCAAGTGTAGCCTCTGATTGCAAGAAAGTTCAAAAGTTGTGACGTGTTGTCCAGGAAACAGAATCTGTCCTTGGATAGAAAAATTCGTATAAAATCACCAGATCATCTTTTTGGTCTGAATTTTTTTGACAGCGTGCTCTATATAATTGTCTTTCGTGCATCTGTTAGAGTTGCAGAAGTGCCCCGAACAAATCAATTACTACCTGCTGTTCTGTTTTTCACAGATTCTGTCCAGTTCTGCTTTTCCTTCATTTTGCAAATCAAGAGCTTGCTTTTTCTTTGCAAAAAACTTTTGGCAATATTGAGAAACAGTAGACCTTCGAGAATATCTTTATTTCCAGCAAGGTACAATTATTTTATTAGGGGTACTAACCTCGCTAATCAGATTATGATGAGTTATGTATGAAGGGAGTTTTCAAGTGTGCGAGGGAAGATGATAAAAAGATTCAGGAGTGTCAAGCGCTCAAGCTTGGGGATGCCCCCGTGCACCCCCAAGAAATATTCAAGGAGACTCAAGCGTCTAATCTTGGGGATGCCCCCGGGCATCCCCTTCTCCATCAACATTATCAGTTCGTCTTTCGTTCCACTATATTTTTATCACTTCATGTGTTATGTGCTATGCTTGGAGCGTCTTGCTTTTAGTTTCATTTTTAGTTTTCTTTAGCTTTGCTTGTTTTTCATAACGAGTTGGAACTCAGCTTTCTTTGTGTGGGAGAGAAACACGCTCCACTTCAACCTAGAACACAACATAGAATTATCATGTTTATCTTTGCTCTGTGTTTTCTTTGTCTTTTAATAGCTACTATCATGTTCAACTCTTAGTATTCATGCTTATCTTTTCAAAGAACTTTTGTTTAGTTGGTTGCTTGAACTCTCTTTAATTACCATGCTCACCTTATTAAGAGAGTTTGCTTCCGTTGCATTGGTTGATATGTCTATGATAAAGATGCTACGTGCATAATGGCACTTAGTAGTTCATGTTTTCTTGTGGTTAGTCTCAAATAGCTGGGGGATTCCCAATGTGTTATTGGAGTACCAACTTGATTTGTTTGCCTATGATGTGGTATGGTTTAGTAATATCTTCCTTCAAGAATTTATTTTGATTGACTTGGCGTATGCTCACGCATATTCAAGACTGTAAAGAAAGTCTGTCAAGCCTTGATGATCTTTTGTTTCTGAGTAGCGATATAACTACCATGCCTGATTCAATGTTGCTTTGTCGCTCTGCATGATTATGACCGTCATTGCTCTTTTAGTTGGTCGCTCCCAGTCTTTTGCTAACCTCCACATGTACTAAGCGGACTGACTGCTTGTGCATCCACATTCTTTTAATCCAGTTATGCCATATGAGTCCACCATACCTACCTATATGTGGTATTTCACCGCCACTCCAAGTAAATTTACATGTGCTACCTTTAAAACCTTCATTTTTGCAATACATAGCTCATGGGAAAGTAGCTTAAAAACTATTGTGGTAAAGAATATGTCGCTTATGTATCTTATTTCTTATAAGTTGCTTGCTGAGCGGTATCCATGTTTCTGGGGACGCCATCAACTATTACACTTTTGTTGAATATCATGTGAGTTGCTATGCATGTTCGTCTTGTCCGAAGTAAGGGTGATTTGCCATGAGTTGAATGGTTTGAGTATGCATATTGTTAGAGAAGAACATTGGGCCGCCAACCAAAGCCATGTATCATGGTGGAAGTTTTAGCTTGGACATTAATCCTCAACCTATTATGAATGCTTAAGCATTAAAGAGGAGTCCATTATCTATTTTCTATGTTGTCTCGGTATGGATGTCCTCAAGTTGAGATCTATCAAAAACGAGAAATCAAATGCGATTGATCTCCTTGGACCTTTGTACAGGTGGCATAGAGGTACCCCTTTGTGACACTTCGTTGAAACATATGTAATGCAATGATAACCCATGGAAATCCGAGCTAATTAGGACAAGGTGCGAGCACTATTGGTATTCGATGCATGAGGCTTGCAACTTATAGGATGTCTTATGCATAAAACATATGAAGTATTACTACCGTTGACAAAATTGCTTCTATGTTTTCAAAATAAGAAACTCTAGCACATGAGTAATCCCTGCTTCCCTCTGCGAAGGGCCATTCTTTTACTTTTATGTTGAGTCTCCACCTTCTTTTAAAGCACCAACTACTGAGAGCATGATTGTCATTCTGACTGTAATGTGCATTGTCCCAAAGTTGCATTGTCTTTTGCATGATTGTGATATCGTTTATTCTGAATTCATTGTATCTACTCATCACTTAAACCTTGAAGGTGCCCCTGCATTTATGTTTTTCTTCACTAAAGGGGGCAAGCTAGATATCACTTTATCATATTTGCACATCATATTCATTGCAAATCTTTTTGATGTTTCAGTATCATATTGTAAAACTTTGAGTTCTTTGTGATTTTCTCATGAGGCAACTTAATTACTATAGATTCATTGTCTCAGTAAGCTTTTGTCATATGACTATGAAAAAGTCCTATATGGTTTATAGCATGTCACCACAGAAATTATTCTTGTCATCATTTAACTACTCGAGGACGAGCAGGAATTAAGCTTGGGGATGTTGATACGTCCAAAACGTATCTATAATTTCTGCTTGCTCCATGCCTCTTTCGGGTGATATTGCTATGATATTTATACACTTCCATACACTTTTGATCATATTTGGACTAACCTATTAACTCAGTGCACCCCAGTGCCAGTTTCTGTTTTCGGCTGTTTTTGTATTTCAGGTTTTCACATTACGAGAACTGCCAGGAAAAATCCAGAAAAAAAATATAAAAAATCAGCGTTCCAGGAGCTACTGTGCGCCCAAAGGACAGCCGGGGGGGGGGG